>JAXIVJ010000491.1:92500-180000 GCA_036785665.1 Chirona hameri
GGGCAATATCTCCTATCTAAATCATGCCAGTCATATAAATCTATACATCATCAGAATCATCAGGAACAATATATTTTTTATGATGTAATAATTTTTGGAAAATTCGGAAATTTGGGAATTTCAACACGTGATCTCAGGTCAAATCACGTGATTTTATAATGCGGCCATTTAAAATTCGGTTTTGTTTTCCATGCCAGAATCGATATCGATACTTCGACTACCTTCGATGATTAAACAATTGGTGATAGTTTTTTTTCTCTAAATATTTTATTTACATTTTTGCATTTGGAAGAAGAAGAAAAATTGTGACCAGCACGTCTTTGGTAATAACTTTGCACGTAATTGTGCTAGAGAGCTCCATTAAACGGCATTATGCTGATCTCGTCGACCTGCTTTCAATTATATATAACACCAGAAGACGCCTTAATCGGCGAAGGACGAGCGAGCCCGTAGAAACAAATTTGAGGTTAATCGTTCCAGCCGTTTCTGAGTTAAGGAACAGGAGTGTGCACGTGCGCACGTGCAGTGTGACCGAGAGTTTGACTTGCGTGACATTGCCAGTGTTGTGGTATCAAACCACACACCAAATTTCAGCATAATCGGTCCAGCCATTTCTCAGCTATAGCAGGATAACGTTTTCTGACACCCCTGACGCGGCACGTGCCACGCGCCATGCTGACCTCTCACGTGAGACGAAACATGTCAATAACATAATTGATTGAATGGGGCTATCAGATGGCGAAGGCCGCTTGTCAATCGGATGCGGGATTCCAAAGATATAAGCTCCTCAAAACCGTTACGGTCGGGTCGGGTCGGGTCGGGTCGGGTCGGGTCGGGTCGGGTCGGGTCGGGTCGGGTCGGGTCGGGTCGGGTCGGGTCGGGCGGGGTCGGCCGCTTATATGTGATACAAATACAGTATTCAGTGAGGACTCGCGAGCACTTCGCACTCGCTCTTAATCAGCCCTGTAATCGATCCTCAAGGTCACGTGAGGTCACCCCGTGCCGTCCAAGCCAGATCGACCAAACCATAACATCTTACCTCTAATATTTCGATTGAACTAGGTGTCGAGGGTTATCTGGGCCGTAGATTCACGCTGTAAAATTTGCAGCCCCGTCCGTCGAACGGTTTTCAAGTTATAGCCTCGGACATCCCTTTAATGTCACGCGAAGCTTCAATTTTATTCGGGCGATATCTCCCATATAAATCATTCGAATTATGTAAACCTATGTATCATCAGAATCGCCATTAACCACAAATGAATTTTTTTTTGTAGAACTCGAATGGAAAAGTGTCGAAATTTTGGCATGTGACCTCATGTCAGGTCACGTGATTTCGTTATGATCTCAGTTAACATTAATTATTTTTCTTAGGTGGAATAGGAGGGTGCAGGCCCTTTGAATCACGTGACAACCTATTCCGCTCAGTGATCAAGATCACGTCATGACATAATTCAATATTTCGCCGATAGAGGTGCCTGTCTCTGTGGGTCCTCAATACATCAAATTTGCTCATCTCTATTTACAGAGCGAGAATGTTTTTTTTAAAACTTAAAGTTTCTTCCAGAGATACAAAAATGTATAACATTGCCAAATAAAACGAAAAATGTGAACAAATTATCTATTGTATAATCAAGCCAGGTCATTCGGGAAATCAACCTCAGGTCACGTGACCTTAAAGGGATTATACGGGTTTCCGCCCTGAAAGGAAATGCACTCTTCTGCAGTTGTATGAACTTTAAACACGTTTAAGACATACACCAGGGACTTCAATCCTCATTTAGTCCATTATTTCAGCAATTATCAGCGTTAAAACGTCGACGTTTTTCGAGACTTGTATCAGATAACGAGTACTTGATCGGCATTACTGTCCACCACTTTTTCATCTTAGAATCTGCATGAAATTCGATGGTGCAGTAATGTGCGCGGCTGAGACAAAATAGCGGTTACGAACTCGGAAGCACCAATGTCTACGTGGAGAAATCCCCTTATCTGTTAAGATTTTACCCAAAAAACTAGCGACCATCAGCACAGAAAAATGTATGAATCCCTCCACCTTTGAAAACATAAACTGGTGCTGAACAGAAATGTTTCATCTTGGCACATCATTTGACTGGTTTTAGAGGAGTGTTCACTAAAAAGCAATACTGACTTACATGTTTGTGTTATTTTGATGAGTGTGTGTTATTAAAGTATAGGTACCATGTATGCTATCACGTGAAAGGTGAAGGGAAACTGATAATGTAACCACTGGCTAGGTTTTGGTGTGACATATTCATTCATCTTTGCTTTATTGTATATGTGATCATGGCCCGTGGCCGAAAATTCATATAATATATATATATATAAATGCACTAAAACTTGAATAGTATTTTGTAAGGTCATATAAAAATATTTCTCACCATTAAATAGTTTGATCTGTATGGTTTACAACACCCTTTTCACAACTTACTGACGGTAGTTAAAATACTTAAAATATAAAATAATGATACAATATGGTAGATATAAACTTACTCTGCTACAACGTCTTCTTGTTCGTGGTGGGTTAGGGCATGGTACAATATCAATATTGACAATATGCGATGCAGATCACCTTGGCCTTGGCATACGTGACAATTCTTGCGCTCTTTGCCATCTGGATGACGATTGTAGAAGGAGTTACTAAATTCAAGACGCTCTTGGCCAGGACGATAATGTCATGCCTTTGTTCGTTCTTCATCAAGTTTAGAGCTTTGAATTATCTGCAAGTCCTATACTGGATCACAAAAGGACTATTCAATTCAATTCTTGCGGGACTCTTTATAACTACATACTGTTCGTTCGGGTTTTGTGGTTTTTGTGGATTTTTTCCTTGCGGCCTTTAGCGTTGATAATTTGGTGGTGGCATATTACTTTTTTGGCATGCAAATTCATGAAAAACATCTAATTTTATGGGAAAAACTAGGTAACTGCTGCTGTCGTTGGAAAAAACACGTTTTTTAATCAATATATTGCTTATCGTAACCGGAAATATGCCATAAGTGAGGTGTTTTCATTTACATAAAAGAGATGACTGACTACGCCTCAACCAGTACTTTAGAAAGTACGCGGTGGCATCACCGCGCACTTTGAAATGTTCTTACGTGCAGAAGAGGTAATTTCCATACAAATGTGACTACCGTGTGTCTTCTACCACCTTTATAAGTAAGTTTTACTATGTAACTCAATTATTCTGGGAAAAACGCGTATAATCCCTCTAAGATCATGGAGTGACCTGCGGGGGTCATGCTATACATCATTGAATGCAGCTCGACGAGACAAATATAATGCCGTTCAGTTAAGCTCTCTAGCACAATTGTGTGCAAAGTTATTACCAAAGACGAGCTGGTGACCATGATTTTTCGAGAGGAAAAAATATAAATACAATATTTAGAGGAAAAACCATCTCCAATTTTCTTACCATCGAAGGCCAATGTATCGAAGTCGATTCCGAATGTTAAATGGCCACATTAGTCGTTTTAACGAAGGATTATTGTGCAAAACATTTTTTAACGTGTTAAAATGTTTTGAAAAGTTTCGACGATCCATTCCTTAACTACACAACTTTTACCTACATGCGATTTTTGGCTAGAAATGTCCGTCAGAATTTTGTAATATGTTGGTAAGAATATAATATGCTGACAAAATTAAGGTTTGGTGGAAATTAGCAAGATAAGTATTGATAGGATATTTTGCAAAACGCCAGAATGATTCAGAAAGATTCTGTGGCGTGTAACGCTATTGGACGCTATAGATTCGCTCCCGCAGCCCAATCCGGCGGCCAGGCTGTGCGGCTAGGCTTTGTCCATGTGCGTGCGGCACCCGGGTCGGAAGCGGCGGCGAATCGATGCTGGCACATCACTGCGCATGTGCAGACCGATCTGTGATCCATGACACTGTCAGATGTAGTAACCAGTAAGGCGCCATAGTTGGTGATGAACGAGCGAGCGCAAAGGAAATGTATGGCGAATTTCAACTCGATCGGGTAAGTAGTTTCTGAGATACAAAAAACGGGTGCGCAAGTGCCCACGTGCACATACACCCCACCCCTGACCTGTGGGAAAGTGGCGGCTGCGAGGTCTATAACCACACACCAAATTTGAACACAATCGGCTCAGCCGTTCCTGAGATATAGATAGTGTGCACGTGCGCACGTGCAAAGGCATCCCACCCCTGACTTGTGGGAAAGTGGCGGCTGAGTGGTCCCAAACCGTACACCAAATTTGAACACAATGGGCTCAGCCGTTCCTGAGATATAGAATAGGGGTGTGCACGTGCGCACGTGCAGAGGCACCCCATCCCTGACTTGTGGGAAGGCGGCGGTTGAGGGGTTCCTAACCACACACCAAATTTGCACACAATCGGCCCAGCCGTTGCAGAGTTTTTGCGAGAAAACACTTTTCAACACCCCTCACGCGGCACGCGTCACGCGCAGTGGTAGTCCCCCATGTGAGTCGTCACTGGTCTCAAACAGGGTAGGGTGGATGGGGCTACTCGCCAAAGAAGTCCGCTTGTCAATCGGACTTGCGGTTGCAGAGATATAAGCTTGTCAAAAGCGTCGCCACAGGTCGGGTCGGGTCGGGTCGGGTCGGGTCGGGTCGGGTCGGGTCGGGCCGGGCCGGGCCGCTCATATTCAGATTTGTCCCATATACCACGGAATGACGAGCGGCTCGCTCGTAACTAGTATGAAGGTATGCTAAACTGAACGAATGGACTCTAGTCGCATATTTTCTTTAAAAACGGCCAATTTGGTATAATATACTTGTTATGAGCTCAATACATGTTTCCATAACTATTGAATAGTTACCGAGCGGGCGCGAAGCGCCCGTGTGGTTTCTCGTCAACTTACTAGACAAATTTGCATTTGACCCGGCCCGACCCGGCCATACGACGTTTTTCGGAAGCTAATAACTTTGCAACCACTGCTCCGATTAAGATTGGGTTTTCACCATTGGATAGGTCCATCAAATCAATTTTGTCTTTGGTATGGTGCGTTCTGATAGAGGTGGTACCACAGCGCGTGGCAGTTGGCACACGCGAATGTCGAAATGAACAAAAAACCTTGCAAAAATTATTCTTGATCAAAAATGGCTGTATTATTCTAAGCATTAATTTATACGCTGAAGCATGGACGCTGAAGTATGGAAGCTGAAGCTCAGGACGTACTCCCTTTTGGCGGATTTGAGAAAGGAAATTATGAACAATTTAATACAACTTAATTTGTATTCACAGAAAGACACAATGTGGAGTTAGTTCTAAATAATTATTCAACTGGACTTTCTCCACAACAGTTAAATCGTTCGGATTCGGAGCTTTCGACATGTATTTACATATCAGCGTCAGCGATTTTCGTCAGCGATCGTTCGTATATTTTTCGTCAGCGATCGGCCATATATTTAACGCAACTCTTACGAACGATCGTTGCCGAAGATATGTAAATACATATCGAAAGCTCCGAATCCGAACGATTTAACTCTTGTGGAGAAAGTTCAGTTTAATAATTATTTAATTTTATGTTGGCATGCATTGAGACCTGGCAATTTTTCTGGAGGACTAAATGACTGTGTTACTGCCAGGTGTTCCCTAACCGTTTCATATTTCAAACCTGTTTTAGCTTTACCAGAGAGCACTCGCTCGGTCATCGCCCAAAGGGGCGTTTTACTGGTGATAATATCGCCTAAATTGGTAATTTATTTCAGTCTCATGTCAACTGAACCAGAGACAACTGAACCAGGACAACTGAACCAGGACAACTGAACCAGGGACAACTGAACCAGGGACAACTGAACCAGGGACAACTGGGCCAGTGGGATTTGAACCAGGGACAACTATAGCTCGTATAGCTCAATAGCTCTTAAACAATCATGTGGAAACGATTTCGGTCGTTATTTAGCTTAGGTCAATATTGAGGTCAGCAGAGGTCATAAAAGGTCAAATTATCCAAGTATAGGACTTTGCTCCAGAAACTCCCAAATATTGTATAACTATGATAGCTAGGAACAAACGGAAAAAGCAATAGAAAGCTCATGAAAAATAAAATCGCCATTGGTGTTTTAAAATTTTAGCTCAGGTGAATAGTTAAGGCTCCAGAGGTCGCCAAATGGTATGATAGCATTGTCTTCCAAAAAGGTGTTCGTGAATAACTTCGTATCAGTTAAACATAGCGCAATAATGTTAACAACATCGTGTTTGTCTCGTCAAGACGCTTTGCAATATATGCATGGTGCCCGGGTTAGGTCAACTTAAAAATTTGACCTCAGTTGTAACTGGTTCAGTTGTCCCTGGTTCAGGTGTCACTGGTTAAATTGTTCTGGTTCAGTTTCATTGGTGCAGTTGTCACTGGTTCAGTTGTCCCTGGTTCAGTTGTCCCTGGTTCAGTTGTCACTGGTCCAATTGTCCCTGGTTCACTTGTCACTGGTTTAGTTGTCACTGGTTCAGTTGTCCCTGGTTCAGTTGTCCCTGGTTCAGTTGTCCCTGGTTCAGTTGTCCCTGGTTCAGTTGTCCCTGGTTCAGTTATACTGGTTCAATTGTCACTGGTTCAGTTGTCACTAGTTCAGTTAGCCGTACACCATTTATTTCTTGGAATGTATAATATACTAAGACTTTAATACCAAAACTTTTTCAAACTGTTCAAAACATATCAGAATATTTCAGCGAAATGATCCTTTGTGAAAACTCGCATGAGTTAGATGGGAGATATTGCCCTCTGAAAATTAGAGTTTTGCAGACATAACAAAGTTGCCCAAGGCTGTAACTCGAAAACCGTTTGACGGACGGAGCTGAAAATTGCATAATGTGAATATCCGGCCTAGTTAACTCCCGAAACGTAGTTTGGTCGAAATCTGAGATGTATGGTGTTATGGCTTGGCCGATGTCATGGACGATAAAGCGCCTTTATTGGGTCGTGAACCAACCAGAGGCCAATTTCACAAAGCAAAAAAGTTTGTAATTGCAAAGAATTTCTTTGTTATTACAAATAATTGTTATACATGTTTGTAGTTTGAATTTCACAAAACTTCAGGGCAGTAAATCTCAATTTACTATTTACAAACTAGTTTACAAAGATATTGTTTGTAGAAATGTTTGCAATTGCACATGTTCTATTTATCAAAAGTTGACTGAAGTGAGGAAATATTTGCAATTACACACTTGTAATTCCAGTGGGTCAGAGGTTCTGAATTTCAGAAACTGCATTGATAG
Organism: Chirona hameri; assembly: GCA_036785665.1. NCBI lineage: Eukaryota > Metazoa > Arthropoda > Thecostraca > Balanomorpha > Balanidae > Chirona > Chirona hameri. The sequence goes on from JAXIVJ010000491.1 coordinate 99,716, forward strand.
TGGACGTTGTTTTACTGTTGGTTATTTTCTTGGTGAGGTTGTTACGTTCCCCAGGGTGTTAAGGTAATGGTTTAATGTATACATAGGTATAGCTGCCGAACAAAAAATCCCGAGAGACTCGAACAGGAATCACCAGCTTTGAAGTCCACTGCACCTTACCGATTGCGCTATGATGTGAGGGGCGTCTCCGCGCGGAGAAACCGCATGGCGATAGAATTGCAGCGGTCAACGATGTCTTGTGCAATATGCAGTAAACCTTCACTCTTTACGACGTAGAAAATCGGCTAGGTTAGGTGAAAAATGGTCGAGAAATTCAACGATCTTTCTTTTGAGAGTAGTTCTGTTGTTATCATTATGCTCTGCCACCCGGTAAATGGGTAAATTCTGCTTACTCTAATTGCTTATCAAGATGTATTTTGCTATGGGAGTTTGCATTCCGATGAAATGTGAATTACAATATAATTATTCCTATAACTAATTTTATTTTTACTACAAAAATAAGCCACAATGTAAATATTTGTTAAATCAAATAGTCAACAATCAAATTATTTGTCATTAGCACCAACTTTAATACGAATAACAAACGTTCTTGATTTCAAATTTTCTGCTGTACTAAGATTTGTGTTTACAATTTGATTTACAAGCGGTAATTCAGAGGTGGTGAATGTTGGTGAAATAGCTTTTTGTGAGGTTTACAATATTTTCTTGCGTTTGTAATTGTAAACATGTGTAATTACTAACTTCTTTGTGAAATTGGCCTCAGGCTGTGATTTAATTTACGTAGAGGTTTAGTTTGACGAACGGTACGCACTCCAACATTCCATTGATTTTTTGCGGCGTAGAAACTGAAGTATATTGCATGCGAGTTTTAAGAACAATTAAGTTAACTGGTAAAGTGAACGGCTCGGCTTCCCTCTCGCAACGCGCCTGTCACGACCCCATTCCAGGTGGAACTTCATCGAAGTCGATGCACTGATGGACATGGACGGGGTGGCCAAGACCCTGCCTCCGGGCGCGCCCGCACTCCCCATGGACCTCACAAAGTTCACCGGCGACCCCCACCGGCCATCCCCGCGGTTCGTCAAGTCCCACCTGCCGATGTCCATGAACAACCCGCGTCTGCTGGACGTCTGCAAGGTGGTCTACGTGGCCAGAAACCCGAAGGACGCCTGCGTCTCCTATTACAACCACCACCGGCTGTTCCGTGATTGCGGATACTACGGTGATGTTGAAGTAAGTACTGATAGATAATTTTTTCGACAGTAGAACCACTGTTATTGCTCTGAAAGCCTTAGCAAATTTTTTTTGGGACTTCTCGACAATAATTAGGTCGCCAGGCGAGGTATACCTGGCCGAATAATGGGAAAATATTTTGCAGTAAATCAACTAAAGCTGTAGTTGTATTGGTATGGTAAAACAGGTGTACCTAGTTACAGCAAGTAAAATATAATTGAACGTAAACTGAATTAAACAACCAAAGCATGAAACGTATTTCGAATACCTGATGTGTAGTGCAAGCATGTGCTGTATACACATAATGTAAAGCGTTTACACGCGAGATAACGTTTGGAGAGTACAGGCGATTCGCTGGCCAATTCGAACCCCGATCAGTGTATGGCCATAACTACACCTAGGCCTTCCCCTGACACGCAGTGGGTTGCGACCCAGTGGTATTGATTACAGTTCACCATAGAGTAACCTCGGCACTCTGTACCATAAAGAAGGGAGCTACATGCTGTTATAACCAGTAAAACGTCTTTTTCGGGCGATGACCGAGCGGGGGCGCACTGGTAAAGCTAAAACAGGTTTGAAATATGACACGGTACGGGAGCACACGTGGTAGTAACACATAGTCCTTTTAGTCCATTTAGTCCTCCATAAAAATTACCAGGCCTCCATGCATGCCAACATAAAAATTAAGTTTTATTAAATTGTACATGATCTCCTTTCTCGAATCCGCCAAAAGGGAGCACGTCCTGAGCGGCTGGCCTAGGCCATTTCATTTTTGGGAAAATTTCAAGAATCACTTAACTTACACCAGAATCCCATTATTTGGCTCATTAGAACCCTATTGGTGCATTTTGAGCGAAATATATCAATGATCTCGTTTAGCGCATAGGCTTTTAACTTTTTAGTTTCATGATTGCGTCTAGGGAATGTATTATCTCTATACTTAGAGAAGACATAAAGACATAAAGACATAAAGACATAAAAGAAAAGTGCAACAAAGAGCCTCTTGGGCCCATCCGAGTTTGCACCCCACCCCCCCCACACCCACCCCCACCCCCACCCCCACCCCACCCCCCCCCCCCCCCCCCCCCCCCTCCACCAGTCTCGCCCCTTCAAATCACCTTACTCTACCTGCATAAAAGAAGGCTAATCCCACGAGTATTTATGAACTAATCCCTTCTCTGTAAAGTATTTATCTAATCTAATTTTGAAGGAAGCAAGTGTCACTGCATCAGCGACATCCCCTGGTAGCATATTCCAATGTCCTACAACCCTTCTACTGAAAAATGACTGTCGTAGCCTAGTCCTACTTTGTTTCATAATGAGTTTATGCTGATGACCTCTACCTCGATTTTCCCTATTGAACTCAAACATACCCTTTAAATATCCAGAATGCTGACTATTTACAAATTTGAAGACTTCAATTAGATCTCCTCTTAGCCTTCTATATCTAAGTGAAAACATACCCAATTTCTTTAATCTATCTTCATAAGGTAAACTACCAAGACAATTAACCATTTTTGTTGCCCTTTTTTTAACTCTTTCTAACAACCAGCAATCTTTCTCATATGTTGGAGACCAGGCTTGTACACAATACTCCAAATGTGGTCTAACGTATGCACAATACAGTTTTGTTATTACCTTTTCACTCTTGTAGGAAACATTTCTGTTAATGGCCCCTAGCATTCTAAGTGCCTTTTTCCTAGCTTCTACAACCTGGTCTGACGCTGATAGTCTATTGTTTACCACGACACCTAAATCTCTTTCCTTTTCAATCTGCTCCATTTTCTGCCCACCCATTTCATACCTATGTTTACTGCTAACCCGTCCAGCGTGCATAATCTTACATTTACTCAAATTGAATTTCATCTGCCATGCTTCAGACCACTCAACTAGCTTGTCCAGATCTGATTGAAAAACATCCTGATCATGTTTTCCTCTAATAATCCTGACAACTTTGAGATCGTCTGCAAATTTCAAGACTTTGCTGTCTATACTGTTCTCAATTGTATTCACAAATATTATAAAAAGCAATGGGCCCAGGACTGAGCCCTGTGGAACCCCACTGAGAACCTCCTTCCAATGTGATTGGCACCCATTCAATATAACCCTTTGCTGGCGTCCTGAAAGCCACGTTTCTATCCAATCCAGAATCTTGCCCCTGATCCCATGAATTTTAAGTTGCAACCCCAGTCTTGTATGGGGGACTTTGTCAAATGCTTTACTGAAATCAAGAAAAGCTACATCTAGCTGTTTCCCCTTTTCAAAGCTATCTGTTGCAACATCCAAAAACTCCAGAAGATTAGTTAAACAAGAACGGCCCTTCCTAAAGCCATGCTGTGTATCCTTGATGAGTTCATTTTGCTCCAAGAATTCAACAATCTTATCTTTGATGATTGATTCAAGCACCTTGCAGACTAATGAGGTCAGACTAACTGGTCTATAGTTTTTCCTCTTTACTTCTATCTCCCTTTTTATGAATAGGAACAACATTTGCTCTTTCCAATCAAGTGGAATTTTACTATCTGCAAGTGATTTAGAAAATATTATGCTAATGGAACCGACAACTCCCTTTCAGATTCTCTTAAAAGTCTAGCATGGATTTCATCAGGTCCTTCTGCCTTGTTAGGCCTTACTTTCTTTAGATATTCTAGAACAAGTTCACTACTTATGCCACCTAGCTCTCCTATAGTCTCCTCTGTCTCTAGCTCAGGCTGAAGTGCTGCAATACTACTACTCTGGTCCTCAATAGTAAAGACAGATTGAAACTGATCATTAAGCACTTCAACCATTTCACTGTCCTTGCTAACTAACACATCATCGACCTTAAATGGACCTATATTTTTGGAAACTGTACTTAACTTATAAAAACTGAAGAACTTCTTACTATCTGCATTACAATGTCTAGCTAAATCAAGTTTCCTTTGCCTTTTAGCTGCTCTGACCTTTTTCTTAACTGAATTTCTTGCATTCTGGTAGGCCTTCTGATTTATATCTAGTGAAGATCCCTTCAAAATGCCAAATGCACTTCTTTTAGCTTGTATAGCACTCCTTACTTCTGGGGTAAGCCAAACTGGATTGCCCTTGGTTCTGTTACGTTTGTGCCTGAGGGGTATATGCCGATTTTGAATTTGGCTTAATCTAGCTTTGAAAACATTCCAGGCCTCACATGCATCTAAACCTGCCAACTCAACGTTCCATTTTATCTGTGCGAGGTCATTTCTAATACCATCAAAATCAGCCCGGCTGAAGTTTGGAACCATAATAAGGTTATCTTTGGGCCTCATTTCTGATGAGATATTGAATTTAACCATATTGTGATCACTGGTTCCTAGACCTGCACAAATACTTATGTCACTAACTAGATCACTGTTGTCTGAGAATACAAGGTCTAGAATGGAGCAATGTCTGGTTGGCTCTGTTACAAACTGATGCATGAAAAGCTCCTCTTCAAAGATTTGCCTATACAACCTACACTCATTTGTTTCCTCTGCTATACTTTCGTATCCTCTTAAGTTAAAATCTCCCATAATAAGACACTGAGCCCGAAAGTTCCTACGTATTTCCTCACAAATATCTTGGTCTGTTTCAGCTTGGGAGTTCCTTGGAAGATTCCCTGGTCTGTAAAATGCACCTATCCTCAACCTTCCTCTGTTTCCTGTACCAATTTTAATGTCAAGCCAGATTGATTCTACTTCTTTTACTTTACTAGAATCATCAACTCTAGTAGTGCAGTACAAGCTATTTACATATACAAACACTCCGCCTCCCTGCCGTGATTCTCTGCAGTATGAGAACATGTTATACCCTTGTAACTCGAAATCCTGTAGCCTATCCCTATTATACCCCTCACTAACCCATGTCTCGGTTACACAAATGATATCAGACTTTTCAAGGGCAACATAACACTCAAACTCATCAAATTTAGACCTAATACTTTGGGCATTCAGCAACACACATGTGATCTTATACTTTGAGCTGACTCTACTAATTCTGAGGGAATTATGATCTACTGTCCTATTCTGACATGAACTTCTACCTATGCTTACTTCCTGATGCCCTAGTACTAGCGTCCCTGAACCCCCCCCCCCCCCCCCCCCCCTCCTACCTAGTTTCCCTGAATGACACTTCTGTAGGCATCTCCCAAAGCCCTTGCCCCCTCATCCGATAAGTGAAGCCCATCCTTCATATAGTACCTATGCCACTCATAGAACTGATCCCATAAGTCTACATAACTAAGCCCCATAGCTGAACATAAGTTCTGAACTGAGCTGTTCACAGACAGAGCTCTCGAGTACCACTCCTCACTGGCTCCACAGCGAGGGAGGATGCCAGTCACAATGACTGGTTTCCTGGACTCCTTCAACCTCTGCAGCAGGCTCCGGTACTCCGCTACTATTCTCACACTCTGCCTAGGTCCTATGTTGTTCACCCCCACCTGTATTATAACTGTCTCCGGGCTACTCCTACCAAGTTCTGCCTCAATGACAGGGCCCATATCAACTACTTTTGCCCCCGGTTTGACTATACATTTGTCCCTCTTCCCACAGAATGTTCGCCTTAAGGGCCTTACCCTTGAGTCCCCAACCACTAAATGCTGAATCTGTTCCCTGTCACTTTCAGCTGCTGACTCTAACGCACTGAACCTATTTGCTAGTGTAACCTGCTGATGTTCCCTGGGGCTGTACTGCCTGACTCTACCCTGAACTTTTGTCCATCCCTCCTGATCCCCTTCCCTCTTCCTCCTCCAGATTCTGCTACCACCCTCCATTACCCAGCACCCCTCCTCATCCTTACTGTCTGTGGCCCTAGCATTACTTTCCACAATGTTGGGTCTCCAGAAACGTGACCCTCCAACACACTTCCAAACCCCAGCCGCACTATCCACCTTTGCCTTATCCTCCTCCCTTATGCCCCTATCAGAACTACCACTGGTCCCTGATCCTGTAGGCTCCTTTTCTGACCCCCTAACCACAATCTGCGCATACGTTCCTTGGTCAGGAGCTACACCCTCCTGCGGCTCATCTCTACACCTACACTTACTTAACTGCGCCTCAAGCTCCGCTACTCTAGCCTGGAGGGCCTCTAGCTCTGCTACCTTCGCCTGCATCCTAGTCATGCTCATTTGAATACACTAGTAACTTAGGTATATAACTTAGGTACTATGCACTTTTCAATACTTTACTAACTTAACTTAACTTTTTTTTCTTTTTTCTTTTTGTTTTTTCTTCTTCTAAACCTTAACTAGATCTAGGTAAAGCTAGTAACACAAATCAGCTATGAGTGCACCTAATACTAGACTAAATATCTAATCCTTAAATAAACTGAATACTAAATACACCTTAATTATCCCTAATTTTCTAAAATATCTACTTATCCAACCCTGCAACTAATAACACAAAGATAAGACTAAGACAATTTTGGCGCACACAAGCTAGAATGAAAAGTTCTTTAAAAAGCAAGTAAGAGGTAACAGCTAACTATGAATGCTTAAAAATAATACTTAAACGATCCACAAAACTAAATATCTAATCCTTATATCTAAATATAATGTGGTTCCTCAAAAAATACACAAAACAACAGAGCTATCCAACAGCTACTTAGCTTGGCTAAAGTAGGGTTCAGAAGAACTATCTCAGTCATTTGGTAGTATGCTGGCGACTTACGCTGATTGTTGGGGGAAAAACGAAAAATATCCCAATATGCATAGCAGATTAAAAAAATATCTTACGACTTTTCCCCAAATTTGTGTGAAAAGCACGCGGTGACTAAGATGACCCATTCGGAAGCGATTTTTCTGTTGGGGAAATTAGAGGATTCACAAATTATGACTCTGAACCTACTTAATTCGGCCAAAGAAGTCTCGTTCCACGGCAGAAATGCTGTGTATGCCCAAAAGTCTCTGCTAAAAAGTGCAGTGCATTCAGACGCAATTGCCGAATTCCCACATCCTCCCAGCGGAAAAATCGTGGCCGAATATACCAGTGTTCGATTGAAATAGAAAACGTTGCACGTCCACCCGTATTGAGTTTATTTTATGACTGAAGGTTTCGAGCTCCGCTTTCCATTTCGTTAGTCTCAACCGTGACAAGTCTGACAAACTCCAGTTCAGCGAATAGGACACGTTGAACCCCCCCCCCCCCCCCCGTGTATTTGAAATATTCTATCACCGACTTCTTACGCTTGTAGACACACTGTGTGTACAGCACGGAGTACCATTAATACAGTGATCTGTACCTACATATATACCTGTAAATATATACACATTGCACCTAGATCCTACACAAATGCCGCGGTCAGACGATAGGCTCATTCAGCGCAAAGTCGCAACGCTAAACGACGTTACGACAGCTGTGATCGTCATGGAATATATAACCAGGTACAGTGGCCCGTGGCGATTAAGCCCACGCTAACAGTAATTTACGATCAGAATGACTGGCCGTATCAGGCTGGTCCAGTGTCCGGCTCCCGCCGCCACTCTCCATGCCGTTCCACCAGATAGTCTCGTGGCCGGTCCGTTACACGCCAGTCAGTCTCATGGTCGGTCCGTCACCTCCTGGGCGATCCTGTGGCCTGTCCGCCACTCGCCTGGCAGTCCCGTGGCCGGTCCGTCAATCGCCAGGCAGTTCCGGGGCCGGTCCGCATCTGCTGTGCGACTAAAGGCTGCTGAGGGCGCCTTTTGTCAGCTGCGGAAGCCGGCTCCTGTGGCGCTCAACCGCCTGCAGCAGCCACTGGAACTGCGCTTCGCTTTTCACATTGCCAGCGAAGTCCTTGGCAATGACGATGCCGCGCTGAGCAACGTCGTCAGTGACCTTGACGGTCCCGACGAAGTTCTTTAGCAACTCGAACTCACAGTTCTCGCTCCACTGAGCGGGCGACTTCTCCAGCCATGCATGGCCAGCTGAGGTGACATCGAACAAAAGCCACGATGACTCGTCCACGAGGTCGCAGAGCCGAGTCGTCTCGTCCAACATCACCGGACTGTCAGGCACATCCGTGGCCCGTGGCGTCGCCAGCAGTTTTCTGCTGATCGCAGCCTTCTCCTCGATCGTGACTCGCTGCGAGAAGAGGCTGAACACGACGAGTGAGGGCCTGAGGTACCAGACGTGGCGGTGCAGGACACGAAGAGTGGCTTCGCTCACGCCGCTGTCAACCCGCTTGTAGGTGACGAGGTACAGGTACAGCTCGAGATCGTTGGCGGGAGCATCAGCGGCCAGCGGCACGCGAGCCACGCACTAACGTACACCAGGAGGATGAACTGTACGAAGCGGCGCAGCGTCTCCGTCATCTCTTCGCTGTAGCCCAGCTGACCACTGAAGAGTCTTCAGCTGTAGCCCAGCTGACCACTGAAGATTCTTCAGTGGTCAGCTGGGCTACAGCGAGGAGATGACGGAGACGCTGCGCCGCTTCGTACAGTTCATCCTCCTGGTGTACGTTAGTGCGTGGCTCCGCGTGCCGCTGGCCGCTGATGCTCCCGCCAACGATCTCCAGCTGTACCTGGACCTCGTCACCTACAAGCGGGTCGACAGCGGCGTGAGCGAAGCCACTCTTCATGTCCTGCACCTGGTAGTCTGGTACCTCAGGCCCTCACTCGTCGTGTTCAGCCTCTTCTCGCAGCGAGTCACGATCGAGGAGAAGGCTGTGATCAGCAGAAAGCTGCTGGGAGGATGGGGGAATTCGGAAAATTGCGTCTCTGAATGCACTGCACTTTTTAGCAGAAACCTTTGGACATACACAGCATTTCTGCCGTGGAACGAGACTTCTATGGCCGAATTAAGTAGGTTCAGAGTCATAATTTGTGAATCCTCTAATTTCCCCAACAGAAAAATCGCTTCCGAATGGGTCATCTTAGTCACAGCGTGCTTTTCACACAAATTTGGGGAAAAGTCTTAATAAATTTTTTTATCCGCTATGCATATTGGGATTTTTTCGTTTTCCCCCCAAAAAAAACAGCGTAACTCGCCAGCATACTACCAAATGACTGAGAAAATTCTCTAAGTATAGAGATAATAAGTTCTCTAGACGTAATCATGAAACTTAAAAGTTTAAAGCCTATGCGCTAAACGAGATCATTGATATATTTCGCTCAAAATGCACCAATAGGCTACTAATGAGCCAAATAATGGGATTCTGGTGTAAGTTAAGTGATTCTTGACATTTTCCCAAAAATGAAATGGCCTAGCCGCTGCATGCTTTAGCGTATACAAACACGAATGCTTAGATAAATCAAGCCATTTTTGATCAAGAGTGATTTTTGTTCATTTCGACGTCTGCGGGTGCCACCCCTATCAGAACGCACCATAACAAAATCAAAATTTATTTGATGGTCCTATCCAATGGTCAAACCCCGATCTCAATCGGAGCAGTGGTTGCAAAGTTATTAGCTTCCGAAAAGCGTATGTATGGCCGGGTCGGGCCAGGTCAAATGTAAATTTGTCTAGTAAGTTGACGAGAAACCTCACGGCGCTTGGCGCCCGCTCGGTAATTATAATTTACTCTGAACGCCGAATAGTGCACGGCCATTGCAATTACAGCATGCCGTATGGCAAATCTTCTCGAAGACCGTCACACAAATCTACTATTTGCCCTTCATACAACCAGTTATAGATATGAACTTCAAGCCTCCACGATCCATCATTGCCAAACCCTTAGCTCGAACTATGGTTTACAAACATCGTCAATAAACCCGATACCCCAACCCGCCAGGCCTAAGGGTGCCTACCCAGGAAGAGCCACTAAATCAGCTATCAATGCATGCATTGATAGCCGATTTAAAACAATCTTTCTTCAGTAAGAGTTGCTTAGATTTTCTTCTATATCAGGAAATGTGTCAATTTTGCGCCGATTTCAGGCGGGGGGGGGATGGCTGCTTTGTCCCCCCCCCCCTGGATCCGCTAGTGCCGTTAGGTCAGGCATAAGCGAAATCCGATGAGTTTTCAGAATTTTGTGAAACTTAACGGAATTCGCCCCCCCCCCCCCCAACCACCGTTCTGGATCCGCCAATGCCTAACGGCGCCAAGCATCCACTCGTGGCGGTCCCCAAAAGGATGGCAAAATTCGATCGAGACGCCACCTAGTGGCAGAGCCAACGAGAGCCCTCTTGCGGATACCGCTAAAAGCTGCCCATTCACCCCGCCTCCTGGCGGCTGGTAGCCGCACCATGAAACAAATATGCCACCGCCTTGGCGATCGATGCGGCCAAAATAGACCCGCCAAGCCAAGGTCACGCACAAGCACCGCAGCCCCAAACTACACGTGGTTACTACATCTTAACAATAGTAATGTGTCCATGATGCTCCTAAATGACGTCAGTTTTAAATCCACTGTTATTGAAATAATATTTAATTTAATAGCGTGTCCGTGTATATTTTACACATTTAAACATATCACTTCTTGAGTGTATACATTTCAGCTCTTCATGCAGCACTTCATGGATGCGACCATCGTGGAAACTCCATTTATCGAGCACATGATCGAGGCATGGAACCTACGTCACCACCCCAACATGTGCTTCATCTTCTTCGAGGACATGAAGAAAGACCTGAGGTCGCAGCTCCGTAAGGTGGCTGCTTTCCTGGGCAAATCCTACTCCGACGAGCAGATTGACAAGCTGGCAAACCACCTCCACATCGACAACTTCAGGAAGAACCCGTGGGTGAACATGGAGCATATGAACGGTACCGGCATGGTCAACAAGGACCGTGGCAGCTTCATCCGTAGGGGGAAGACGGGTGACTGGAAGAACCACTTCAGCCCAGAGATGACGGAAAAGTTTGACAAGTGGATGGCAGATAAAATGAAGGGCACTGACCTCACGTTCGTACAGGAGCTAGATGAACAGGACTGAGCAGTTTCGAACCCGGAACTGTGCTATTATGTGAAATGGATCAATGGGTGTCCAATTTACATGCAGCGTTCCTTCTACCGCCGGGCGGTCTAATTTTGTTTTGCCATTGGAGCTAAACTTTGGCAGCCGGATTGACGCCCTCAACGAACACTGATTCGAATAGTTACTTTTGAATAGCTCAGATGATTAAGTTAATCTAACTGTGTGCATTTTGTCAGGTTGTGTATACTGTATACTGTATATATTATGTTGACATGGTCAGATAGATGCCTCAGGAACAAGCAGCCGACCGACATGTCGCCACAACGCCACTAATACAATGATAGAGAGGAATGCTTACAGTTGTGTGGTATTACAATGTCAATGACACAATGCGAGAGAAAATGTTTAGTGCTGAGTGGTACTACAAGTTGATGAAATGTTAGTGATAGAATGCGAGGAAAATGCTTGTAATTTATTACACAAACAATGTTGCATATCGTAAGCATAAGTCTCGTATTCACGTACAGAACACTGGGAGCTCATAGAATAAATCCTACCTAAGAAGGAAGAATCCGTACGGAAAAATCAGTAACCTTCGGGGAACAACGAGTTCCTTTAGTATGTACCCTTTAACAACTGTTCAGCCGTCATAACAAATTATGACGGCTGTTTATTACATTAACATTTATGCCTGTATGGTTTCATGATGGCAGCTACACGCATTGGCGGATCTAGCGGCAGGCCATATGCCCATGTCCCCCGCCTCTTGATCCTAGAATGGGTCCAAGGCCGAATGTCTGCAGAGGACCCAATCTGACATGGAGAGGACCTATCTGATCCTTGGATGTAATTTTCCATTTGGCCTTTAGATGGTTCATTCTAGCATTTAGAGGGATCTTTCTGACCCACAGAGGGGCCTAATCGACTTACTGGGGACCTACTTGGGGTAAAACTTATCGAGGCCGAAGAGCCACCAGAGCTCCTATTGCTGCGCGTTGCCCCCTTCACCGAATGCTGGATCCGCCACTGTCTACGTGTGGATGTTAGGCGAGCCCCTCTCCCGTTTCACCAGTTTCTGTGATGACGGTGTAACTTTCGTCTCAGATTACCGGTATCGTCGCGTCTGATACAAGAGCTGAGGCCCCGTCACTGTGACTGGCGTGCCGGTACCGGTGTCCGTCGCTGCGTGAACAGGCGAGGCGGTACCGGTGTCCGCCGCTGCGTGAACAGGCGAGGCGGTACCGGTGTCCGTCGCTGCGTGAACAGGCGAGGCGGTACCGGTGTCCGCCGCTGCGTGAACAGGCGAGGCGGTACCGGTGTCCGCCGCTGCGTGAACAGGCGAGGCGGTACCGGTGTCCGCCGCTGCGTGAACAGGCGAGGCGGTACCGGTGTCCGCCGCTGCGTGAACAGGCGAGGCGGTACCGGTGTCCGTCGCTGCGTGAACAGGTGAGGCGGTACCGGTGTCCGTCGCTGCGTGAACAGGCGAGGCGGTACCGGTGTCCGCCGCTGCGTAAACAGGCGAGGCGGTACCGGTGTCCGTCGCTGCGTGAACAGGCGAGGCGGTACCGGTGTCCGTCGCTGCGTGAACAGGCGAGGCGGTACCGGTGTCCGCCGCTGCGTGAACTGGTGAGCCTGTACCGGTGCCCGCCGCTGTCGGTCTAACGTGACTCGGAGCCGCTCAGGGTCACGGAGCGCTGAGGAGACAGACTCGCGGCCCGGCGGCGGCGGGGCAGACGGTGGTCGGATAGCCGCGAGAGAGGAGACACGCACCCAGCCGAGTCCGCACCGACAGCACCGACAGTGAGGCGACTCGAGAGGTGAGACACGCCGCACCGACAGCACCGACAGTGAGGCGACTCGAAAGGTGAGACACGCCGCACCGACAGCACCGACAGTGAGGCGACTCGAAAGGTGAGACACGTCGCACCGACTGGCAACGACAATGACAGGTATCCATGTGTAAACGAAGACGGATCTCGATGAGAATCTAGTTACGTTTCATGATCTAAAAAGGAATTAATGGTTAACAAAGACTCAAGCGACTGCGGACTGCAAATCAGAACCATCACCTAAGGACTCACAAGACCACAAACTAAGTTTGTGTATGCTTAGGAGATCGCTGCTCAGCGTTATGTGGCTTTCAAATCTATAAAAATGGAGCAAAAATGCTTGAAGAATGACTCTCGAACCATCCAGTTCACACGACACGATGTTTTGGTTTCAGCATCTCCATTTCACCTACTGAAGCAGCTTGGTATTAACCAGTGAGTTGGTTAACTTCCTAGTAAAACTGCTAGTCTGCTAGTAACGTCCCTGAAAGCGGAGTAAAAGGTCCCTTTCTTAGGTGTTCGGTTCACGCATCAGGAAACAGGACAATCCGTTACTCATGGACTAATTCGCTATTCAAGCGGCTGGGACAAAACAGGGTGTAGCCCATTTTGTCCCTAACCGAAACCCCCATTTTGACCGACATTTTCAGATTTAACTAGTTCTGCTAACTCTGTCTATCCCTGACACATGTCACTCCCTTTGCACTGCAAACAAATATTGCAAAGGGACATTTGCTGTGTGTGATGAAGTTGTATAAACGTAACCCCACACCATTGGCGTCGGAAGCGGAGGGGGGGGGGGACGCGTTCCCCAACATTTTCGGATTTTAACATTAGGTCTATGGGCGTTACATGGAAAGCATATACTTCGGAATGCCTCCGTCCCCCCCCCCCCCCCCCCCCCCCCACAAACACAAAATATCCGGAAAGTGGCGGCGTCATTTCCGCACACATTCCGTGCATACAGCACAAATATATATATTTTTTTAATAGGTTGGCGTCGGATAATACAAATAAACCGACCTCCACACCACACTCTATGCTGATGCCTTCGATAGCCACCGGAAAACAATGACTTTCAGGCGAAACACTAGCGGATCCAGGGGGCAACCAGGCCATGCCCCCCTCCCAACAGCCTCTAAGGCGGGCCAACATGTCTTTTGACCCCCCCCCCCACAAAAAAAAGTTAACAGTTGAATGTAAACATTTATTTTGCAGCAATCAAAATCCAGCTATCCACAGTCAAAAACTTGATTTTTTTTAAAACACGGCTCTTGCCATCAAAACTGGGCTTTAAAAAAAAACTCAACTGGATGTGAAAATAGCGGCCAGAAAGCTGCCAGTCGGAATTGAGCTCGAACAAACGTTTTTGTTTTACATGTAGGAAGAACACTTCATATGGTATCAATTTGGAATCCAATAATACACTCTATTTCAGCGCAAATGGTTGTCAAAAATGACGCGTTTCTTTTGTGGAAATAACTTCTCGGGACGCGTGACAGCGGTGTGTACAAAATGCATGTGTGATTCTCACGAAGGTCCCAATGCAGTTGCTGCAACTAGGCCCAAATAATAATGTTTTAGACGAGTCAATATTTTGATCCAACCCAATATAAATGGTATTGGGGAAAATTACCCATTTACAAACGGCAATTATGAAGCACTGGATAACAGTGATGGGATGAATACCACATGAATCTGTGCATTGTGCATTGTGGCAATACAGTTTCAGCCACCTAGATGTTCATTGTTGAATAATTTTCTAGGAAATTGATACAATATTGCTTTTAAAGTGCATCATTTTGTATCCCTTAGCTAACCTGAATATTTTTTTTTAAACTAAAATTATAATCACTGTCTCAAGATATTATGCAGTGCAGCATGGGTGAATAATTTTGTTTTAAAAAACTTTTCATAACAATTTCATGTAATTACATTACAAAATTAATTGTATTTGCTTACAAAATATAAACTTGAAAATTTCAAAAGGTTATCCTAAGCAGATGACATAAACATATTTCATGTAATTTATCGCCACGTGATAGCGCCTCAATCTTTCCCGAAAAAAAACTTACGTAAACAGTTTGAGTAGTGACCGAGGTGGATGGAGTACAAGTTGTGCATCATATGGTGTGATTATTTTTGGATACTGGCAATTTTCCATGGGGAGTAGGTATTTTTAGTGAAATGTTGTCAATAATTGTGTCCATTTTTGTTGTCCTTAACCCGCGAGCCACTGGGGTGGGGGGGGGGGTTTAGCCTCCCCCCCTCCCCCTAGGAATATTGGGAATATCTCAACAACTAATGCAGATATCGACGCCCCACTTTCAGTACCTTTCCGGGCATCATTTGTACACCTTTTGTGCAAAAATGAAGCAATTTCGTCAGATTCTTTTTCCATCGAAATATAGTAAATTTAGTGACGTCACTAAACACGATTGTGACACAAAAATAAGCTAAACTTCGCCAGGCCGTACAAATGCCACATTTGAAGCAAAATGGAATCGAAATACGCTAAAAGGTATAAAATTGCAAGGGCTACAAACCAGATATCTTAAAATTTCGAAAATTTTGTTCTTTGACCCGATTTTTTTTCTCAAATGCCCTCAAAATCAAATTTTTCAAAGATATTTAAAAACGGAATACCTGTCAGATGACAACATATGGGCAACTACCATACCAAATTTCAAAACGATATAATCTTTTTTGACTGACATGGCATATAAAGTATGGGTAAATCATGACGTCATATTTTGAAAGTGAGTTTGTTGGCTTTTATTGACCAGATACAGACACATAAATGCCAGCACTCTCTTTTTGAGATAAAACTGATATAGAAACATACTTTTTCATTTAGATTTATCAATTTCAAATGTTGATTTTTTCAGTGACCTGAACTTGACCTGAACTTGACACTAACTTCACGTAAATGAAATCAGGTGGTAAACTGACTACCACTATCGAATTATACGCGTAAAAGCATCCATAAAACATGTGCTGCATGACTTTCGTAGATATGTTGTGTATAGTGACATTTTGTGACCTGACCTTGACCTTGATATTTTCCAACAATCTCACTTTAGCTCATGTGGGATATGTATCATACCTTTGACAGCACTTTGGGTGACAACAGGCGCAATCGAAGGCCACGGATGAGAAGTATTGTCCATAAACTCAAATACCTCGATTTTGACGTTTGACTTGACCGTGACCTGACATGTGACCTTAATTTGACATTTTTTAAGCGTGCGTTAGGTTTACCTCATTGAGCGCTTTCTAATGCCGCCTTGCGCGTCCCGCTGCCATCATTGGTTCTGAAGATACTAGGGGGGGCTACCCCCCCCCCCCTAATGTAAATAAAAAGGCATGTTCCTATACCAGTTGTATCTCAAGAAATACAGAACAGGTAATTATTTGTTCGTTCTTGTCTCAAAAAGTCCAAAAAGTTATTAAAAAATGATGTCATGAGTTGCTTACACTTAGGGAGCCATCACTCAGTCAAAAATAGAGATATTGCTTTTAAATTTGGTTTGTGTATTGTCCATACTCAGTTCTCTCACATATATTCCGGCTTTTCTAACATCTTTGAAAATTTTGATTTGGTGATTTTTTTCCAACAAAACATTTTTATTTTATTTTAGGGGTTAAAACCCAAAATTTTGGAACTCCGAGATTGTCATGCTAAAAAGAAAGCCATTTTCTATCTTTGGTGAATTGCGTTTGCAATTTGCTTCAAAACTCTGTTTTCTACGATTTTTCAAATATGTATCGTTTTTCCACCAACATGACGTCATCAAAACATGATTATCTCCCAAACTGCTTAACCAATTTCAATTTAATTTTTACTCCTTACGTATAATTGTTCTGACATCAGCTACTAAAAATTTCAGCAGGATGCGCCACATGTGAAACAAGTTATTCAAGAAAAACCTCAGGGGGGGGGGGGCATATCAGGCCCCCTGTAGAGCGAGGGTGTACAGTGCCTATGACAACCTCCGCCCACTTTGCATCCAAAAAATTAACGCGTCAATAAATTTATTTTGTTTACCTAGTGCCAGCAACTGAATGGCAATTATGCAATCAAAATAAAACAAACTATAGGTAGGTACCTATGTGAGATAGGTACTTCTAGCTCAAACCTTATCAGAAGTATCTGTCCCCTCCCGGATTTTCTCAATAACCTGAACACTATGATAGATATCAACGTGAAACGTTCAGCACCTTATGCTGCATTAAGTCTAAGTCTTCCCACCAACTCTCAATGAAATTGGTGTAGCATTTTCGGAGATAATGACGTTTTAATGACGTCATGTCATGCCATTTTTGGTGGAAAAACGACAAATGTTTGGCAAATCGTAGAAAATAGAGTGTTGAAACAAATTGCAAATAAAAACCGTCAAAAGAAAGGAAATCACATTTTCGTCAAATTGACTATCTCGGATTTTCGAACTTTTGGGTTTTGGAACCCCAAAAATGAAAACAAATGCATTTTTTTGAATGTGAAAAGTGAATTTCTTAAGCCCGAATACCAAAATAAGGTGACCGGCCCAAATCTGCGGAGGAAAAAAATGGGGGGTACCTTTTTGCCACAAAAATCTGCCCCCCCCCCCAAAAAAAAAAACGACGGCTGGATCCGCCAGTGAGGCGAACTACCAGAACTGTCTATATAGGGTTTTAGTGGCACGGGGAGAAATTGCGATTTTCTGTTTGTATTGTATTGTATGGTATTGTGTTACTGTCGTAGAGCAATCCTCACATTCCGTGGCGATTACAGCTCAGAGTCAGGTAAAATCATGCAGGTACAAATCAGCGAACACTCATGTCATTCACACTTATATACACGACGCAATCACCCGCAGTCACATGCAGTATCTCCGCAGTCAACATCGGCGTGTAGCGTCACTATTCAGTAGCGCGGCTCTGACAGCGCGGGCGAAGCCGGCAGGTGACAGCTGCACCAGGTCGGCTGGCAGGTCGTTAAGCAGCGCCGGGGCTCGGTAACCGAAACGCCGCTTACCGGTTTCGAGTCGTGACCGCGGTAAATGGTACAGATGGTCTTGTCGCGTGGATCTCGCCCGGGCTTCACTGTTGGTTATAAACAGAGCTGCCAGTTCTTCTGGCTCACTGCGCTGTATGGCCTTATGCGCGGTGACGAGCGTATGGTAGTCGACCATTCTTCTCGGGGTCATCCAGCCAAGCAAATCTCGCCGGTCGGACACATGGTCAAACTTCCGGCGGCCGAAAATAACTCTAGCGGCAAGGTTCAGGATTTTTTTGGAGCCGGTCGGAATTATTGTGTCCCGTTGCCGTATACTGTGAGGCAGTATCGAACCCGGGAGACTACCAGGGCTGTTACAATCGTCCTGATGACGCCGTCGGGGAGACAATAACGTACGTGAGAAAGACCCATCAACACACCAACGCATCTGCGGCTGAGCTCGGACACATGAGCTTCCCAGGACAGGGTGCCATCAAAGACGACTCCCAGATTCCCCACCTGCGCGCACGGCTGCAAAGCTGCGTCCCGAAACTCTACTTTAAAGTCAGGCATGTTGCGCAAATTTTGACGGCTGCCGAACACCATGAGTTGTGTTTTGACAGCGTTCACCTTGAGAGCCTGTGCACAGAACCAATCATTTAGTAGCGCCAGCGGAGCATCCATGCGCGAGATGAGACCCCTGATGTCGCCCTTCAAACCGCTCACCAATACCTGAGTGTCGTCGGCATACCGAAAGACAGCTGCGTCAACTGCGTACAGTGACAAGTCGTTGGAGAACACTGTGAAAAGTAATGGACCTAAAGCCGAGCCCTGGAAGACACCCATGGTATTGGAGAGCGGCCGCGACAGCACCCTGCGTCTGGACCCATCGTTCAGAGACACACTCTGTGTATGTCCCTGAAGATAGGCGGTGAACCAGGAGGTCTCAATACCGTGCATTTGTAGTTTTTGAATCAAAAGTTCGTGATCAATCGCGTCAAAACATTTGCTTAAATCAATAAGGCACAGCATTGAGATCTCCCCCTATCGGTGGCGGTAGGGATACGGTCTGTGATGGACAGAAGCGCGGTCTCGGTGGAGTGCCGGGGGCGAAAACCTTGCTGTGATGACGCCAGAAGATGGTTGTGGGAGAGATAGCTGTAGAGCTGCCGGTGAACGACGTGTTCTACAACTTCATGATAACGGGGACTAAAGAGGTGGGTTAGAGGGGTCAGAGGGATTTCCGGATTTGTAAATGGGGTGGATAATGGAGTGTTTCCAAGGATCAGGGATGTCAGATTGGGTGATGGATGTATTTACAATGTGCAGGATAACGTTACCGATAGCTGGGAATCCGGCCCTTAGCATGCGAACACACACGCCGTCAGCACCGCAGGCGGCCGAGTTCCGCACGCTAAAGACCGTGTGACCGAGCTCCTCAAGAGAGACGACACTCATTTTGAAGTTGCACGCCCCAACACGGGGCAGACGAACACTCAGGTCGGTGGGTGTCCCCTGGGCCCGGATCTCGGCGGCGACCCGAGGACCGACGGAAACAAAGAACGAATTGAGATAGTCAGCAGGTAAGTCCGGCTGAATATTCTGCCCGTCCTTCTTCCCAGCGACCACCGACCTGATACATTGCCACACCTTGTTTGGCCCCCGCTCGCTGATCTCCCTCTGGAGCTCCATACGCCGGTCGCGACGCACCGCGGACCGGACAGTACGGTTCAGCTCCCTATACTCGACCGACTCCCGATCCGACCGCCGTGGCGCAACAAGACCTTGGGACATCAGATTGCGCGTGGCGGCGGAGACGGGAGGACCGGTGGGGTTCCGGATAGTCCGATTCTTAATCGGGGCGTGAGCGTCGATGACAGGCCAAAAATGGGTCAAAAAGGCATTCCACTGGTCTCCAACTGTCTCTGAAGAACAAAACGTCGCTCCAGTCTACGAATAGCAAGTCACGGTTTAGCGCGGCGATATCAACACGACTAAATTAACGAGAGGTGATGACAGTGGGCTTCTGACGCTGCTTCGGCAGATCGACGAACACGTTGATGAATTTATGAGGACTAAAGTGACAGTATTTTACACTACAGTGATACACGATCCCCCGGTCTTTCACGACACAGACGTCCAAAAGAGAGCCAGAAGTAAAGGTTGGGCCAGTCACCAACTGGTCCAGGGAATAGACGGATAAGAAATCACGAAGGTGTTGACGCACATGATTACTGGGGTCCTTCAACAAGCCGCAGTTAATGTCACCACAGATGACACGCGAGACGGTGAGGTGATCAATCAGAACTCGATGTAGCTGGGTCTCAAGGTTGGAGAAGTCGGCTCGCAGGCCAGCTTCGGAGTAGCGGGGCGGCTGGTACAGCGAGCAGACGATCAGCTGGCGGTTCTGCTCCAGTTTCAACAGTGCACACTGCGACTCCAGCTGGCTGCCTGGACACTTGCGAGTCCGGGAGCTTCAGCACCGTTGAAGTGATGCCCGCCTTCGTGATGATGGTGACACCGCCGTAGCCGCGGCCGCCCGGATGGTCCACACGACTCAGGGAGTACCCGAGATCACCAGGAGTCGGCCAGGGGTAGCGGGTCCAAGCCACGTCTCTGACAGGAGCATGACGTCGTATTCGCGGCGGGTGAGTTCGTCGGTCAGCTCCAGAAGCTTGGGTTTCAGGCTCTGGACATTCAGAGCGCCGATGAGCAGACGTCTGCCGACCCGCAGACCGGGGCCCGCTGCCTCCGAGCGCCGGCTACCGCGACCCCTGCGGCCGCGGGCTCCGCGGCGCTGGGGCCGCCGCCCGCCGCTGCGGGCCACCGGCACCTGAGGTGTGCTGCGGCCGAGCTGGGTCATGGCTACCCGCGCGGCAAGGTGGGGCTCGGGCGAGACGCCCGCCATCGCCCGTGCGGTACTTTGAGGCTCGGGCGAAAGGCACACCACCGCCTCGGGCTGGTGCCGCCATGGACCGCGCAGACTGGGACCAGCGTGGAGCGGCGTGACGTCACTCAGGTCGGACACAGTCGGGTTTGGATAGCACAACACCGCGTTTCGACTCGGTCGTGGAGAAGCTGGTCTTCTACGAGAGATGTCATGCCTCAGCTGACGGTCGGGCTCCCGGTGAGTCGGCCTCGGTGGCGGCACGGGGGCCGGGCAGCCCACGACAGTCAGGACTCGGACCACGGCAAGAAGCACCAGGAGTCGGGCGATGTCACGATGCATGATGTTGCAGGCAATCGGGTAGTACCTTGGATACTGCCTGGCTCTATACCACACAGACACAGAAGTTCGCCTCACTTCGCTCGGTAGTCAGGTTCACCTCACTTCCACACTCAGCAGATCAGATCAGATCAGATCAGATATATTTGCATCATATCCACGACAAGGCGGCTTTTCAATGTTGCACGTCATCTTAAACTAGTCGGATACCGTATACACAACACCATTCAAACACCCATTCGTTCATACACAATCATTCGCCAGCTGAGTTCCGCGACAGTAGCTCACGCTTAAGAGTTGTGCGGAAGTGGCGATCGCTCACATGAACTTTTGCCTTATTCAGCATTTTGACGCCGCGATAGCAAAGTCGTCGCCTGCCAGCTTCCGTCCTAATGCGAGGCAATGATAGGTGATTGACATGTCGGGTTGCGTGAGAGTGAACCTGGCTAGTGGGCCGTCCGATGGTACTGAACATGTCCTCTGGATGACAGGCCATCCCCACGGAACGCACCATACACACTGCGTGGTACTCTACGAGCTGTTTGGCGTTCAACCAGCCAAGGTTTTGTACAACATCAGATACATGTTCATGACGTTTTTTCCCGCTCACTACGCGCGCACCAAAGTTTATGACTTTTTGGATGCGTTGAATCTGGGTGTTGTTACATGTTCCATACACAGATAGGCAGTAGCGAATCACGGACAGTACGAGAGCCTGAACTAGAGTCGACATAGTGTTGTTCGGAATGACATGACGCGCATGGTTTAATGCTATCAACATCCCGGTGCACCTATTGGTAACGGCACTTATATGTGGCTGGTAGCTAAGGTGTCGATCTAGCGGTATTCCTAGGTTTTTTACCACCTTGGACTCGTGAATTCGGGAACCAATGAATGACAAAGTCACCGTGGAAGCGTTTCTAAGCATGGCAGGTGTACCCAAAACAATCATCTGAGTTTTCTTCTCGTTAACCTTCATCCGATGGTGGCAGAACCACTGGAACAGTGAGTTTAGGTTGTCCTCCATCTGCGCTACCAACCGTGGCATCTCACTTTTCTTGCCACTGATGATTATTTGAACGTCATCTGCGTACTCAACCAGTGTGACGTCATCGCTCACGTGAAGGCCGAGGTCGTTTGAGTAAAGTGAATACAGGGCGATTGTGTTGGATTTGAGAGCAGACCTGATTGGTGTACCAACTGCACCTCGAATCAGTACCTGTTGTGTATGATCTGCCAGGTAATTTCCGAACCACTCGTTGTCAATACCGTATGTGCTCAGCATATCCAAAAGGTTCTTGTGTGGTACTGCATCAAAACATTTTGACTGGTCGAGCAAGGCTAGGATAGAAATTTATCCTCTGTCCATGGCCTGAAGGGCTTTATCTGTGGAGAGGCACTAGGGAATCACAGGGAGGAGCGAGCAGCGCTCGCGACCGAACCTGGCGGCGCGCTCAGCTGAACTCCTAACAACAACAACAACACAAACTAACTAGCAGGGTTTTGCCCCGCAACCCTGTTATTAACTACCATGGCCTATATGTAACGCAAAATGCCAAGCAAATTTACCTACATTTCGGTTCTTTCAACGTTACATGCATCACAACAAAAAACGTTAATTGCAGATGTCGTCGTCAGAACGAATTCCGTATCCTTTCAAGATCCGTCCACTGAAAGACGATGTACAAAAGAAAATCGCGGACGACTTCGACGGCTACCCAAACGGCCTCGTTTCGTGCAACCACTGGGGCTTCAAGCTGGCGGCGAAGCTGACCGAAGAGGATATAGAGGAGCTGTACAACTACCCGCTGGACGCTCGTGACGTATGGGTGGTGACGCCTCCAAAGTGTGGCACCACCTGGAGTCAAGAGATGATCTGGCTCCTTGCCAACGACCTCGACTACGAAGGAGCCAAGACGCCTCTGATGCCGAAAAGGTATGTGCACAGGACTAGGAGAGTGATTATCTTCCATATCACCTTAGGTGAGACATTTTAAAGTGGTTATCTGATGAGATTGGCCGAACGTAGTTTTATTCCACCTTCTTTCACATTGGAGAATAAGTCAACACTTATCTGTTTTGGAAACAGACTTCTTGAGAATGCCTTGCGCAACGCTAAATATTCAGTTTCGTTTAAGGTTCCCAATACCGGATTGATATATCGATGTTGATGAATATATCTAAATAATGAAAACTTTCGACTACAAAACTTTCGCGTACAAAAGCAACTGTGAAGTATCTAGTACCTAAGTGAAGATACGTGGTTCCATTTCAAGTGCAACTCAAAATTAAATCCGGGATGGAAAATGCCAAACTTGAAGCCGAAACGATTTACGAACCACGAAGGCATAGTCACTCATCCTCACCATCCTAATTTGTTTACTTAATTGTATTTCTTAAGTTATCACGGCTTGTTGAGCTTGGCGCCTGTGGCTGACGAGAACCGAGCCGTGATTTCTTACTATTGTCATATGTTTATAATGTCGGCCTGATATTTTAACTACTGTTCTGTCTTTAATATTGTCGCTCATTCTGTTATGTCGTAGGATCATTTTTTAGTTTGAATTTATATTATATCACTCATTGCGACAGCACTGTAATAGCCACAATGATGTGGAAGTTGCTGCAAGTGAAATACAAATGAAATACAAATACTGGCACTTTTGTCCATAAAGGTGTTGTTAGAGGCCGATACAAGTGTCACATCATATTACAAGCTTCCAGTGATCGCCTTAAAGACTCGAAAAGCTTTAGCTATATATTTTGCATAAATGAATAACTGAACTTAAATATATACTGCTAAACCACAACTCCATTTGTTCGCTTGGGGCTAAATTAAGTTGCATTTGGTCGCAGGTGGAACTTCATCGAATTCGAGGCGCTGATGGACATGGACGGGTTGGCCAAGGCCCTGCCTCCTGGCGCACCTATGATGGACCCGAAGACGCTCGCTGGCGACCCCCACCGGCCATCCCCGCGGTTCGTCAAGTCCCACTTGCCGATGTCCATGAACAACCCGCGTCTGCTGGACGTCTGTAAGGTGGTCTACGTGGCCAGAAACCCGAAGGACGCCTGCGTCTCCTACTTCCATCACAACCGGCTGCTGAAAGGACACGGATACAACGGCGACCTTGAGGTGGGTTCTCGAGCTTCACCAATGTTGTGGCAGTGCCAGTGAGAGTAACCAGATGGCATGTCTTCCTTGTGCCTTCTCTTACGTAGCTGAATTCCCTGAAATTATGCTGCATCAATTATACGTCTTCTGACAAAATTGTAACGAAAATGGTCCAGTACTTTGTGAGATAATGACGTTTTAGTGATGTCACGTCATGCCATTTTTGGTGGGAAAATGATAAATGTTTAACAATTAGTATACAATAGTGTTAAACCGCCATTGGCTGGGGGGGGGGGGTGTTGTCCCCCCCCCTTGACGAACTTTCGCAATAGCTCAAAAATAAATAGCGCTATCGACGTGAAACTCCAAGTACCTTCTCCTACATCAATTATACGTCTTCTGTACACAAATGAAGTAACTTCGTCGAAGAAAATCGAGATATAGCAAATTTAATGACTTCACTACACGAGTTTTACGAAAAAAAATCAGCTAGAAATTAACCCTCTCCCTACGGGACGTCCTAAAACGACCCCCCCCCCCCCTGAAGTTTTCTTGCATAACTTTTTAGACATGCGGCTCATCTTGCTGAAATCAGCACCTACGCATACAACAATTATACGTAAGCTGTAAAAATTGCATTGAAATTGGTTAAGAAATTTGGGAAATAATGATGTTTTGATGACGTCATGTTGGTGGAAAAACGATAAATATTTGAAAACTCGTAGAAAACAGAGTTTTGAAGCAAATTGCAAACGTAATTAAGCAATGATATAAAATGTAATTTTCTTTAAAATGGAAATCTCGTATTTTCGAAATTTTAGGTTTTTGACCCCCAAAATGGACAAAAACTGATTTTGTTTTAAATCACCAAAATATAAAAATTTCAAGGATGTTGAAAAAACGGAATATATGAGAGCGAATTGAGTATAACAATACTCAAACCAAATTTCAAAGAAATATCTATTTTTGACGGAGTGATGGCTCTCTAAGTGTAAGAAATTCATGACGTAATTTTTTAATACATTTTTTTACTTTTTTTACCAGATACGAATAAATAATTACCTTTTCTGTATTTCTGAGACAAAACTGGTCTAGGAACATGCCTTTTAATTTACATTTATAAATTTCTCATTTTGAGGTTTTCTGACAGAGCAAAATCGCTGTTCTGGACGTGGTCGATCGAGGTCATTCACTTGACCTGGAAGGTCACTCGTTGACCCGAAACCTCACAATTGTATACCGTTAGATTCCAAACATGACAGGCAACATGTTGGTTCTTACCACGTTGCTCTATGTTGCTTGGTTTGGAAGTTAACAGGGGGGTCGTTTTAGGAGCCCCCCCCCCGTAGGGCGAAGGTGAAAAAAGCTCCCGTAGGGGAGTGTTAAGTGAGATATTAATAACATAACGTACTTTTATTCATTTCAGCTCTTCATGCAGCACTTCATGGATGCGACCATCGTGGAAACTCCATTTATCGAGCACATGATCGAGGCATGGAACCTACGTCACCACCCCAACATGTGCTTCATCTTCTTCGAGGACATGAAGAAAGATCTGAGGTCGCAGCTCCGTAAGGTGGCTGCTTTCCTGGGCAAATCCTACTCCGACGAGCAGATTGACAAGCTGGCAAACCACCTCCACATCGACAACTTCAAGAAGAACCCGTGGGTGAACATGGAGCATATGAACCGTACCGGCATGGTCAACAAGGACCGTGGCAGCTTCATCCGTAAGGGGAAGACGGGTGACTGGAAGAACCACTTCAGCCCGGAGATGACGGAAAAGTTCGACAAGTGGATGGCCGAGAAACTGAAGGGCACTGACCTCACGTTCGTACAGGAGCTAGATCAACAGGACTGAGAAGTTTCGAACCCGGAACTGTGCTATTATGTGAAATGGATCACTGGGTGTCCAATTTACATGCAGCGTTCCTTTTACCGCCGGGCGGTCTAATTTTGTTTTGCCATTGGAGCTAAACTTTGGCAGCCGGATTGACGCCCTCAACGAACACTGATTCGAATAGTTACTTTTGAATAGCTCAGATGATTAAGTTAATCTAACTGTGTGCATTTTGTCAGGTTGTGTATACTGTATACTGTATATATTATGTTGACATGGTCAGATAGATGCCTCAGGGACGAGCAGCCGACCGACATGTCGCCACAACGCCACTAATACAATGATAGAGAGGAATGCTTACAGTTGTGTGCTATTACAATGCCAATGACACAATGCGAGAGAAAATGTTTAGTGCTGAGTGGTACTACAAGTTGATGAAATGTTAGTGATAGAATGCGAGGAAAATGCTTGTAATTTATTACACAAACAATGTTGCATATCGTAAGCATAAATCTCGTATTCACGTACAGAACACTGGGAGCTCATAGAATAAATCCTACCTAAGAAGGAAGAATCCGTACGGAAAAATCAGTAACCTTCGGGGAACAACGAGTTCCTTTAGTATGTACCCTTTAACAACTGTTCAGCCGTCATAACAAATTATGACGGCTGTTTATTCCATTAACATTTATGCCTGTATGGTTTCATGATGGCAGCTACACGCATTGGCGGATAGCCATGTGCCCATGTCCCCCGCCTCTTGATCCTAGAATGGGTCCAAGGCCGAATGTCTGCAGAGGACCCAATCTGACATGGAGAGGACCTATCTGATCCTTGGATGTAATTTTCCATTTGGCCTTTAGATGGTTCATTCTAGCATTTAGAGGGATCTTTCTGACCCACAGAGGGGCCTAATCGACTTACTGGGGACCTACTTGGGGTAAAACTTATCGAGGCCGAAGAGCCACCAGAGCTCCTATTGCTGCGCGTTGCCCCCTTCACCGAATGCTGGATCCGCCACTGTCTACGTGTGGATGTTAGGCGAGCCCCTCTCCCGTTTCACCAGTTTCTGTGATGACGGTGGAACTTTCGTCTCAGATTACCGGTATCGTCGCGTCTGATACAAGAGCTGAGGCCCCGTCACTGTGACTGGCGTGCCGGTACCGGTGTCCGTCGCTGCGTGAACAGGCGAGGCGGTACCGGTGTCCGCCGCTGCGTGAACAGGCGAGGCGGTACCGGTGTCCGTCGCTGCGTGAACAGGCGAGGCGGTACCGGTGTCCGCCGCTGCGTGAACAGGCGAGGCGGTACCGGTGTCCGTCGCTGCGTGAACAGGCGAGGCGGTACCGGTGTCCGTCGCTGCGTGAACAGGTGAGGCGGTACCGGTGTCCGTCGCTGCGTGAATAGGCGAGGCGGTACCGGTGCCCGTCGCTGCGTGAACAGGCGAGGCGGTACCGGTGTCCGCCGCTGCGTGAACTGGTGAGCCTGTACCGGTGCCCGCCGCTGTCGGTCTAACGTGACTCGGAGCCGCTCAGGGTCACGGAGCGCTGAGGAGACAGACTCGCGGCCCGGCGGCGGCGGGGCAGACGGTGGTCGGATAGCCGCGACAGAGGAGACACGCACCCAGCCGAGTCCGCACCGACAGCACCGACAGTGAGGCGACTCGAGAGGTGAGACACGCCGCACCGACAGCACCGACAGTGAGGCGACTCGAAAGGTGAGACACGCCGCACCGACAGCACCGACAGTGAGGCGACTCGAAAGGTGAGACACGCCGCACCGACTGGCAACGACAATGACAGGTATCCATGTGTAAACGAAGACGGATCTCGATGAGAATCTAGTTACGTTTCATGATCTAAAAAGGAATTAATGGTTAACAAAGACTCAAGCGACTGCGGACTGCAAATCAGAACCATCACCTAAGGACTCACAAGACCACAAACTAAGTTTGTGTATGCTTAGGAGATCGCTGCTCAGCGTTATGTGGCTTTCAAATCTATAAAAATGGAGCAAAAATGCTTGAAGAATGATTCTCGAACCATCCAGTTCACACGACACGATGTTTTGGTTTCAGCATCTCCATTTCACCTACTGAAGCAGCTTGGTATTTAACCAGTGAGTTGGTTAACTTCCTAGTAAAACTGCTAGTCTGCTAGTAACGTCCCTGAAAGCGGAGTAAAGGGTCCCTTTCTTAGGTGTTCGGTTCACGCATCAGGAAACAGGACAATCCGTTACTCATGGACTAATTCGCTATTCAAGCGGCTGGGACAAAACAGGGTGTAGCCCATTTTGTCCCTAACCGAAACCCCCATTTTGACCGACATTTTCAGATTTAACTAGTTCTGCTAACTCTGTCTATCCCTGACACATGTCACTCCCTTTGCACTGCAAACAAATATTGCAAAGGGACATTTGCTGTGTGTGATGAAGTTGTATAAACGTAACCCCACACCATTGGCGTCGGAAGCGGAGGGGGGGGGGACGCGTTCCCCAACATTTTCGGATTTTAACATTAGGTCTATGGGCGTTACATGGAAAGCATATACTTCGGAATGCCTCCGCCCCCCCCCCCCCCCCCACAAACACAAAATATCCGGAAAGTGGCGGTGTCATTTCCGCACACATTCGTGCATACAGCACAAATATATATTGTTTAATAGGTTGGCGTCGGATAATACAAATAAACCGACTTCCACACCACACTCTATGCTGATGCCTTCGATAGCCACCGGAAAACAATGACTTTCAGGCGAACCACTAGCGGATCCAGGGGGGCAACCACGCCATGCCCCCCTCCCAACAGCCTCTAAGGCGGGCCAACATGTCTTTTGACCCCCCCCCCCCCCCCCCCACAAAAAAAGTTAACAGTTGAATGTAAACATTTATTTTGCAGCAATCAAAATCCAGCTATCCACAGTCAAAAACTTGATTTTTTTTAAAAAAAACACGGCTCTTGCCATCAAAACTGGGCTTTAAAAAAAAAACTCAACTGGATGTGAAAATAGCGGCCAGAAAGCTGCCAGTCGGAATTGAGCTCGAACAAACGTTTTTGTTTTACATGTAGGAAGAACACTTCATATGGTATCAATTTGGAATCCAATAATACACTATTTCAGCGCAAATGGTTGTCAAAAATGACGCGTTTCTTTTGTGGAAATAACTTTTCGGGACGCGTGACAGCGGTGTGTACAAAATGCATGTGTGATTCTCACGAAGGTCCCAATGCAGTTGCTGCAACTAGGCCCAAATAATAATGTTTTAGACGAGTCAATATTTTGATCCAACCCAATAGAAATGGTATTGGGGAAAATTACCCATTTACAAACGGCAATTATGAAGCACTAGATAACAGTGATGGGATGAATACCACATGAATCTGTGCATTGTGCATTGTGGCAATACAGTTTCAGCCACCTAGATGTTCATTGTTGAATAATTTTCTAGGAAATTGATACAATATTGCTTTTAAAGTGCATCATTTTGTATCCCTTAGCTAACCTGAATATTTTTTTTTTAACTAAAATTATAATCACTGTCTCAAGATATTGATGCAGTACAGCATGGGTGAATAATTTTGTTTTAAAAAACTTTTCATAACAATTTCATGTAATTACATTACAAAATTAATTGTATTTGCTTACAAAATATAAACTTGAAAATTTCAAAAGGTTATCCTAAGCAGATGACAAACATATTTCATGTAATTTATCGCCACGTCATGGCGCCTCAATCTTTCCCAAAAAAAACTTACGTAAACAGTTTGAGTTGTGACCGATGTGGATGGAGTACAAGTTGTGCATCATATGGTGTGATTATTTTTGGATACTGGCCATTTTCCATGGGGAGTAGGTATTTTTAGTGAAATGTTGTCAATAATTGTGTCCATTTTTGTTGTCCTTAACCCGCGAGCCACTGGGGTGGGGGGGTTTAGCCTCCCCCCTTCCCCCTAGGAATATTGGGAATATCTCAACAACTAATGCAGATATCGACGCCACACTTTCAGTACCTTTCCGGACATCATTTGTACACCTTTTGTGCAAAAATGAAGCAATTTCGTCAGATTCTTTTTCCATCGAAATATAGTAAATTTAGTGACGTCACTAAACACGATTGTGACACAAAAATAAGCTAAACTTCGCCAGGCCGTACAAATGCCACATTTGAAGCAAAATGGAATCAAAATACGCTAAAAGGTATAAAATTGCAAGGGCTACAAACCAGATATCTTAACATTTCGAAAATTTTGTTCTTTGACCCGATTTTTTTTTCTCTCAAATGCCCTCAAAATCAAATTTGTCAAAGATATTTAAAAACGGAATACCTGTCAGATGACAACATATGGGCAACTACCATACCAAATTTCAAAACAATATAATCTTTTTTGACTGACATGGCATATAAAGTATGGGTAAATCATGACGTCATATTTTGAAAGTGAGTTTGTTGGCTTTTATTGACCAGATACAGACACATAAATGCCAGCACTCTCTTTTTGAGATAAAACTGATATAGAAACATACTTTTTCATTTAGATTTATCAATTTCAAATGTTGATTTTTTCAGTGACCTGAACTTGACCTGAACTTGACACTAACTTCACGTAAATGAAATCAGGTGGTAAACTGACTACCACTATCGAATTATACGCGTAAAAGCATCCATAAAACATGTGCTGCATGACTTTCGTAGATATGTTGTGTATAGTGACATTTTGTGACCTGACCTTGACCTTGATATTTTCCAACAATCTCACTTTAGCTCATGTGGGATATGTATCATACCTTTGACAGCACTTTGGGTGACAACAGGCGCAATCGAAGGCCACGGATGAGAAGTATTGTCCATAAACTCAAATACCTCGATTTTGACGTTTGACTTGACCGTGACCTGACATGTGACCTTAATTTGACATTTTTTAAGCGTGCGTTAGGTTTACCTCATTGAGCGCTTTCTAATGCCGCCTTGCGCGTCCCGCTGCCATCATTGGTTCTGAAGATACTAGGGGGGGCTACCCCCCCCCCCTAATGTAAATAAAAAGGCATGTTCCTATACCAGTTGTATCTCAAGAAATACAGAACAGGTAATTATTTGTTCGTTCTTGTCTCAAAAAGTCCAAAAAGTTATTAAAAAATGACGTCATGAGTTGCTTACACTTAGGGAGCCATCACTCAGTCAAAAATAGAGATATTGCTTTTAAATTTGGTTTGTGTATTGTCCATACTCAGTTCTCTCACATATATTCCGGCTTTTCTAACATCTTTGAAAATTTTGATTTGGTGATTTTTTTCCAACAAAACATTTTTATTTTATTTTAGGGGTTAAAACCCCAAAATTTTGGAACTCCGAGATTGTCATGCTAAAAAGAAAGCCATTTTCTATCTTTGGTGAATTGCGTTTGCAATTTGCTTCAAAACTCTGTTTTCTACGATTTTTCAAATATGTATCGTTTTTCCACCAACATGACGTCATCAAAACATGATTATCTCCCAAACTGCTTAACCAATTTCAATTTAATTTTTACTCCGTACGTATAATTGTTCTGACATCAGCTACTAAAAATTTCAGCAGGATGCGCCACATGTGAAACAAGTTATTCAAGAAAAACCTCAGGGGGGGGCCTATCAGGCCCCCTGTAGAGCGAGGGTGTACAGTGCCTATGACAACCTCCGCCCACTTTGCATCCAAAAAATTAACGCGTCAATAAATTGATTTTGTTTACCTAGTGCCAGCAACTGAATGGCAATTATGCAATCAAAATAAAACAAACTATAGGTAGGTACCTATGTGAGATAGGTACTTCTAGCTCAAACCTTATCAGAAGTATCTGTCCCCTCCCGGATTTTCTCAATAACCTGAACACTATGATAGATATCAACGTGAAACGTTCAGCACCTTATGCTGCATTAAGTCTAAGTCTTCCCACCAACTCTCAATGAAATTGGTGTAGCATTTTCGGAGATAATGACGTTTTAATGACGTCATGTCATGCCATTTTTGGTGGAAAAACGACAAATGTTTGGCAAATCGTAGAAAATAGAGTGTTGAAACAAATTGCAAATAAAAACCGTCAAAAGAAAGGAAATCACATTTTCGTCAAATTGACTATCTCGGATTTTCGAACTTTTGGGTTTTGGAACCCCAAAAATGAAAACAAATGCTTTTTTTTTAATGTGAAAAGTGAATTTCTTAAGCCCGAATACCAAAATA
The DNA here is from genome assembly GCA_036785665.1 of Chirona hameri. Classification (NCBI taxonomy): domain Eukaryota; kingdom Metazoa; phylum Arthropoda; class Thecostraca; order Balanomorpha; family Balanidae; genus Chirona; species Chirona hameri. The sequence goes on from JAXIVJ010000491.1 coordinate 131,970, forward strand.
AGGTGACCGGCCCAAATCTGCGGAGGAAAAAAATGGGGGTACCTTTTTGCCACAAAAATCTGCCCCCCCCCCCCCCCCCCCCCAAAAAAAAAAAAACGACGGCTGGATCCGCCAGTGAGGCGAACTACCAGAACTGTCTATATAGGGTTTTAGTGGCACGGGGAGAAATTGCGATTTTCTGTTTGTATTGTATTGTATGGTATTGTGTTACTGTCGTAGAGCAATCCTCACATTGCGTGGCGATTACAGCTCAGAGTCAGGTAAAATCATGCAGGTACAAATCAGCGAACACTCATGTCATTCACACTTATATACACGACGCAATCACCCGCAGTCACATGCAGTATCTCCGCAGTCAACATCGGCGTGTAGCGTCACTATTCAGTAGCGCGGCTCTGACAGCGCGGGCGAAGCCGGCAGGTGACAGCTGCACCAGGTCGGCTGGCAGGTCGTTAAGCAGCGCCGGGGCTCGGTAACCGAAACGCCGCTTACCGGTTTCGAGTCGTGACCGCGGTAAATGGTACAGATGGTCTTGTCGCGTGGATCTCGCCCGGGCTTCACTGTTGGTTATAAACAGAGCTGCCAGTTCTTCTGGCTCACTGCGCTGTATGGCCTGATGCGCGGTGACGAGCGTATGGTAGTCGACCATTCTTTTCGGGGTCATCCAGCCAAGCAAATCTCGCCGGTCGGACACATGGTCAAACTTCCGGCGGCCGAAAATAACTCTAGCGGCAAGGTTCAGGATTTTTTGGAGCCGGTCGGAATTATTGTGTCCCGTTGCCGTATACTGTGAGGCAGTATCGAACCCGGGAGACTACCAGGGCTGTTACAATCGTCCTGATGACGCCGTCGGGGAGACAATAACGTACGTGAGAAAGACCCATCAACACACCAACGCATCTGCGGCTGAGCTCGGACACATGAGCTTCCCAGGACAGGATGCCATCAAAGACGACTCCCAGATTCCCCAGCTGCGCGCACGGCTGCAAAGCTGCGTCCCGAAACTCTACTTTAAAGTCAGGCATGTTGCGCAAATTTTGACGGCTGCCGAACACCATGAGTTGTGTTTTGACAGCGTTCACCTTGAGAGCCTGTGCACAGAACCAATCATTTAGTAGCGCCAGCGGAGCATCCATGCGCGAGATGAGACCCCTGATGTCGCCCTTCAAACCGCTCACCAATACCTGAGTGTCGTCGGCATACCGAAAGACAGCTGCGTCAACTGCGTACAGTGACAAGTCGTTGGAGAACACTGTGAAAAGTAATGGACCTAAAGCCGAGCCCTGGAAGACACCCATGGTATTGGAGAGCGGCCGCGACAGCACCCTGCGTCTGGACCCATCGTTCAGAGACACACTCTGTGTATGTCCCTAAAGATAGGCGGTGAACCAGGAGGTCTCAATACCGTGCATTTGTAGTTTTTGAATCAAAAGTTCGTGATCAATCACGTCAAAACATTTGCTTAAATCAATAAGGCACAGCATTGAGATCTCCCCCTATCGGTGGCGGTAAGGATACGGTCTGTGATGGACAGAAGCGCGGTCTCGGTGGAGTGCCGGGGGCGAAAACCTTGCTGTGATGACGCCAGAAGATGGTTGTGGGAGAGATAGCTGTAGAGCTGCCGGTGAACGACGTGTTCTACAACTTCATGATAACGGGGACTTCATGATGTCGTCCCTCTCCTCCTGGGTGGAGCCATCCAGTAGATCAATGTCGGCACAGAAGAAGCAGGGTAGCCTGTCAGCGGCGACGGCAGCTTCCAGGCGGTCCAGGATCAGGCGTGCCCCCTGCATGATACCGCTCCAGCAGTCCGCGGGCGCGTCTTGGCACAGCCAGAACTCCATCGGCTTGATGTAGTAGGACTTGAGGCGTGCCTTTCCGCTGAACTCCAGGTTGGTCTTGCATATTTGTACGGCCTCGAGGGCGTCCCGATGGGTGGTGGAGAGGTGCCAGGCAGGCACCACCTCAGCGCGAGAGTAGGACACCCGCCACTCGCGCCACTCCCAGCGGCTACCCATTCGACCTGTCGGCACCAGGTGCACGCCGAACCGGCGGTTGTCACGTCTGGCGGCAGCCGGAGGGAACTCGTTCCGCCGGCGGCGCGTCACGAACGCGTCCGACGGCCAGACCGGAAGGTAAAGGCAGGGTGGTACGTCGTCTCTATCCCGGGAGCCGACTTCACGGACGGCCGCTGCCGGTCCAGAGCTGACGATCTCATCCGAAACAGAGTTCCCCGCCAGTAGCCGCAGCCGAGCCATCAGCTGGCGCACCGGCTCTGATGGAAACTCGAGCATGTGGCGGTGTGTGCAGCAGTCGGTCGTCATCATCATCATCATCATCATCATCACGTTTATTGGTCATACTTGCGCAGTTACAGCAATACACTTGGAGACATGGTGCAGAAGCACTCAATGCGCTTAAATCAGCGCACCACGTCTGGGAAAGGGGCATAACAAAAGATTGATTTCTCCAGCCGCCGCCGCAGCGCGAGACACCCAGCACTCCGCAACGTGAAACGAGTGCTGCTAGACGCCGCTCAACTCGCCTCGGACACCAGTCACATTATCTTAGAGTTAATATATGTGGGCAAATCTACCAGAGTTAAGTAGGAATTTTTGGAACACGTGGGCCACCGCCCGACCGTCAACGCCGCAGAGATTTGTGCCGTGCATTAGGATTTGAAGCTGTTCGGATTGTGATTGGGTGGTAAATAAGGGCCCTGTGATTTGTGTTATGTTGTTAATGAATTCCGTTCGTTGTTTCTTGTACTTGGGACAGGAAAGGACGAAGTGACGAGGGTTCTCAGTTTTATACCCACAATCACATGCAGGGCTTGGACATTTTTGAACTTTGTATAAATGTGAGTTCAAATGCGTCATGTCTGTGCGAAAACGAGTGTGTAATATGTTCCCCTCCTTTGATCCCGCGGTATAGTAATATGGAGGGACAGGTAATCCTAGCTGCTCACGAAGTTCTTTTTTGTATGTTTTGTGTCCTAGTTGACGTATGGTTTCCGGTAACTGGTTCCACTGTTTACTGGTTGTTTGAAAGAATGAACGATTATAGCATGTTGTACGGTGAGGGGATCTACTGTGAGAGTTTGCGTTCCTAAGAGTGATGGTTGTGTCCTGTGCTCGTGTGTTCGGCATAATGGACATGACATAGTGTGGTGTGTGTTGTTTGCAGTCATTAAGCTTATGGTACAATATGAGCCTGTGCATACGTCGTCTTGTAGTCAGTGCCTCCCAGCCTAATTCTGATCGTAATTTCTCAGTGGGTGTTCGAAAGAGTGTCCCTGTCACCAGTCTCGCGGCTCGATTTTGTAACGTCTCTAGTCTAGTGGAGTCCTTTATGGTAATGTGTCCGTCATACACAACGTCACAATAGTCGAAATGTGGTCTGACGTAAATTCTATCAATTTGGTCGAGAATGGGCCGTGGTATGTACCGTGCTATGGGGTATAATGGGCCTAGTGTTCTGTTTATTTTTTGGCATATTTTGTTTACGTGTTCATGAAATCGGAGGTCTTTCGAAAGTGTTACTCCAAGATGAGTATGACTTTCTCCAATTGGTATAGGATCTCCCCCAAATGTTAATGCTGGTATTTGTTGCGTACGTTTATGAGAAAATGTTTGTTGGATTGTTTTTGTAGCGTTAAAGGTTATCACCCATTCCCGACCATAGTCCTGAATCACGTCCAAGTCATCCTGAAGTGAGAGCTGTGTCGCTTGTACGTCTTTAGTCGTGTGAGAAGAGTAGAGAGAGGTATCGTCGGCGAAAAAGAAGATGTCATTTTGTGTTTGATTTGATAGAGCGTTAAGGTAAATGAGAGCTAGCAAAGGTCCCAATACCGATCCCTGAGGGCAGCCTGCGTTCACAGTCCTGAAAGGTGAAGACGTGTTGCGTATGATTACTCGTTGTCGTCTGTTTTGTAGGTATGATATAATCCAGTCTAGAAGGGATCCTGTTATGCCAAATTCGTATCTACATTTGTGTATTAGTCCTTTGTGCCAGATTTTGTCGAAGTATTTGGAAATGTCTAAGTAAATTGCAGTAAAGTCGCGTCCTTCATCAAGCGATTTATAAAGGTTGTGCGTCAGATAAAGAAGCTGGTGGTGTGTACTGTGATTCTTCCGGTACCCACTTTGTTTTTCTGTTAAGAGAGCGTTTTCTGTGAAATGTGAATACATTTGCTTGTAAACTATTTTTTCAAATACTTTAGATAGAGGTGAGAGAAGACTTATGGGGCGGTAGGAACTGCGGTCAGAAGGTGAGCCTTTGTTTTTAAATATAGGTCGAACATTCGCCTCTTTGAAGGCTCTAGGATAGAGACCGTTCGTTAATGATTTATTAAACAGTTTGGAGAGTGGCTTAGCGATAAGAAGAGCAGTCATTTTCAGGAACTTTATTGGGATTGCGTCTGGCCCAGTTGATTTATTCTGATCAAGAGAGTTAAGAAAATGGAGGACTTCTTGTTCTGATGTCGTAATATTTGTTAAAGTGGGTACCGGTTGTGCGTCTGGATTTGACGGAGGTGTCCGTTCGTCTGGAACGTTGAGAGTAGATTGTGTTGCAAAGTGGTCGTTGAGAAGTATAGCTTTGCTCAATTCGTCTGTAATTATATCTCCGTTTGGTGTTTCTAGTGGCGGAATGGTGTCATCTCTAGAGCGGCCAGTTATGTTGCGCAATGTTTGGTGATATTTGTGAGGGTCTCGTTTTTGTGTTAGCAGTGTGTTGACTTGTCTCCTTACGTGCTGGCTTTTTAGACGTCTATTTATTGTAGTTACGTTATTTCTTTGGAATCTCCACCTATTCCAATCGTCATCAGTGTTAGTTCGTTTAGCAATTTGAAACAATCTGTCTCTTTTTCTTATATTACGTTTTAACTCTACATTTATCCAAGGTTTTTGGTCTTGCTTGAACTTTATATGTTTGATGGGAATTGGAACTCGGGCAGCGTCATGGAGGGCAGAGATAAATAGGTCTGTTGCTGCGTGGATTTCATGTCCTAATAAACTGTCCCAATCGGTATTTATCAATGTGTCAGTGAGTAGTGGTACATTTGTTTTTGAGTAATCCCAAATGTGCTTTGTGATTTGTTCTGTTTCTTTTGGTAGTGCTGGAACCTGCATTGATACGTAGACGGGAAAGTGGTCTAGTTGTGCGAAAGGTGACAAAGTGCCACTGCCGATAGTAATGTTATCATCGTCGGCCGCCACAGCCTCATGAACCCCGGACTGGAGCTGGGCGCGGCCTGCAGCTGCGGTCCGTCAGATGAGCTGGCGTCGCAGCACTCAGAGCCCAGCTGGCTATTCAGCTCACCGGTTGGTGTCCACCAGCGGACGGGGCCAATCTCGTACATGCAGTCGAAATCAGAACTGCACTTTCGGAGGTGATAGATGTTCCCCAGTCCCTCCGCCTGGCTGCCGGAAAGAGCCACGTCCAGAACCGAGAGCCGGCCGAATGTTGAACAATGACGGCAATCGTCTAGCTTCCCTTGCAGCGCGCTCCAAAGTGACTCGACTTCGATCCACACGTGTAAGTCTTTCGAGGTGCTGACGATCCGCGACACCATCAGGTCATCTCCGTAGACCATGTCACCATTGTTGGCGAGCATACATAGCATATAGCATACAGAGCCAGGTCAACATGCGGACCGCAGCGGACCAGCAGCCTGCCCGTCACGTCCGTCACAGGAGCGTCTTCCGTCGGCTCGGCCATGGACGCTCTGTTGCGTGCTGTCATGACGTCACAGGACGCTCTGTGCACACTGTCATGACGCCACAGGACGCTCTGTGTACACTGTCATGACGCCACAGGCCGCTCTGTGCACACCGTCATGACGCCACAGGACGCTCTGTGCACACTGTCAGGACGCCACAGGACGCTCTATGTACACTGTCATGACGCCACAGGACGCTCTATGTACACTGTCATGACGCCACAGGACGCTCTGTGCACACTGTCAGGACGCCACAGGACGCTCTATGCACACTGTCATGACGCTACAGGACGCTCTATGTACACTGTCATGACGCCACAGGACGCTCTATGTACACTGTCATGACGCCACAGGCCGCTCTATGTACACTGTCATGACGCCACAGGACGCTCTGTGCACACTGTCATGACGCCACAGGATGCTCTGTGTACACTGTCATGACGCCACAGAACGCTCTGTGCACACTGTCATGACGCCACAGGACGCTCTATGTACACTGTCATGACGCCACAGGACGCTCTATGCACACTGTCATGACGCCACAGGACGCTCTGTGCACACTGTCATGACGCCACAGGACGCTCTATGTACACTGTCATGACGCCACAGGACGCTCTGTGCACACTGTCATGACGCCACAGGACGCTCTATGTACACTGTCATGACGCCACAGGACGCTCTATGCACACTGTCATGACGCCACAGGACGCTCTGTGCACACTGTCAGGACGCCACAGGACGCTCTATGTACACTGTCATGACGCCACAGGCCGCTCTGTGCACACTTTCATGACGCCACAGGACGCTCTATGTACACTGTCATGACGCCACAGGACGCTCTATGCACACTGTCATGACGCCACAGGACGCTCTATGTACACTGTCATGACGCCACAGGACGCTCTATGCACACTGTCATGACGCCACAGGACGCTCTGTGCACACTGTCAGGACGTCACAGGACGCTCTATGTACACTGTCATGACGCCACAGGAAGCTCTGTGCACACTGTCATGACGCCACAGGACGCTCTGTGCACACTTTCATGACGCCACAGGACGCTCTATGTACACTGTCATGACGCCACAGGACGCTCTGTGCACACTGTCATGACGCCACAGGACGATCTATGCACACTGTCATGACGCCACAGGACGCTCTGTGCACACTGTCATGACGCCACAGGACGCTCTATGTACACTGTCATGACGCCACAGGCCGCTCTGTGTACACTGTCATGACGCCACAGGCCGCTCTATGTACACTGTCATGACGCCACAGGACGCTCTGTGCACACTGTCATGACGCCACAGGATGCTCTATGTACACTGTCATGACGCCACAGAACGCTCTGTGCACACTGTCATGACGCCACAGGACGCTCTATGTACACTGTCATGACGCCACAGGACGCTCTATGCACACTGTCATGACGCCACAGGACGCTCTGTGCACACTGTCATGACGCCACAGGACGCTCTATGTACACTGTCATGACGCCACAGGACGCTCTGTGCACACTGTCATGACGCCACAGGACGCTCTATGTACACTGTCATGACGCCACAGGACGCTCTATGCACACTGTCATGACGCCACAGGACGCTCTGTGCACACTGTCAGGACGCCACAGGACGCTCTATGTACACTGTCATGACGCCACAGGCCGCTCTGTGCACACTTTCATGACGCCACAGGACGCTCTATGTACACTGTCATGACGCCACAGGACGCTCTATGCACACTGTCATGACGCCACAGGACGCTCTATGTACACTGTCATGACGCCACAGGACGCTCTATGCACACTGTCATGACGCCACAGGACGCTCTGTGCACACTGTCAGGACGTCACAGGACGCTCTATGTACACTGTCATGACGCCACAGGAAGCTCTGTGCACACTGTCATGACGCCACAGGACGCTCTGTGCACACTGTCATGACGTCACAGGATGCTCTATGTACACTGTCATGACGCCACAGGACGCTCTGTGCACACTGCCATGACGTCACAGGACACTCTATGTACACTGTCATGACGCCACAGGAAGCTCTGTGCACACTGTCATGACGCCACAGGACGCTCTGTGCACACTTTCATGACGCCACAGGACGCTCTATGTACACTATCATGATGCCACAGGACGCTCTGTACACACTGTCAGGACGTCACAGGACGCTCTGTTGCGTGCTGTCATGACGCCACAGGACGCTCTGTTGCGTGCTGTCATGACGCCACAGGACGCTCTATGTACACTGTCATGACGCCACAGGACGCTCTATGTACACTGTCATGACGCCACAGGACGCTCTATGCACACTGTCATGACGCCACAGGACGCTCGATGTACACTGTCATGACGCCACAGGACGCTCGATGTACACTGTCATGACGCCACAGGACGCTCGATGTACACTGTCATGACGCCACAGGACGCTCTATGCACACTGTCATGACGCCACAGGACGCTCTGTGCACACTGTCATGACGCCACAGGACGCTCTATGCACACTGTCATGACGCCACAGGACGCTCTGTGCACACTGTCAGGACGTCACAGGACGCTCTATGTACACTGTCATGACGCCACAGGACGCTCTGTGCACACTGTCATGACGCCACAGGACGCTCTGTGCACACTGTCATGACGCCACAGGACGCTCTGTGCACACTGTCAGGACGTCACAGGACGCTCTATGTACACTGTCATGACGCCACAGGACGCTCTGTGCACACTGTCATGACGTCACAGGACGCTCTATGTACACTGTCATGACGCCACAGGACGCTCTGTGCACACTGTCATGACGTCACAGGACGCTCTATGTACACTGTCATGACGCCACGGGACGCTCTGTGCACACTGTCATGACGCCACAGGACGCTCTATGCACACTGTCATGACGCCACAGGACGCTCTGTGCACACTGTCAGGACGTCACAGGACGCTCTATGTACACTGTCATGACGCCACAGGACGCTCTGTGCACACTGTCATGACGCCACAGGACGCTCTGTGCACACTGTCATGACGCCACAGGACGCTCTGTGCACACTGTCAGGACGTCACAGGACGCTCTATGTACACTGTCATGACGCCACAGGACGCTCTGTGCACACTGTCATGACGTCACAGGATGCTCTATGTACACTGTCATGACGCCACAGGACGCTCTGTGCACACTGCCATGACGTCACAGGACACTCTATGTACACTGTCATGACGCCACAGGACGCTCTGTGCACACTGTCAGGACGCCACAGGACGCTCTATGTACACTGGCATGACGCCACAGGACGCTCTGTGCACACTGTCAGGACGTCACAGGACGCTCTATGCACACTGTCATGACGCCATAGGACGCTCTGTGCACACTGTCATGACGTCACAGGATGCTCTATGTACACTGTCATGACGCCACAGGACGCTCCGTGCACACTGTCATGACGTCACAGGACGCTCTATGTACACTGTCATGACGCCACAGGACGCTCTGTGCACACTGTCAGGACGCCACAGGACGCTCTATGTACACTGGCATGGTACAACGAGGCGCACTGCACGATACTCCGATGCAACCATGGTACAGTCTGGCGGGCTCAAGGCCGATCAGCACTGGAACAGACCTGCCAGCTTCGTGAGATTACTGGCCATGCAGCAGCCCGCACGACTTTTTATTTGAAGACAGACAGCTGTTCAGTGTTCACGGACCCAAACTGAATTAGCGAACAATCGTAGGATGCCATCAGTGTTAGTGTATACATGTGAATCAGTACCAACTACCAGAGCACTTATGCCTGTTGCACTTAGCCAATGACTTGCTACAGCAGACTTCCTTTAGCGGTGACATCCTTTTGCAAAATGGCCAAGTAGTCGACGCGCCCGAAAACCTCAAGAGAACAACCTTTTATCTAACCTAACTTTCAGGAATGCCATTTTCGCTGTACATGATTGCATCAGTAAGGCGTAAGCCCATTCACAAGGTTTATGTCGCTCCAGTGGTATTCCTTCAGCCGGCACCACTGATATATACCTGACTGAGTTTGTAGAGATTGCATCAAATTAGCTATGGGTTTCAAAAGTGGCAGCTCTGCAGTATTGCAGCTCGCCACCAGTTTGTGAGTCCGACTCATCCGCGTCAAGTGATGCCGTCACGTAGGGTTAGTCCTAACCTGCAGTTGAAGCCGAAGTCACTTTTCGTGCAGTCGTTATTTGCAACAAATGCCTTGCGTGAATGCATGGATTTCATGCACTGCAAAACTTCAGTGCAGTATCTCTATGGTCCCGAAACTGTCCCTTCACACCATTTGCTGACCGCCACTCCACGCTGTTAGTTTCAGTTTCACTTTATGTTTCAGCTAATTGTGTTAGACAAAAGGCATATAAGAAAACAGATCAAGCAGAAGGACGCAAAAAATCAAGATAAATCAAACGGATTTCCAACAAAATCACAACGCCAAACAAAACGCAACCGTGGAAAAAAAAATAGCCAACCCCTCCAACAGCCCGCCGGGCAGCCATCAAAAGCGTACCAGGCGGTTAGGCACGGGGGACAACGGAAATATCAGCAAGAGCCAAGATGCTATGAGTGTTTGTGGATTAATCGATGAGCGTGTGAAACACTTGGCATCAATTAAATCTTAACTAACTTAAACAAATATTGCCTGGCAGTTGTAAGGTGAATCACATTTTTAAGGTGAGATACCTTTATAAACTCTTCAAAGATAAGTCACATTTCCACTTTCAAAAGCATCAGACCCCCCAAAATATATATATATATATATATATATATATATATATATATATATATATATATATATATATATATATATATATATATATATATATATATATATATATATATATATATATATATATATATATATATATATATATATATATATATATATATATATATATATATATATATATATATATATATATATATATATATATATATATATACATATATATAAATATATATATATATATATATATATATATATATATATATATATATATATATGTATATGTATATGTACATGTACATGTACATGTACATGTACATGTACATGTACATGTACATGTACATGTACATGTACATGTACATGTATATGTATATATATATATATATATATATATATATATATATATATATATATATATATATATATGTAAATGTATATGTATATGTATATGTATATGTATATGTATATGTATATGTATATATGTATATATGTATATATGTATATATATATATATATATATATATATATATATATATATATATATATATATATATATATATATATATAATTCGTTGTCGTTTCGAGCATACTTTGAACACATAAGAGGCACCAAGTCAATTGAAAATTGTTTGCCACGAATTCTTTTAATTTAAATATATTGATGTTAAAGGGACACTCCCACCTTAACATTAGTTTTTAGTTGAGATAGCCATGTTGTTTGATTTGCATTGAAATTAAGTAGGGTAGCAGTTAAAACAACCACACAGGTATAATAAAAAAGAAATTCGAGCTTGGTCTTGACAATTGCAACGAATAAACCCAACGTGTATTTGAATAGGGGTCTAAAGCTGATGACGTTACCTCTCTTTACCAAATGGTGTTGATAGTCGACTTGTTTTAAGGTTAGACCTAGATATATTTGCGTGTTTCAAATGGTTTGGTAGTTGGTTTGTTTTGTATTCAAAGCGCCAGAATTGTCTCGAAATAATTGTGCCATACTTTGGCAGCGTAAAAGATGTCTGTATAGCTCTCTAGAGCTCAATGTGACGTCACCAACCCAAATATTAAAACTTAACTTTTTATGAAATTGAGCACTGTTTGCGAGAAACAAATGTCATAATCGTGTTCGGCAGCAATTACTTAATATTTTCACCACAAGCGGCGTACATTTGACAACTTTTGGGAAAGTGGGAGTGTCCCTTTAAGTGCAATTTATACCTCATAAAATTAGTTTATAATACTTTAACTTTGACTAAAAACTTCTTATTTCCGTATCACCAAGTGCGTATAGTGCATATTCCATTGAGTATATCTAGCCGGGAAGACCTGATGTAATGTTATGGCAACCACCAGAAGCCACCAGTCAAGGACAAATAGATTCGGCCAGGCACAACTGGCCGGGATGCATTTAAGTGTAAATTGGACCCAAGGTCACTCGGCGCCAATGATGGTGCCCATTTCGTCGGAGGACTCGTCCCGCATCCACTGTGACTAGCGAGCTGGTGCGTGTGTGTGTCCGCCGAGCGACGCTGCCGGTCTGTGGTGACTCGGAGCCGCTCAGGGTCACGGAGCGCTGAGTAGACAGACTCGCGGCCCGGCGGCGGCGGGACAGGCGGTGGTCGGGTAGCCGCGAGAGAGGAGACACGCCCCCAGCCCAGTCCGCACCGACAGCACCGCACTAAAAGTAACACGTGCATTGCAAAATAGCGTGTGGCGGCTCGAAAGGTAAGTAACGCCACATAGACTGAGAAGGGCAGATCCAGAACGGCAAAAAGTTTTTTTTTTTGGGGGGGGGGGCGAATGCCAAGAAGTTTCACACAGTCCTACAAGTTCAACGGATTTCACTTCCCATGCATTAGTAGAGCTGATTTAACGCAAACTTTATTCAGGTAAGTTGCTTAGATTTTCTTTAGAATCAGAAAATGTATTAAGTTTCAATCGATTTCAGGCTTTTTGGGGGCATGACACCTTTGACCCCCTTGGATTCGCCAGTGCTGACTGGCAGCAACAATGGAAGGCCTCCATGTTTTGCATCACGCCACAATACGTTTGTATGTTTCTTCGCGTCGTCAATTTTTGCAAAATACTATGTGCAACATCAGCAGCATCAGAAAGGGCATCCTGATTACTTCGGAAGGCCAAAAATAAGTAGGACTTCATAAATAGATGAGATCCTGACTTGAGGTTTCAGTTTCCGTTAAAAATAGCACGTCTAACCTAACTCCCTTAGTCTAAATCCGAAGGATTAACAGTCACATTGTTGTAGCTCAAACATCAAGGTGTCATTCATTGTATAAATGATTTTAAAACAACTTACCAGATCCTGCCTTCATCTCAGTCCTATTGAAATGCATCACGGAAATTTGCGTTGCAGATGTCGTCGTCAGAACGAATTCCGTATCCCTTCAAGATCCGTCCACTGAAAGACGATGTACAAAAGAAGATCGCGGACGATTTCGAGGGCTACCCAAATGGCCTCGCTTCGTGCAACCACTGGGGCTTCAAGCTGGTGGCGAAGCTGACCGAAGAGCATATGGAGGGGCTGTACAACTACCCGCTGGACGCTCGTGACGTATGGGTGGTGACGCCTCCAAAGTGCGGCACCACCTGGAGTCAAGAGATGATCTGGCTCCTTGCCAACGACCTCGACTACGAAGGAGCCAAGACGCCCCTGATGCCGGAAAGGTATGTGCACGGGACTAGGAGAGTGGGATCTACGGATTCAATATTCTTGAGCGCGAGGAACATGGGTATGAAATACAAACTAATGCAATGACCTTTTCCTCGTGTATATATATAACGAGGAAGTTTTAGGGGTGTCATAACTATGTAGGTACTTAACGCGACTATTGAGTATTGTGACGTCACAGCTTTTGACCAATGGGCGGGTGTCTTCAGATGCATCGTGTGCACTCTCTCGTCGTTTATTTGACACAATCAGATCCATGTCACGATCCCTTTTTGTTGTATATACGATATATGAACTGTTTTTTCTTCCATATATGGAAAAAACACTTCAAGAGAAATTATAGTGGTATGAATTTTCGGGCACATCCCATTTTCAAACAAGATAAGTAAGCAGTAGCGGACAAGATAGGTAAGCAGTAGCGGATCGAGTAGCGCTTCGAGTTTGGGTGCGGGAAATTTCGCCCCGTTTCGTCAGCGAAAAGTTGTTGACCAGGGGGGGGTGGCGTCGGGTCATCAGCGCAGAGTCGTTGGGGGGGGGGGGGGGTAGCGTCGGATAGTCAGCGCGAAGAATCGTTGATCAGGGGGGGGGGGGGTGTCGGGTCGTCAGCGCGAAAAGTCGTTGAGCGGGGAGAGGGTGGTGGAGATGGGTCGTCAGCGCGAAAGAGTCGTTGAGCGTGGGAGAGGGGTAAATCACGCATTTCCGGAACAAAAATCACAACCTCCCGGAACGGTTTGGGGGGGGGGGGCAAAAACATGCGTTTGTATACCCATTTTCTGTTTGGGAGGGGGGAAATGGGGCATTCCAAGACAGATCGATAAGAAAATCTTGAAATAACACCCTACATCTCATATTTCGATACAGCTACGTGCCAGGGATTATCTGGGATGTAGATTCCCTTTCAGCCCCGTCCGTCAAATGGTTTTCGAGTTACAGCCTCGGGCAATTTTGTAATGCCAAGCAAAACTCATTTTCAGCGGGCAATATCTCCTATCTAAATCATGCCAGTCATATAAATATATATATCATCAGAATCATCAGGAACAATATATTTTTTATGATGTAATAATTTTTGGAAAATTCGGAAATTTGGGAATTTCAACACGTGATCTCAGGTCAAATCACGTGATTTTACAATGCGGCCATTTAAAATTCGGTTTTGTTTTCCATGCCGGAATCGATATCGATACTTCGACTACCTTCGATGATTAAACAATTGGTGATAGTTTTTTTTCTCTAAATATTGTATTTACATTTTTGCATTTGGAAGAAGAAGAAAAATTGTGACCAGCACGTCTTTGGTAATAACTTTGCACGTAATTGTGCTAGAGAGCTCCATTACACGACATTATGCTGATCTCGTGGACCTGCTTTCAATTATATATAACACCAGAAGACGCCTTAATCGGCGAAGGACGAGCGAGCCCGTAGAAACAAATTTGAGGTTAATCGTTCCAGCCGTTTCTGAGTTAAGGAACAGGAGTGTGCACGTGCGCACGTGCAATGTGACCGAGAGTTTGACTTGCGTGACATTGCCAGTGTTGTGGTATCAAACCACATACCAAATTTCAGCATAATCGGTCCAGCCATTTCTCAGCTATAGCAGGATAACGTTTTCTGACACCCCTGACGCGGCACGTGCCACGCGCCATGCTGACCCCTCACGTGAGACGAAACATGTCAATAACATAATTGATTGAATGGGGCTACCAGATGGCGAAGACCGCTTGTCAATCGGATGCGGGATTCCAAAGATATAAGCTCCTCAAAACCGTTACGGTCGGGTCGGGTCGCGCCGGGTCGGGTCGGGTCGGGTCGGGTCGGGTCGGGTCGGGTCGGGCGGGGTCGGCCGTTTAAATGTGATACAAATACAGTATTCAGTGAGGACTCGCGAGCACTTCGCACTCGCTCTTAATCAGCCCTGTAATCGCTCTGTGACCTCAAGGTCACGTGAGGTCACCCCGTGCCGTCCAAGCCAGATCGACCAAACCATAACATCTTACCTCTCATATTTCGATTGAACTAGGTGTCGAGGGTTATCTGGGCCGTAGATTCACGCTGTAAAATTTGCAGCCCCGTCCGTCGAACGGTTTTCAAGTTATAGCCTCGGACATCCCTTTAATGTCACGCGAAGCTTCAATTTTATTCGGGCGATATCTCCCATATAAATCATTCGAATTATGTAAACCTATGTATCATCAGAATCGCCATTAACCACAAATGAATGTTTTTTGTAGAACTCGAATGGAAAAGTGTCGAAATTTTGGCATGTGACCTCATGTCAGGTCACGTGATTTCGTTATGATCTCAGTTAACATTAATGATTTTTCTTAGGTGGAATAGGAGGGTGCAGGCCCTTTGAATCACGTGACAACCTATTCCGCTCAGTGATCAAGATCACGTCATGACATAATTCAATATTTCGCCGATAGAGGTGCCTGTCTCTGTAGGTCCTCAATACATCAAATTTGCTCATCTCTATTTACAGAGCGAGAATGTTTTTTTTTTAACTTAAAGTTTCTTCCAGAGATACAAAAATTTATAACATTGCCAAATAAAACGAAAAATGTGAACAAATTATCTATTGTATAATCAAGCCAGGTCATTCGGGAAATCAACCTCAGGTCACGTGACCTTAAAGGGATTATACGGGTTTCCGCCCTGAAAGGAAATGCACTCTTCTGCAGTTGTATGAACTTTAAACACGTTTAAGACATATACCAGGGACTTCAATCCTCATTTAGTCCATTATTTCAGCAATTATCAGCGTTAAAACGTCGACGTTTTTCGAGACTTGTATCAGATAACGAGTACTTGATCGGCATTACTGTCCACCACTTTTTCATCTTAGAATCTGCATGAAATTCGATGGTGCAGTAATGTGCGCGGCTGAGACAAAATAGCGGTTACGAACTCGGAAGCACCAATGTCTACATGGAGAAATCCCCTTATCTGTTGAGATTTTACCCAAAAAACTAGCGACCATCAGCACAGAAAAATGTATGAATCCCTCCACCTTTGAAAACATAAACTGGTGCTGAACTGAAATGTTCAATCTTGGCACATCATTTGACTGGTTTTAGAGGAGTGTTCACTAAAAAGCAATACTGACTTACATGTTTGTGTTATTTTGATGAGTGTGTGTTATTAAAGTATAGGTACCATGTATGCTATCACGTGAAAGGTGAAGGGAAACTGATAATGTAACCACTGGCTAGGTTTTGGTGTGACATATTCATTCATCTTTGCTTTATTGTATATGTGATCATGGCCCGTGGCCGAAAATTCATATAATATATATATAAATGCACTAAAACTTGAATAGTATTTTGTAAGGTCATATACAAATATTTCTCACCATTAAATAGTTTGATCTGTATGGCTTACAACACCCTTTTCACAACTTACTGACGGTAGTTAAAATACTTAAAATATAAAATAATGATACAATATGGTAGATACAAACTTACTCTGCTACAATGTCTTCTTGTTCGTGGTGGGTTAGGGCATGGTACAATATCAATATTGACAATATGCGATGCAGATCACCTTGGCCTTGGCATACGTGACAATTCTTGCGCTCTTTGCCATCTGGATGACGATTGTAGAAGGAGTTACTAAATTCAAGACGCTCTTGGCCAGGACGATAATGTCATGCCTTTGTTCGTTTTTCATCAAGTTTAGAGCTTTGAATTATCTGCAAGTCCTATACTGGATCACAAAAGGACTATTCAATTCAATTCTTGCGGGACTCTTTATAACTACATACTGTTCGTTCGGGTTTTGTGGTTTTTGTGGATTTTTTCCTTGCGGCCTTTAGCGTTGAGAATTTGGTGGTGGCGTATTACTTTTTTGGCATGCAAATTCATGAAAAACATCGAATTTTATGGGAAAAACTAGGTAACTGCTGCTGTCGTTGGAAAAACACGTTTTTTTTAATCAATATATTGCTTATTGTAACCGGAAATATGCCATAAGTGAGGTGTTTTCATTTACATAAAAGAGATGACTGACTCCGCCTCAACCAGTACTTTAGAAAGTACGCGGTGGCATCACCGCGCACTTTGAAATGTTCTTACGTGCAGAAGAGGTAATTTCCATAAAAATGTGACTACCGTGTGACTTCTACCACCTTTATAAGTAAGTTTTACTATGTAACTCAATTATTCTGGGAAAAACCCGTATAATCCCTTTAAGATCATGGAGTGACCTGCGGGGGGTCATGCTATACATCATTGAATGCAGCTCGACGAGACAAATATAATGCCGTTCAGTTAAGCTCTCTAGCACAATTGTGGGCAAAGTTATTACCAAAGACGAGCTGGTGACCATGATTTTTCGAGAGTAAAAAATATAAATACAATATTTAGAGGAAAAACCATCTCCAATTTTCTTACCATCGAAGGCCAATGTATCGAAGTCGATTCCGAATGTTAAATGGCCACATTAGTCGTTTTAACGAAGGATTATTGTGCGAAACATTTTTTAACGTGTTAAAATGTTTTGAAAAGTTTCGACGATCCATTCCTTAACTACACAACTTTTACCTACATGCGATTTTTGGCTAGAAATGTCCGTCAGAATTTTGTAATATGTTGGTAAGAATATAATATGCTGACAAAATTAAGGTTTGGTGGAAATTAGCAAGATAAGTATTGATAGGATATTTTGCAAAACGCCAGAATGATTCAGAAAGATTCTGTGGCGTGTAACGCTATTGGACGCTATAGATTCGCTCCCGCAGCCCAATCCGGCGGCCAGGCTGTGCGGCTAGGCTTTGTCCATGTGCGTGCGGCACCCGGGTCGGAAGCGGCGGCGAATCGATGCTGGCACATCACTGCGCATGTGCAGACCGATCTGTGGTCCATGACACTGTCAGATGTAGTAACCAGTAAGGCGCCATAGTTGGTGATGAACGAGCGAGCGCAAAGGAAATGTATGGCGAATTTCAACTCGATCGGGTAAGTAGTTTCTGAGATACAAAAAACGGGTGCGCAAGTGCCCACGTGCACATACACCCCACCCCTGACCTGTGGGAAAGTGCCGGCTGCGAGGTCTATAACCACACACCAAATTTGAACACAATCGGCTCAGCCGTTCCTGAGATATAGATAGTGTGCACGTGCGCACGTGCAAAGGCATCCCACCACTGACTTGTGGGAAAGTGGCGGCTGAGTGGTCCCAAACCGTACACCAAATTTGAACACAATGGGCTCAGCCGTTCCTGAGATATAGAATAGGGGTGTGCACGTGCGCACGTGCAGAGGCACCCCATCCCTGACTTGTGGGAAGGCGGCGGTTGAGGGGTTCCTAACCACACACCAAATTTGCACACAATCGGCCCAGCCGTTGCAGAGTTTTTGCGAGAAAACACTTTTCAACACCCCTCACGCGGCACGCGCCACTCGCAGTGGTAGTCCCCCATGTGAGTCGTCACTGGTCTCAAACAGGGTAGGGTGGATGGGGCTACTCGCCAAAGAAGTCCGCTTGTCAATCGGACTTGCGGTTGCAGAGATATAAGCTTGTCAAAAGCGTCGCCACGGGTCGGGTCGGGTCGGGTCGGGTCGGGTCGGGTCGGGTCGGGTCGGGTCGGGTCGGGTCGGGTCGGGTCGGGTCGAGTCGGGCCGGGCCGGGCCGCTCATATTCAGTTTTGTCCCATATACCACGGAATGACGAGCGGCTCGCTCGTAACTAGAATGAAGGTATGCTAAACTGAACGAATGGACTCTAGTCGCATATTTTCTTTAAAAACGGCCAATTTGGTATAATATACTTGTTATGAGCTCAATACATGTTTCCATAACTATTGAATAGTTACCGAGCGGGCGCGAAGCGCCCGTGTGGTTTCTCGTCAACTTACTAGACAAATTTACATTTGACCCGGCCCGACCCGGCCATACGACGTTTTTCGGAAGCTAATAACTTTGCAACCACTGCTCCGATTAAGATTGGGTTTTCACCATTGGATAGGTCCATCAAATCAATTTTGTCTTTGGTATGGTGCGTTCTGAAGAGGTGGTACCACAGCGCGTGGCAGTTGGCACACGCGAATGTCGAAATGAACAAAAAACCTTGCAAAAATTATTCTTGATCAAAAATGGCTGTATTATTCTAAGCATTAATTTATACGCTGAAGCATGGACGCTGAAGTATGGAAGCTGAAGCTCAGGACGTACTCCGTTTTGGCGGATTTGAGAAAGGAAATTATGAACAATTTAATACAACTTAATTTGTATTCACAGAAAGACACAATGTGGAGTTAGTTCTAAATAATTATTCAACTGGACTTTCTCCACAACAGTTAAATCGTTCGGATTCGGAGCTTTCGACATGTATTTACATATCAGCGTCAGCGATTTTCGTCAGCGATCGTTCGTATATTTTTCGTCAGCGATCGGCCATATATTTAACGCAACTCTTACGAACGATCGTTGCCGAAGATATGTAAATACATATCGAAAGCTCCGAATCCGAACGATTTAACTCTTGTGGAGAAAGTTCAGTTTAATAATTATTTAATTTTATGTTGGCATGCATTGAGACCTGGCAATTTTTCTGGAGGACTAAATGACTGTGTTACTGCCAAGTGTTCCCTAACCGTTTCATATTTCAAACCTGTTTTAGATTTGCCAGAGCGCACTCGCTCGGTCATCGCCCAAAGGAGCGTTTTACTGGTGATAATATCGCCTAAATCAGTAATTTATTTCAGTCTCATGTCAACTGAACCAGAAACAACTGAACCAGGACAACTGAACCAGGACAACTGAACCAGGGACAACTGAACCAGGGACAACTGGGCCAGTGGGATTTGAACCAGGGACAACTATAGCTCGTATAGCTCAATAGCTCTTAAACAATCATGTGGAAACGATTTCGGTCGTTATTTAGCTTAGGTCAATATTGAGGTCACCAGAGGTCATAAAAGGTCAAATTATCCAAGTATAGGACTTTGCTCCAGAAACTCCCAAATATCTTTATAACTATGATAGCTAGGAACAAACGGAAAAAGCAATAGAAAGCTCATGAAAAATAAAATCGCCATTGGTGTTTTAAAATTTTAGCTCAGGTGAATAGTTAAGGCTCCAGAGGTCGCCAAATGGTATGATAGCATTGTCTTCCAAAAAGGTGTTCGTGAATAACTTCTTATCAGTTAAACATAGCGCAATAATGTTAACAACATCGTGTTTGTCTCGTCAAGACGCTTTGCAATATATGCATGGTGACCAGGTTAGGTCAACTTAAAAATTTGACCTCAGTTGTAACTGGTTCAGTTGTCCCTGGTTCAGGTGTCACTGGTTAAATTGTTCTGGTTCAGTTTCATTGGTGCAGTTGTCACTGGTTCAGTTGTCCCTGGTTCAGTTGTCCCTGGTTCAGTTGTCACTGGTCCAATTGTCCCTGGTTCACTTGTCACTGGTTTAGTTGTCACTGGTTCAGTTGTCCCTGGTTCAGTTGTCCCTGGTTCAGTTGTCCCTGGTTCAGTTGTCCCTGGTTCAGTTGTCCCTGGTTCAGTTATACTGGTTCAATTGTCACTGGTTCAGTTGTCACTAGTTCAGTTAGCCGTACACCATTTATTTCTTGGAATGTATAATATACTAAGACTTTAATACCAAAACTTTTTCGAACTGTTCAAAACATATCAGAATATTTCAGCGAAATGATCCTTTGTGAAAACTCGCATGAGCTAGATGGGAGATATTGCCCTCTGAAAATTAGAGTTTTGCAGACATAACAAAGTTGCCCAAGGCTGTAACTCGAAAACCGTTTGACGGACGGAGCTGAAAATTGCATAATGTGAATATCCGGCCTAGTTAACTCCCGAAACGTAGTTTGGTCGAAATCTGAGATGTATGGTGTTATGGCTTGGCCGATGTCATGGAATGCCCCAATTGCCTGTTCTGCCCTAACGTAGATTCGCCACTGACCAGTTTAGGGATGGCTAGCTCCGGAGTCCGGACGCTCAGCACGCATCCCGATGAGAACTTGACACTCCCGAGTAGTAGGCAGCCCACGAACTCACCAGCACACCGGAACTTCGAACGTAAACTCCGTAAACTGGGTGTAGACTAAACCAAACCACGGAACCAAACTACCCT
Source organism: Chirona hameri (assembly GCA_036785665.1). Lineage (NCBI taxonomy): Eukaryota > Metazoa > Arthropoda > Thecostraca > Balanomorpha > Balanidae > Chirona > Chirona hameri. The sequence goes on from JAXIVJ010000491.1 coordinate 153,223, forward strand.
GAAGGCAAACAGTCTCCCCCAAAACACGGAATCGTGCGGCGTGCTCATGCTCGTTAGAATTGCAGGTAAGACTATCCCAGTGCGCATCTTTTTGCGCAGATTGCCAAATCACGTCACCGTACCTACTGTACACTGTACACTGTACAGACGTACACTGTACAGACGTACACTGTACAGACGTACACTGTACAGACGTACACTGTACACTGTACATACGTACACTGTACACTGTACACTATACCTACTGTACACTGTACACTGTACAGACGCGAGACTGCCGTATCAAGGTTGAAATATACACACTGATGGATCAAAATAAAATGCTTCACGGCAACAATAGAACTGCTAGACATGAAACATTTCAGTATATGTCTGATTTTTTTTTAAAAATACAAATAACTATTTTACTCAGATTAATATTTCGGGATATTTTAGTCGGGATTTTTCAGCATATTTGTTTTTTTGGTGGAGGGGGGGGGGGGCAAAACATACGTTTGCCTACCGATTTTTCGTTTGGGGAGGACAATTGCCCATTTTGCCCAACCCGCCATCCGCCATCCATCCGCCACTGTAGGTAAGAACGATAACACTTAGATAAACGAACCTTCAACAATCAAACACCAAACGAACAATCAGAGCTACGCATATACAAAAAAAAACGATAAAGCGCCTTTATTGGGTCGTGAACCAACCAGAGGCCAATTTCACAAAGCAAAAAGGTTTGTAATTGCAAAGAATTTCTTTGTTATTACAAATAATTGTTATACATGTTTGTAGTTTGAATTTCACAAAACTTCAGGGCAGTAAATCTCAATTTACTATTTACAAACTAGTTTACAAAGATATTGTTTGTAGAAATGTTTGCAATTGCACATGTTCTATTTATCAAAAGTTGACTGAAGTGAGGAAATATTTGCAATTACAAACTTGTAATTCCAGTGGGTCAGAGGTTCTGAATTTCAGAAACTGCATTGATAGTGGACGTTGTTTTACTGTTGGTTATTTTCTTGGTGAGGTTGTTACTTTCCCCAGGGTGTTAAGGTAATGGTTTAATGTATACATAGGTATAGCTGCCGAACAAAAAATCCCGAGAGACTCGAACAGGAATCACCAGCTTTGAAGTCCACTGCACCTTACCGATTGCGCTATGATGTGAGGGGCGCCTCCGCGCGGAGAAACCGCATGGCGATAGAATTGCAGCGGTCAACGATGTCTTGTGCAATGTGCAGTAAACCTTCACTCTTTACGACGTAGAAAATCGGCTAGGTTAGGTGAAAAATGGTCGAGAAATTCAACGATCTTTCTTTTGAGAGTAGTTCTGTTATCATTATGCTCTGCCACCCGGTAAATGGTCAAATTCTGCTTACTCTAATTGCTTACCAAGATGTATTTTGCTATGGGAGTTTGCATTCCGATGAAATGTTAATTACAATATAATTATTCCTATAACTAATTTTATTTTTACTAAAAAAATAAGCCACAATGTAAATATTTGTTGAATCAAATAGTCAACAATCAAATTATTTGTCATTAGCACCAACTTTAATACGAATAACAAACGTTCTTGATTTCAAATTTTCTGCTGTACTAAGATTTGTGTTTACAATTTGATTTACAAGCGGTAATTCAGAGGTGGTGAATGTTTGTGAAATAGCTTTTTGTGAGGTTTACAATATTTTCTTGCGTTTGTAATTGTAAACATGTGTAATTACTAACTTCTTTGTGAAATTGGCCTCAGGCTGTGATTTAATTTACGTAGAGGTTTAGTTTGACGAACGGTACGCACTCCAACATTCCATTGATTTTTTGCGGCGTAGAAACTGAAGTATATTGCATGCGAGTTTGAAAAACAATTAAGTTAACTGGTAAAGTGAACGGCTCGGCTTCCCTCTCGCAACGCGCCTGTCACGACCCCATTCCAGGTGGAACTTCATCGAAGTCGGTGCACTGATGGACATGGACGGGGTGGCCAAGACCCTGCCTCCGGGCGCGCCCGCACTCCCCATGGACCTCACAAAGTTCACCGGCGACCCCCACCGGCCATCCCCGCGGTTCGTCAAGTCCCACCTGCCGATGTCCATGAACAACCCGCGTCTGCTGGACGTCTGCAAGGTGGTCTACGTGGCCAGAAACCCGAAGGACGCCTGCGTCTCCTATTACAACCACCACCGGCTGTTCCGTGATTGCGGATACTACGGTGATGTTGAAGTAAGTACTGATAGATCATTTTTTCGACAGTAGAACCACTGTTATTGCTCTGAAAGCCTTAGCATATTTTTCGGGACTTCTCGACAATAATTAGGTCGCCAGGCGAGGTATAACTGGCCGAATAATGGGAAAATATTTTGCAGTAAATCAACTAAAGCTGTAGTTGTATTGGTATGGTAAAACAGGTGTACCTAGTTACAGCAAGTAAAATATAATTGAACGTAAACTGAATTAAACAACCAAAGCATGAAACGTATTTCGAATACCTGATGTGTAGTGCAAGCATGTGCTGTATACACATAATGTAAAGCGTTTACACGCGAGATACCGTTTGGAGAGTACAGGCGATTCGCTGGCCAATTCGAACCCCGATCAGTGTATGGCCATAACTACACCTAGGCCTTCCCCTGACACGCAGTGGGTTGCGACCCGGTGGTATTGATTACAGTTCACCATAGAGTAACCTCGGCACTCTGTACCATAAAGAAGAGAGCTACATGCTGTTATAACCAGTAAAACGTCTTTTTCGGGCGATGACCGAGCGGGGGCGCACTGGTAAAGCTAAAACAGGTTTGAAATATGAAACGGTACGGGAGCACACGTGGTAGTAACACATAGTCCTTTTAGTCCATTTAGTCCTCCATAAAAATTACCAGGCTTCCATGCATGCCAACATAAAAATTAAGTTTTATTAAATTGTACATGATCTCCTTTCTCGAATCCGCCAAAAGGGAGCACGTCCTGAGCGGCTGGCCTAGGCCATTTCATTTTTGGGGAAATTTCAAGAATCACTTAACTTACACCAGAATCCCATTATTTGGCTCATTAGAACCCAATTGGTGCATTTTGAGCGAAATATATCAATGATCTCGTTTAGCGCATTGGCTTTTAACTTTTTAGTTTCATGATTGCGTCTAGGGAATGTATTATCTCTATACTTAGAGAATTATCTCAGTCATTCGGTAGTATGCTGGCGACTTACGCTGATTGTTGGGGGAAAAACGAAAAATATCCCAATATGCATAGCAGATTAAAAAATATCTTACGACTTTTCCCCAAATTTGTGTGAAAAGCACGCGGTGACTAAGATGACCCATTCGGAAGCGATTTTTCTGTTGGGGAAATTAGAGGATTCACAAATTATGACTCTGAACCTACTTAATTCGGCCAAAGAAGTCTCGTTCCACGGCAGAAATGCTGTGTATGCCCAAAAGTCTCTGCTAAAAAGTGCAGTGCATTCAGACGCAATTGCCGAATTCCCACATCCTCCCAGCGGAAAAATCTTGGCCGAATATACCAGTGTTCGATTGAAATAGAAAACGTTGCACGTCCACCCGTATTGAGTTTATTTTATGACTGAAGGTTTCGAGCTCCGCTTTCCATTTCGTTAGTCTCAACCGTGACAAGTCTGACAAACTCCAGTTCAGCGGATAGGACACGTTGAACCCCCCCCCCCCCCCCCGTGTATTTGAAATATTCCATCACCGACTTCTTACGCTTGTAGACACACTGTGTGTACAGCACGGAGTACCATTAATACAGTGATCTGTACCTACATATATACCTGTAAATATATACACATTGCACCTAGATCCTACACAAATGCCGCGGTCAGACGATAGGCTCATTCAGCGCAAAGTCGCAACGCTAAACGACGTTACGACAGCTGTGATCGTCATGGAATATATAACCAGGTACAGTGGCCCGTGGCGATTAAGCCCACGCTAACAGTAATTTACGATCAGAATGACTGGCCGTATCAGGCTGGTCCAGTGTCCGGCTCCCGCCGCCACTCTCCATGCCGTTCCACCAGATAGTCAGGCGAGGCGGTAACAGGCGTGAACAGGCGTGCCTGTACCGGTGTCCGTCGCTGCGTGAACAGGCGAGGCGGTACCGGTGTCCGTCGCTGCGTGAACAGGCGAGGCGGTACCGGTGTCCGTCGCTGCGTGAACAGGCGAGGCGGTACCGGTGTCCGCCGCTGCGTAAACAGGCGAGGCGGTACCGGTGTCCGTCGCTGTGTGAACAGGCGAGGCGGTACCGGTGTCCGTCGCTGCGTGAACGAACGATTGGGATTTTTTCGTTTTCCCCCAAAAAAACAGCGTAACTCGCCAGCATACTACCAAATGACTGAGAAAATTATCTATGTATAGAGATAATAAGTTCTCTAGACGCAATCATGAAACTTAAAAGTTTAAAGCCTATGCGCTAAACGAGATCATTGATATATTTCGCTCAAAATGCACCAATAGGCTACTAATGAGCCAAATAATGGGATTCTGGTGTAAGTTAAGTGATTCTTGAAATTTCCCCAAAAATGAAATGGCCTAGCCGCTGCATGCTTTAGCGTATACAAACACGAATGCTTAGATAAATCAAGCCATTTTTGATCAAGAATGATTTTTGTTCATTTCGACGTCTGCGGGTGCCACCCCTATCAGAACGCACCATAACAAAATCAAAATGTATTTGATGGTCCTATCCAATGGTCAAACCCCGATCTCAATCGGAGCAGTGGTTGCAAAGTTATTAGCTTCCGAAAAGCGTATGTATGGCCGGGTCGGGCCGGGTCAAATGTAAATTTGTCTAGTAAGTTGACGAGAAACCTCACGGCGCTTGGCGCCCGCTCGGTAATTATAATTTACTCCGAACGCCGAATAGTGCACGACCATTGCAATTACAGCATGCCGTATGGCAAATCTTCTCGAAGACCGTCACACAAATCTACTATTTGCCCTTCATACAACCAGTTATAGATATGAACTTCAAGCCTCCACGATCCATCATTGCCAAACCCTTAGCTCGAACTATGGTTTACAAACATCGTCAATAAACCCGATACCCCAACCCGCCAGGCCTAAGGGTGCCTACCCAGGAAGAGCCACTAAATCAGCTATCAATGCATGCATTGATAGCCGATTTAAAACAATCTTTCTTCAGTAAGAGTTGCTTAGATTTTCTTCTATATCAGGAAATGTGTCAATTTTGCGCCGATTTCAGGCGGGGGGGGGGGGGGGGCATGGCTGTTTTGTCCCCCCGCCCCCCTGGATCCGCTAGTGCCGTTAGGTCAGGCATAAGCGAAATCCGATGAGTTTTCAGAATTTTGTGAAACTTAACGGAATTCGCCCCCCCCCCCCCAACCACCGTTCTGGATCCGCCAATGCCTAACGGCGCCAAGCATCCACTCGTGGCGGTCCCCAAAAGGATGGCAAAATTCGATCGAGACGCCACCTAGTGGCAGAACCAACGAGAGCCCTCTTGCGGATACCGCTAAAAGCTGCCCACTCACCCCGCCTCCTGGCGGCTGGTAGCCGCACCATGAAACAAATGCCACCGCTTTGGCGATCGATGCGGCCAAAATAGACCCGCCAAGCCAAGGTCACGCACAAGCACCGCAGCCCCAAACTACACGTGGTTACTACATCTTAACAATAGTAATGTGTCCATGATGCTCCTAAATGACGTCAGTTTTAAATTCACTGTTATTGAAATAATATTTAATTTAATAGCGTGTCCGTGTATATTTTACACATTTAAACATATCACTTCTTGAGTGTATACATTTCAGCTCTTCATGCAGCACTTCATGGATGCGACCATCGTGGAAACTCCATTTATCGAGCACATGATCGAGGCATGGAACCTACGTCACCACCCCAACATGTGCTTCATCTTCTTCGAGGACATGAAGAAAGACCTGAGGTCGCAGCTCCGTAAGGTGGCTGCTTTCCTGGGCAAATCCTACTCCGACGAGCAGATTGACAAGCTGGCAAACCACCTCCACATCGACAACTTCAGGAAGAACCCGTGGGTGAACATGGAGCATATGAACGGTACCGGCATGGTCAACAAGGACCGTGGCAGCTTCATCCGTAGGGGGAAGACGGGTGACTGGAAGAACCACTTCAGCCCAGAGATGACGGAAAAGTTTGACAAGTGGATGGCAGATAAAATGAAGGGCACTGACCTCACGTTCGTACAGGAGCTAGATGAACAGGACTGAGCAGTTTCGAACCCGGAACTGTGCTATTATGTGAAATGGATCACTGGGTGTCCAATTTACATGCAGCGTTCCTTTTACCGCCGGGCGGTCTAATTTTGTTTTGCCATTGGAGCTAAACTTTGGCAGCCGGATTGACGCCCTCAACGAACACTGATTCGAATAGTTACTTTTGAATAGCTCAGATGATTAAGTTAATCTAACTGTGTGCATTTTGTCAGGTTGTGTATACTGTATACTGTATATATTATGTTGACATGGTCAGATAGATGCCTCAGGAACGAGCAACCGACCGACATGTCGCCACAACGCCACTAATACAATGAAAGAGAGGAATGCTTACAGCTGTGTGGTATTACAATGTCAATGACACAATGCGAGAGAAAATGTTTAGTGCTGAGTGGTATTACAAGTTGATGAAATGTTAGTGATAGAATGCGAGGAAAATGCTTGTAATTTATTACACAAACAATGTTGTATATCGTAAGCATAAGTCTCGTATTCACGTACAGAACACTGGGAGCTCATAGAATAAATCCTACCTAAGAAGGAAGAATCCGTACGGAAAAATCAGTAACCTTCGGGGAACAACGAGTTCCTTTAGTATGTACCCTTTAACAACTGTTCAGCCGTCATAACAAATTATGACGGCTGTTTATTCCATTAACATTTATGCCTGTATGGTTTCATGATGGCAGCTACACGCATTGGCGGATCTAGCGGCCGGCCATATGCCCATGTCCCCCGCCTCTTGATCCTAGAATGGGTCCAAGGCCGAATGTCTGCAGAGGACCCAATCTGACATGGAGAGGACCTATCTGATCCTTGGATGTAATTTTCCATTTGGCCTTTAGATGGTTCATTCTAGCATTTAGAGGGATCTTTCTGACCCACAGAGGGGCCTAATCGACTTACTGGGGACCTACTTGGGGTAAAACTTATCGAGGCCGAAGAGCCACCAGAGCTCCTATTGCTGCGCGTTGCCCCCTTCACCGAATGCTGGATCCGCCACTGTCTACGTGTGGATGTTAGGCGAGCCCCTCTCCCGTTTCACCAGTTTCTGTGATGACGGTGTAACTTTCGTCTCAGATTACCGGTATCGTCGCGTCTGATACAAGAGCTGAGGCCCCGTCACTGTGACTGGCGTGCCGGTACCGGTGTCCGTCGCTGCGTGAACAGGCGAGGCGGTACCGGTGTCCGCCGCTGCGTGAACAGGCGAGGCGGTACCGGTGTCCGTCGCTGCGTGAACAGGCGAGGCGGTACCGGTGTCCGCCGCTGCGTGAACAGGCGAGGCGGTACCGGTGTCCGTCGCTGCGTGAACAGGCGAGGCGGTACCGGTGTCCGCCGCTGCGTAAACAGGCGAGGCGGTACCGGTGTCCGTCGCTGCGTGAACAGGCGAGGCGGTACCGGTGTCCACCGCTGCGTGAACAGGCGAGGCGGTACCGGTGTCCGTCGCTGCGTGAACAGGCGAGGCGGTACCGGTGTCCGCCGCTGCGTAAACAGGCGAGGCGGTACCGGTGTCCGTCGCTGCGTGAACAGGCGAGGCGGTACCGGTGTCCGTCGCTGCGTGAACAGGCGAGGCGGTACCGGTGTCCGCCGCTGCGTGAACTAGTGAGCCTGTACCGGTGCCCGCCGCTGTCGGTCTAACGTGACTCGGAGCCGCTCAGGGTCACGGAGCGCTGAGGAGACAGACTCGCGGCCCGGCGGCGGCGGGGCAGACGGTGGTCGGATAGCCGCGACAGAGGAGACACGCACCCAGCCGAGTCCGCACCGACAGCACCGACAGTGAGGCGACTCGAGAGGTGAGACACGCCGCACCGACAGCACCGACAGTGAGGCGACTCGAAAGGTGAGACACGCCGCACCGACAGCACCGACAGTGAGGCGACTCGAAAGGTGAGACACGCCGCACCGACTGGCAACGACAATGACAGGTATCCATGTGTAAACGAAGACGGATCTCGATGAGAATCTAGTTACGTTTCATGATCTAAAAAGGAATTAATGGTTAACAAAGACTCAAGCGACTGCGGACTGCAAATCAGAACCATCACCTAAGGACTCACAAGACCACAAACTAAGTTTGTGTATGCTTAGGAGATCGCTGCTCAGCGTTATGCGGCTTTCAAATCTATAAAAATGGAGCAAAAATGCTTGAAGAATGATTCTCGAACCATCCAGTTCACACGACACGATGTTTTGGTTTCAGCATCTCCATTTCACCTACTGAAGCAGCTTGGTATTTAACCAGTGAGTTGGTTAACTTCCTAGTAAAACTGCTAGTCTGCTAGTAACGTCCCTGAAAGCGGAGTAAAGGGTCCCTTTCTTAGGTGTTCGGTTCACGCATCAGGAAACAGGACAATCCGTTACTCATGGACTAATTCGCTATTCAAGCGGCTGGGACAAAACAGGGTGTAGCCCACTTTGTCCCTAACCGAAACCCCCATTTTGACCGACATTTTCAGATTTAACTAGTTCTGCTAACTCTGTCTATCCCTGACACATGTCACTCCCTTTGCACTGCAAACAAATATTGCAAAGGGACATTTGCTGTGTGTGATGAAGTTGTATAAAAGAACACCCCACACCATTGGCGTCGGAAGCGGGGGGGGGGGCGACGCGTTCCCCAACATTTTCGGATTTTAACATTAGGTCTATGGGCGTTACATGGAAAGCATATACTTCGGAATGCCTCCGTCCCCCCCGCCCCCCCCCCCCCCCCCACAAACACAAAATATCCGGAAAGTGGCGGCGTCATTTCCGCACACATTCGTGCATACAGCACAAATATATATATTTTTAATAGGTTGGCGTCGGATAATACAAATAAACCGACCTCCACACCACACTCTATGCTGATGCCTTCGATAGCCACCGGAAAACAATGACTTTCAGGCGAAACACTAGCGGATCCAGGGGGGCAACCAGGCCATGCCCCCCTCCCAACAGCCTTTAAGGCGGGCCAACATGTATTTTGACCCCCCCCCCCCCACAAAAAAAGTTAACAGTTTAATGTAAACATTTATTTTGCAGCAATCAAAATCCAGCTATCCACAGTCAAAAACTTGATTTTTTTTCAAACACGGCTCTTGCCATCAAAACTGGGCTTTAAAAAAAACTCAACTGGATGTGAAAATAGCGGCCAGAAAGCTGCCAGTCGGAATTGAGCTCGAACAAACGTTTTTGTTTTACATGTAGGAAGAACACTTCATATGGTATCAATTTGGAATCCAATAATACACTCTATTTCAGCGCAAATGGTTGTCAAAAATGACGCGTTTCTTTTGTGGAAATAACTTTTCGGGACGCGTGACAGCGGTGTGTACAAAATGCATGTGTGATTCTCACGAAGGTCCCAATGCAGTTGCTGCAACTAGGCCCAAATAATAATGTTTTAGACGAGTCAATATTTTGATCCAACCCAATAGAAATGGTATTGGGGAAAATTACCCATTTACAAACGGCAATTATGAAGCACTGGATAACAGTGATGGGATGAATACCACATGAATCTGTGCATTGTGCATTGTGGCAATACAGTTTCAGCCACCTAGATGTTCATTGTTGAATAATTTTCTAGGAAATTGATACAATATTGCTTTTAAAGTGCATCATTTTGTATCCCTTAGCTAACCTGAATATTTTTTTTTAACTAAAATTATAATCACTGTCTCAAGATATTGATGCAGTACAGCATGGGTGAATAATTTTGTTTTAAAAAACTTTTCATAACAATTTCATGTAATTACATTACAAAATTAATTGTATTTGCTTACAAAATATAAACTTGAAAATTTCAAAAGGTTATCCTAAGCAGATGACATATTTCATGTAATTTATCGCCACGTGATGGCGCCTCAATCTTTCCCGAAAAAAAACTTACGTAAACAGTTTGAGTTGTGACCGAGGTGGATGGAGTACAAGTTGTGCATCATATGGTGTGATTATTTTTGGATACTGGCCATTTTCCATGGGGAGTAGGTATTTTTAGTGAAATGTTGTCAATAATTGTGTCCATTTTTGTTGTCCTTAACCCGCGAGCCACTGGGGTGGGGGGGTTTAGCCTCCCCCCCCCCCCTCCCCCTAGGAATATTGGGAATATCTCAACAACTAATGCAGATATCGACGCCACACTTTCAGTACCTTTCCGGGCATCATTTGTACACCTTTTGTGCAAAAATGAAGCAATTTCGTCAGATTCTTTTTCCATCGAAATATAGTAAATTTAGTGACGTCACTAAACACGATTGTGACACAAAAATAAGCTAAACTTCGCCAGGCCGTACAAATGCCACATTTGAAGCAAAATGGAATCGAAATACGCTAAAAGGTATAAAATTGCAAGGGCTACAAACCAGATATCTTAAAATTTCGAAAATTTTGTTCTTTGACCCGATTTTTTTTTTCTCAAATGCCCTCAAAATCAAATTTTTCAAAGATATTTAAAAACGGAATACCTGTCAGATGACAACATATGGGCAACTACCATACCAAATTTCAAAACGATATAATCTTTTTTGACTGACATGGCATATAAAGTATGGTAAATCATGACGTCATATTTTGAAAATGCGTTTGTTGGCTTTTATTGACGAGATACAGACAAATAAATGCCAGCACTGTCTTTTTGAGATAAAACTGATATAGAAACATACTTTTTCATTTAGATTTATCAATTTCAAATGTTGATTTTTTCAGTGACCTGAACTTGACCTGAACTTGACACTAACTTCACGTAAATGAAATCAGGTGGTAAACTGACTACCACTATCGAATTATACGCGTAAAAGCATCCATAAAACATGTGCTGCATGACTTTCGTAGATATGTTGTGTATAGTGACATTTTGTGACCTGACCTTGACCTTGATATTTTCCAACAATCTCACTTTAGCTCATGTGGGATATGTATCATACCTTTGACAGCACTTTGGGTGACAACAGGCGCAATCGAAGGCCACGGATGAGAAGTATTGTCCATAAACTCAAATACCTCGATTTTGACGTTTGACTTGACCGTGACCTGACATGTGACCTTAATTTGACATTTAAGCGTGCGTTAGGTTTACCTCATTGAGCGCTTTCTAATGGCGCCTTGCGCGTCCCGCTGCCATCATTGGTTGTGAAGATACTAGGGGGGGGGGCTACCCCCCCCCCTAATGTAAATAAAAAGGCATGTTCCTATACCAGTTGTATCTCAAGAAATACAGAACAGGTAATTATTTGTTCGTTCTTGTCTCAAAAAGTCCAAAAAGTTATTAAAAAAATGACGTCATGAGTTGCTTACACTTAGGGAGCCATCACTCAGTCAAAAATAGAGATATTGCTTTTAAATTTGGTTTGTGTATTGTCCATACTCAGTTCTCTCACATATATTCCGGCTTTTCTAACATCTTTGAAAATTTTTATTTGGTGATTTTTTTTCGAACAAAACATTTTTATTTTATTTTAGGGGTTAAAACCCCAAAATTTTGGAACTCCGAGATTGTCATGCTAAAAAGAAAGCCATTTTCTATCTTTGGTGAATTGCGTTTGCAATTTGCTTCAAAACTCTGTTTTCTACGATTTTTCAAATATGTATCGTTTTTCCACCAACATGACGTCATCAAAACATGATTATCTCCCAAACTGCTTAACCAATTTCAATTTAATTTTTACTCCTTACGTATAATTGTTCTGACATCAGCTGCTAAAAATTTCAGCAGGATGCGCCACATGTGAAACAAGTTATTCAAGAAAAACCTCAGGGGGTCCTATCAGGCCCCCTGTAGAGCGAGGGTGTACAGTGCCTATGACAACCTCCGCCCACTTTGCATCCAAAAAATTAACGCGTCAATAAACTGATTTTGTTTACCTAGCGCCAGCAACTGAATGGCAATTATGCAATCAAAATAAAACAAACTATAGGTAGGTACCTATGTGAGATAGGTACTTCTAGCTCAAACCTTATCAGAAGTATTTGTCCCCTCCCGGATTTTCTCAATAACCTGAACACTATGATGGATATCAACGTGAAACGTTCAGCACCTTATGCTGCATTAAGTCTAAGTCTTCCCACCAACTCAATGAAAATGGTATAGCATTTTCGGAGATAATGACGTTTTAATGACGTCATGTCATGCCATTTTTGGTGGAAAAACGACAAATGTTTGGCAAATCGTAGAAAATAGTGTTGAAACAAATTGCAAATAAAAACCGTCAAAAGAAAGGAAATCCCATTTTCGTCAAATTGACTATCTCGGATTTTCGAACTTTTGGGTTTTGGAACCCCAAAAATGAAAACAAATGCATTTTTTTTAATGTGAAAAGTGAATTTTTTAAGCCCGAATACCAAAATAAGGTGACCGGCCCAAATCTGCGGAGGAAAAAAATGGGGGTACCTTTTTGCCACAAAAATCTGCTCCCCCCAAAAAAAAACGACGGCTGGATCCGCCAGTGAGGCGAACTACCAGAACTGTCTATATAGGGTTTTAGTGGCACGGGGAGAAATTGCGATTTTCTGTTTGTATTGTATTGTATGGTATTGTGTTACTGTCGTAGAGCAATCCTCACATTGCGTGGCGATTACAGCTCAGAGTCAGGTAAAATCATGCAGGTACAAATCAGCGAACACTCATGTCATTCACACTTATATACACGACGCAATCACCCGAAGTCACATGCAGTATCTCCGCAGTCAACATCGGCGTGTAGCGTCACTATTCAGTAGCGCGGCTCTGACAGCGCGGGCGAAGCCGGCAGGTGGCAGCTGCACCAGGTCGGCTGGCAGGTCGTTAAGCAGCGCCGGGGCTCAGTAACCGAAACGCCGCTTACCGGTTTCGAGTCGTGACCGCGGTAAATAGTACAGATGGTCTTGTCGCGTGGATCTCGCCCGGGCTTCACTGTTGGTTATAAACAGAGCTGCCAGTTCTTCTGGCTCACTGCGCTGTATGGCCTTATGCGCGGTGACGAGCGTATGGTAGTCGACCATTCTTCTCGGGGTCATCCAGCCAAGCAAATCTCGCCGGTCGGACACATGGTCAAACTTCCGGCGGCCGAAAATAACTCTAGCGGCAAGGTTCAGGATTTTTTGGAGCCGGTCGGAATTATTGTGTCCCGTTGCCGTATACTGTGAGGCAGTATCGAACCCGGGAGACTACCAGGGCTGTTACAATCGTCCTGATGACGCCGTCGGGGAGACAATAACGTACGTGCGAAAGACCCATCAACACACCAACGCATCTGCGGCTGAGCTCGGACACATGAGCTTCCCAGGACAGGGTGCCATCAAAGACGACTCCCAGATTCCCCACCTGCGCGCACGGCTGCAAAGCTGCGTCCCGAAACTCTACTTTAAAGTCAGGCATGTTGCACAAATTTTGACGGCTGCCGAACACCATGAGTTGTGTTTTGACAGCGTTCACCTTGAGAGCCTGTGCACAGAACCAATCATTTAGTAGCGCCAGCGGAGCATCCATGCGCGAGATGAGACCCCTGATGTCGCCCTTCAAACCGCTCACCAATACCTGAGTGTCGTCGGCATACCGAAAGACAGCTGCGTCAACTGCGTACAGTGACAAGTCATTGGAGAACACTGTGAAAAGTAATGGACCTAAAGCCGAGCCCTGGAAGACACCCATGGTATTGGAGAGCGGCCGCGACAGCACCCTGCGTCTGGACCCATCGTTCAGAGACACACTCTGTGTATGTCCCTGAAGATAGGCGGTGAACCAGGAGGTCTCAATACCGTGCATTTGTAGTTTTTGAATCAAAAGTTCGTGATCAATCACGTCAAAACATTTGCTTAAATCAATAAGGCACAGCATTGAGATCTCCCCCTATCGGTGGCGGTAGGGATACGGTCTGTGATGGACAGAAGCGCGGTCTCGGTGGAGTGCCGGGGGCGAAAACCTTGCTGTGATGACGCCAGAAGATGGTTGTGGGAGAGATAGCTGTAGAGCTGCCGGTGAACGACGTGTTCTACAACTTCATGATAACGGGGACTAAAGAGGTGGGTTAGAGGGGTCAGAGGGATTTCCGGATTTGTAAATGGGGTGGATAATGGAGTGTTTCCAAGGATCAGGGATGTCAGATTGGGTGATGGATGTATTTACAATGTGCAGGATAACGTTACCGATAGCTGGGAATCCGGCCCTTAGCCTGCAAACACACACGCCGTCAGCACCGCAGGCGGCCGAGTTCCGCACGCTAAAGACCGTGTGACCGAGCTCCTCAAGAGAGACGACACTCATTTTGAAGTTGCACACCCCAACACGGGGCAGACGAACACTCAGGTCGGTGGGTGTCCCCTGGGTCCGGATCTCGGCGGCGACCCGAGGACCGACGGAAACAAAGAACGAATTGAGATAGTCAGCAGGCAAGTCCGGCTGAATATTCTGCCCGTCCTTCTTCCCAGCGACCACCGACCTGATACATTGCCACACCTTGTTTGGCCCCCGCTCGCTGATCTCCCTCTGGAGCTCCATACGCCGGTCGCGACGCACCGCGGACCGGACAGTACGGTTCAGCTCCCTATACTCGACCGACTCCCGATCCGACCGCCGTGGCGCAACAAGACGTTGGGACATCAGATTGCGCGTGGCGGCTGAGACGGGAGGACCGGTGGGGTTCCGGATAGTCCGATTCTTAATCGGGGCGTGAGCGTCGATGACAGGCCAAAAATGGGTCAAAAAGGCATTCCACTGGTCTCCAACTGTCTCTGAAGAACAAAACGTCGCTCCAGTCTACGAATAGCAAGTCACGGTTTAGCGCGGCGATATCAACACGACTAAATTAACGAGAGGTGATGACAGTGGGCTTCTGACGCTGCTTCGGCAGATCGACGAACACGTTGATGAATTTATGAGGACTAAAGTGACAGTATTTTACACTACAGTGATACACGATCCCCCGGTCTTTCACGACACAGACGTCCAAAAGAGAGCCAGAAGTAAAGGTTGGGCCAGTCACCAACTGGTCCAGGGAATAGACGGATAAGAAATCACGAAGGTGTTGACGCACATGATTACTGGGGTCCTTCAACAAGCCGCAGTTAATGTCACCACAGATGACACCGCACAGACCTCGCACAGACCTCGCACAGATAAAATGGAACGTTGAGTTGGCAGGTTTAGATGCATGTGAGGCCTGGAATGTTTTCAAAGCTAGATTAAGCCAAATTCAAAATCGGCATATACCCCTCAGGCACAAACGTAACAGAACCAAGGGCAATCCAGTTTGGCTTACCCCAGAAGTAAGGAGTGCTATACAAGCTAAAAGAAGTGCATTTGGCATTTTGAAGGGATCTTCACTAGATATAAATCAGAAGGCCTACCAGAATGCAAGAAATTCAGTTAAGAAAAAGGTCAGAGCAGCTAAAAGGGCAAAGGAACTTGATTTAGCTAGACATTGTAATGCAGATAGTAAGAAGTTCTTCAGTTTTTATAAGTTAAGTACAGTTTCCAAAAATATAGGTCCATTTAAGGTAGATGATGTGTTAGTTAGCAAGGACAGTGAAATGGTTGAAGTGCTTAATGATCAGTTTCAATCTGTCTTTACTATCGAGGACCAGAGTAGTATTGCAGCACTTCAGCCTGAGCTAGAGACAGAGGAGACTATAGGAGAGCTAGGTGGCATAAGTAGTGAACTTGTTCTAGAATATCTAAAGAAAGTAAGGCCTAACAAGGCAGAAGGACCTGATGAAATCCATGCTAGACTTTTAAGAGAATCTGAAAAGGAGTTGTCGGTTCCATTAGCCATAATATTTTCTAAATCACTTGCAGATAGTAAAATTCCACTTGATTGGAAAAGAGCAAATGTTGTTCCTATTCATAAAAAGGGAGATAGAAGTAAAGAGGAAAACTATAGACCAGTTAGTCTGACCTCATTAGTCTGCAAGGTGCTTGAATCAATCATCAAAGATAAGATTGTTGAATTCTTGGAGCAAAGTGAACTCATCAAAGATACACAGCATGGCTTTAGGAAGGGCCGTTCTTGTTTAACTAATCTTCTGGAGTTTTTGGATGTTGCAACAGATAGCGTTGATCAGGGTAAACAGCTAGATGTAGCTTTTCTTGATTTCAGTAAAGCATTTGACAAAGTCCCCCATACAAGACTGGGGTTGCAACTTAAAATTCATGGGATCAGGGGCAAGATTCTGGATTGGATAGAAACGTGGCTTTCAGGACGCCAGCAAAGGGTTATATTGAATGGGTGCCAATCACAATGGAAGGAGGTTCTCAGTGGGGTTCCACAGGGCTCAGTCCTGGGCCCATTGCTTTTTATAATATTTGTGAATGCAATTGAGAACAGTATAGACAGCAAAGTCTTGAAATTTGCAGACGATCTAAAAGTTGTCAGGATTATTAGAGGAAAACATGATCAGGATGTTTTTCAATCAGATCTGGACAAGCTAGTTGAGTGGTCTGAAGCATGGCAGATGAAATTCAATTTGAGTAAATGTAAGATTATGCACGCTAGACGGGTTAGCAGTAAACATAGGTATGAAATGGGTGGGCAGAAAATGGAGCAGATTGAAAAGGAAAGAGATTTAGGTGTCGTGGTAAACAATAGACTATCAGCGTCAGACCAGGTTGTAGAAGCTAGGAAAAAGGGACTTAGAATGCTAGGGGCCATTAACAGAAATGTTTCCTACAAGAGTGAAAAGGTAATAACAAAACTGTATTGTGCATATGTTAGACCACATTTGGAGTATTGTGTACAAGCCTGGTCTCCAACATATGAGAAAGATTGCTGGTTGTTAGAAAGAGTTCAAAAAAGGGCAACAAAAATGATTAATTGTCTTGGTAGTTTACCTTATGAAGATAGATTAAGGAAATTGGGTATGTTTTCACTTAGATATAGAAGGCTAAGAGGAGATCTAATTGAAGTCTTCAAATTTGTAAATAGTCAGCATTCTGGATATTTAAAGGGTATGTTTGAGTTCAATAGGGAAAATCGAGGTAGAGGTCATCAGCATAAACTCATTATGAAACAAAGTAGGACTAGGCTACGACAGTCATTTTTCAGTAGAAGGGTTGTAGGACATTGGAATATGCTACCAGGGGATGTCGCTGATGCAGTGACACTTGCTTCCTTCAAAATTAGATTAGATAAATACTTTACAGAGAAGGGATTAGTTCATAAATACTCGTGGGATTAGCCTTCTTTTATGCAGGTAGAGTAAGGTGATTTGAAGGGGCGAGACTGGTGGCGGGGGGGGGGATGGGGGGGGGGGGGTGCAACCTCGGATGGGCCCAAGAGGCTCTTTGTTGCACTTTTCTTTTATGTCTTTTATGTCTTTATGACACGCGAGACGGTGAGGTGATCAATCAGAACTCGATGTAGCTGGGTCTCAAGGTTGGAGAAGTCGGCTCGCAGGCCAGCTTCGGAGTAGCGGGGCGGCTGGTACAGCGAGCAGACGATCAGCTGGCGGTTCTGCTCCAGTTTCAACAGTGCACACTGCGACTCCAGCTGGCTGCCTGGACACTTGCGAGTCCGGGAGCTTCAGCACCGTTGAAGTGATGCCCGCCTTCGTGATGATGGTGACACCGCCGTAGCCGCGGCCGCCCGGATGGTCCACACGACTCAGGGAGTACCCGAGATCACCAGGAGTCGGCCAGGGGTAGCGGGTCCAAGCCACGTCTCTGACAGGAGCATGACGTCGTATTCGCGGCGGGTGAGTTCGTCGGTCAGCTCCAGAAGCTTGGGTTTCAGGCTCTGGACATTCAGAGCGCCGATGAGCAGACGTCTGCCGACCCGCAGACCGGGGCCCGCTGCCTCCGAGCGCCGGCTACCGCGACCCCTGCGGCCGCGGGCTCCGCGGCGCTGGGGCCGCCGCCCGCCGCTGCGGGCCACCGGCACCTGAGGTGTGCTGCGGCCGAGCTGGGTCATGGCTACCCGCGCGGCAAGGTGGGGCTCGGGCGAGACGCCCGCCATCGCCCGTGCGGTACTTTGAGGCTCGGGCGAAAGGCACACCACCGCCTCGGGCTGGTGCCGCCATGGACCGCGCAGACTGGGACCAGCGTGGAGCGGCGTGACGTCACTCAGGTCGGACACAGTCGGGTTTGGATAGCACAACACCGCGTTTCGACTCGGTCGTGGAGAAGCTGGTCTTCTACGAGAGATGTCATGCCTCAGCTGACGGTCGGGCTCCCGGTGAGTCGGCCTCGGTGGCGGCACGGGGGCCGGGCAGCCCACGACGGTCAGGACTCGGACCACGGCAAGAAGCACCAGGAGTCGGGCGATGTTACGATGCATGATGTTGCAGGCAATCGGGTAGTACCTTGGATACTGCCTGGCTCTACACCACACAGACACAGAAGTTCACCTCACTTCGCTCGGTAGTCAGGTTCACCTCACTTCCACACTCAGCAGATCAGATCAGATCAGATCAGATATATTTGCATCATATCCACGACAAGGCGGCTTTTCAATGTTGCACGTCATCTTAAACTAGTCGGATACCGTATACACAACACCATTCAAACACCCATTCGTTCATACACAATCATTCGCCAGCTGAGTTCCGCGACAGTAGCTCACGCTTAAGAGTTGTGCGGAAGTGGCGATCGCTCACATGAACTTTTGCCTTATTCAGCATTTTGACGCCGCGATAGCAAAGTCGTCGCCTGCCAGCTTCCGTCCTAATGCGAGGCAATGATAGGTGATTGACATGTCGGGTTGCGTGAGAGTGAACCTGGCTAGTGGGCCGTCCGATGGTACTGAACATGTCCTCTGGATGACAGGCCATCCCCACGGAACGCACCATACACACTGCGTGGTACTCTACGAGCTGTTTGGCGTTCAACCAGCCAAGGTTTTGTACAACATCAGATACATGTTCATGACGTTTTTTCCCGCTCACTACGCGCGCACCAAAGTTTATGACTTTTTGGATGCGTTGAATCTGGGTGTTGTTACATGTTCCATACACAGATAGGCAGTAGCGAATCACGGACAGTACGAGAGCCTGAACTAGAGTCGACATAGTGTTGTTCGGAATGACATGACGCGCATGGTTTAATGCTATCAACATCCCGGTGCACCTATTGGTAACGGCACTTATATGTGGCTGGTAGCTAAGGTGTCGATCTAGCGGTATTCCTAGGTTTTTTACCACCTTGGACTCGTGAATTCGGGAACCAATGAATGACAAAGTCACCGTGGAAGCGTTTCTAAGCATGGCAGGTGTACCCAAAACAATAATCTGAGTTTTCTTCTCGTTAACCTTCATCCGATGGTGGCAGAACCACTGGAACAGTGAGTTTAGGTTGTCCTCCATCTGCGCTACCAACCGTGGCATCTCACTTTTCTTGCCACTGATGATTATTTGAACGTCATCTGCGTACTGAACCAGTGTGACGTCATCGCTCACGTGAAGGCCGAGGTCGTTTGAGTAAAGTGAATACAGGGCGATTGTGTTGGATTTGAGAGCAGACCTGATTGGTGTACCAACTGCACCTCGAATCAGTACATGTTGTGTATGATCTGCCAGGTAATTTCCGAACCACTCGTTGTCAATACCGTATGTGCTCAGCATATCCAAAAGGTTCTTGTGTGGTACTACATCAAAACATTTTGACTGGTCGAGCAAGGCTAGGATAGAAATTTATCCTCTGTCCATGGCCTGAAGGGCTTTATCTGTGGAGAGGCTGATAAAGCCCTTCATATGGATACTAGAGCTGGAGAGCTGGCGGCGCAGCGCCTCCATGTTGTGCCGGTGTACTGCCTCAGCTGCCACTGGTCCAGTGTGCTGGTGTTGATCCAGTCGCACCAGCGCTGGATACTAGAGCTGGAGAGCTGGCAGTGCAGCGCCTTCATACAGCGGTCACACATGGCAGAGGCCTGCGCCAGGTCACAGTCGCACCTGTGCTGGATACTAGTGCTGGAGAGCTGGCGGCGCAGCGCCTCCATCCAGTGGTCACCCAGGACAGAGGCCCGCGCCAGGTCCCTCGCCGGGTTCATTTTCAACAGCCACACGATCCAGACAGCTAAAAGAAGTCTTCGTACTGTGTCATCTCCATCTTCGTCAGAATAGCAAGAGTGTATGTTTTTCAGGAACCTCCAGATTTCCTCATGTGTGTCCGGTTTTTGTAAACTGACGCCTCCAGAATCGCTCTCAGAGCCGGTCGTCTTCCGGCTGCAGGGCCAGCAGGTCGTCGGCAGGTCGACCGTCGTCTGGAGGCGGAACACGCGGCGGCGTTATGCCCGCCAGGCCTCGTGGTGTGTGACGAGGTCAGCACCACCCGTCGGTCCCGACGCACGCTGCCGTAACCAGACCTTTACCTTCGGCATATGTTTAAGCAAAAATATCACGTCCTCGTCGCTCCGCAAGTTCATCAGCGGGGCCGCGTCCAGCGTGACCATGTTGCCTCCGGGTGGTGCCAGGCGCTGGCCGGTGACCAGGTCGGCCGGAGCCACTGTCAGCGCGCGCAGCAGGTACCACTGGTGTTTGGCGCTCAGCCGGCGGTGATGCTCCCTCTCCATCTTCACGACCTTCTGAGCGGCGCCGCTGCAGCGGGATCACATATGCAGCGCAGCCGGCGGCCGTCGGTCGGAAGCAGTGCCGCCAGCAGGGGGCCGTCGGTCGGAAGCCGCCAGCTCCAATATTCACCGCCCGCATGACGAATCCGCGCGCCAGGCAGATCCAGCTCCAATATTCACCGCCCGCATGACGAATCCGCGCGCCAGGCAGATCCAGCTCCAATATTCACCGCCCGCATGACGAATCCGCGCGCCAGGCAGATCCAGCTCCAATATTCACCGCCCGCATGACGAATCCGCGCGCCAGGCAGATCCAGCTCCAATATTCACCGCCCGCATGACGAATCCGCGCGCCAGGCAGATCCGCAGCTGCCGCTCTGAGAGCCGCTCGGCCGGACACTGCACATGGCGCAGACCATGAAGGTATCGTCTGTCGCACAGTGCGACATTAGCAGCGGTGTTACGTCACCGCGTCACGTCTGTCGCACAGTGCGACATTAGCAGCCGCGTCACGTCACGTCTCATGAGGAAGATGGTCCGCCGCATGTCGTCCCTCTCCTCCTGGGTGGAGCCATCCAGTAGATCAATGTCGGCACAGAAGAAGCAGGGTAGCCTGTCAGCGGCGACGGCAGCTTCCAGGCGGTCCAGGATCAGGCGTGCCCCCTGCATGATACCGCTCCAGCAGTCCGCGGGCGCGTCTTGGCACAGCCAGAACTCCATCGGCTTGATGCAGTAGGACTTGAGGCGTGCCTTTCCGCTGAACTCCAGGTTGGTCTTGCATATTTGTACGGCCTCGAGGGCGTCCCGATGGGTGGTGGAGAGGTGCCAGGCAGCCACCACCTCAGCGCGAGAGTAGGACACCCGCCACTCGCGCCACTCCCAGCGGCTGCCCATTCGACCTGTCGGCACCAGGTGCACGCCGAACCGGCGGTTGTCACGTCTGGCGGCAGCCGGAGGGAACTCGTTCCGCCGGCGGCGCGTCACGAACGCGTCCGATGGCCAGACCGGAAGGTAAAGGCAGGGTGGTACGTCGTCTCTATCCCGGGAGCCGACTTCACGGACGGCCACTGCCGGTCCAGAGCTGACGATCTCATCCGAAACAGAGTTCCCCGCCAGTAGCCGCAGCCGAGCCATCAGCTGGCGCACCGGCTCTGATGGAAACTCGAGCATGTGGCGGTGTGTGCAGCAGTCGGTCGTCATCATCATCATCATCATCATCATCACGTTTATTGGTCATACTTGCGCAGTTACAGCAATACACTTGGAGACATGGTGCAGAAGCACTCAATGCGCTTAAATCAGCGCACCACGTCTGGGAAAGGGGCATAACAAAACATTGATTTCTCCAGCCGCCGCCGCAGCGCGAGACACCCAGCACTCCGCAACGTGAAACGAGTGCTGCTAGACGCCGCTCAACTCGCCTCGGACACCAGTCACATTATCTTAGAGTTAATATATGTGGGCAAATCTACCAGAGTTAAGTAGGAATTTTTGGAACACGTGGGCCACCGCCCGACCGTCAACGCCGCAGAGATTTGTGCCGTGCATTAGGATTTGAAGCTGTTCGGATTGTGATTGGGTGGTAAATAAGGGCCCTGTGATTTGTGTTATGTTGTTAATGAATTCCGTTCGTTGTTTCTTGTACTTGGGACAGGAAAGGACGAAGTGACGAGGGTTCTCAGTTTTATACCCACAATCACATGCAGGGCTTGGACATTTTTGAACTTTGTATAAATGTGAGTTCAAATGCGTCATGTCTGTGCGAAAACGAGTGTGTAATATGTTCCCCTCCTTTGATCCCGCGGTATAGTAATATGGAGGGACAGGTAATCCTAGCTGCTCACGAAGTTCTTTTTTGTATGTTTTGTGTCCTAGTTGACGTATGGTTTCCGGTAACTGGTTCCACTGTTTACTGGTTGTTTGAAAGAATGAACGATTATAGCATGTTGTACGGTGAGGGGATCTACTGTGAGAGTTTGCGTTCCTAAGAGTGATGGTTGTGTCCTGTGCTCGTGTGTTCGGCATAATGGACATGACATAGTGTGGTGTGTGTTGTTTGCAGTCATTAAGCTTATGGTACAATATGAGCCTGTGCATACGTCGTCTTGTAGTCAGTGCCTCCCAGCCTAATTCTGATCGTAATTTCTCAGTGGGTGTTCGAAAGAGTGTCCCTGTCACCAGTCTCGCGGCTCGATTTTGTAACGTCTCTAGTCTAGTGGAGTCCTTTATGGTAATGTGTCCGTCATACACAACGTCACAATAGTCGAAATGTGGTCTGACGTAAATTCTATCAATTTGGTCGAGAATGGGCCGTGGTATGTACCGTGCTATGGGGTATAATGGGCCTAGTGTTCTGTTTATTTTTTGGCATATTTTGTTTACGTGTTCATGAAATCGGAGGTCTTTCGAAAGTGTTACTCCAAGATGAGTATGACTTTCTCCAATTGGTATAGGATCTCCCCCAAATGTTAATGCTGGTATTTGTTGCGTACGTTTATGAAAAAATGTTTGTTGGATTGTTTTTGTAGCGTTAAAGGTTATCACTCATTCCCGACCATAGTCCTGAATCACGTCCAAGTCATCCTGAAGTGAGAGCTGTGTCGCTTGTACGTCTTTAGTCGTGTGAGAAGAGTAGAGAGGTATCGTCGGCGAAAAAGAAGATGTCATTTTGTGTTTGATTTGATAGAGCGTTAAGGTAAATGAGAGCTAGCAAAGGTCCCAATACCGATCCCTGAGGGCAGCCTGCGTTCACAGTCCTGAAAGGTGAAGACGTGTTGCGTATGATTACTCGTTGTCGTCTGTTTTGTAGGTATGATATAATCCAGTCTAGAAGGGATCCTGTTATGCCAAATTCGTATCTACATTTGTGTATTAGTCCTTTGTGCCAGATTTTGTCGAAGTATTTGGAAATGTCTAAGTAAATTGCAGTGAAGTCGCGTCCTTCATCAAGCGATTTATAAAGGTTGTGCGTCAGATAAAGAAGCTGGTGGTGTGTACTGTGATTCTTCCGGTACCCACTTTGTTTTTCTGTTAAGAGAGCGTTTTCTGTGAAATGTGAATACATTTGCTTGTAAACTATTTTTTTCAAATACTTTAGATAGAGGTGAGAGAAGACTTATGGGGCGGTAGGAACTGCGGTCAGAAGGTGAGCCTTTGTTTTTAAATATAGGTCGAACATTCGCCTCTTTGAAGGCTCTAGGATAGAGACCGTTCGTTAATTATTTATTAAACAGTTTGGAGAGTGGCTTAGCGATAAGAAGAGCAGTCATTTTCAGGAACTTTATTGGGATTGCGTCTGGCCCAGTTGATTTATTCTGATCAAGAGAGTTAAGAAAATGGAGGACTTCTTGTTCTGATGTCGTAATCTTGTTAAAGTGGGTACCGGTTGTGCGTCTGGATTTGACGGAGGTGTCTGTTCGTCTGGAACGTTGAGAGTAGATTGTGTTGCAAAGTGGTCGTTGAGAAGTATAGTTTTGCTCAATTCGTCTGTAATTATATCTCCGTTTGGTGTTTCTAGTGGCGGAATGGTGTCATCTCTAGAGCGGCCAGTTATGTTGCGCAATGTTTGGTGATATTTGTGAGGGTCTCGTTTTTGTGTTAGCAGTGTATTGACTTGTCTCCTTACGTGCTGGCTTTTTAGACGTCTATTTATTGTAGTTACGTTATTTCTTTGGAATCTCCACCTATTCCAATCGTCATCAGTGTTAGTTCGTTTAGCAATTTGAAACAATCTGTCTCTTTTTCTTATATTACGTTTTAACTCTACATTTATCCAAGGTTTTTGGTCTTGCTTGAACTTTATATGTTTGATGGGAATTGGAACTCGGGCAGCGTCATGGAGGGCAGAGATAAATAGGTCTGTTGCTGCGTGGATTTCATGTCCTAATAAACTGTCCAAATCGGTATTTATCAATGTGTCAGTGAGTAGTGGTACATTTGTTTTTGAGTAATCCCAAATGTGCTTTGTGATTTGTTCTGTTTCTTTTGGTAGTGCTGGAACCTGCATTGATACGTAGACGGGAAAGTGGTCTAGTTGTGCGAAAGGTGACAAAGTGCCACTGCCGATAGTAATGTTATCATCGTCGGCCGCCACAGCCTCATGAACCCCGGACTGGAGCTGGGCGCGGCCTGCAGCTGCGGTCCGTCAGATGAGCTGGCGTCGCAGCACTCAGAGCCCAGCTGGCTATTCAGCTCACCGGTTGGTGTCCACCAGCGGACGGGGCCAATCTCGTACATGCAGTCGAAATCAGAACTGCACTTTCGGAGGTGATAGATGTTCCCCAGTCCCTCCGCCTGGCTGCCGGAAAGAGCCACGTCCAGAACCGAGAGCCGGCCGAATGTTGAACAATGACGGCAATCGTCTAGCTTCCCTTGCAGCGCGCTCCAAAGTGACTCGACTTCGATCCACCCGTGTAAGTCTTTCGAGGTGCTGACGATCCGCGACACCATCAGGTCATCTCCGTAGACCATGTCACCATTGTTGGCGAGCATACATAGCATATAGCATACAGAGCCAGGTCAACATGCGGATCACAGCGGACTAGCAGCCTGCCCGTCACGTCCGTCACAGGAGCGTCTTCCGTCGGCTCGGCCATGGCCGGTCTGTTGCGTGCTGTCATGACGTCACAGGACGCTCTGTGCACACTGTCAGGACGCCACAGGACGCTCTGTGCACACTGTCATGACGCCACAGGACGCTATGTGCACACTGTCATGACGCCACAGGACGCTCTATGTACACTGTCAGGACGTCACAGGACGCTCTATGTACACTGTCATGACGCCACAGGACGCTCTGTGCACACTGTCATGACGCCACAGGACGCTCTGTGCACACTGTCATGACGCCACAGGCCGCTCTATGCACACTGTCATGACGTCACAGGACGCTCTATGTACACTGTCATGACGCCACAGGACGCTCTGTGCACACTGTCATGACGCCACAGGACGCTCTGTGCACACTGTCATGACGCCACAGGATGCTCTATGTACACTGTCATGACGCCACAGGACGCTCTATATACACTGTCATGACGCCATAGGACGCTCTATGTACACTGTCATGACGCCACAGGATGCTCTATGTACACTGTCATGACGCCACAGGACGCTCTATATACACTGTCATGACGCCACAGGACGCTCTGTGCACACTGTCATGACGCCACAGGATGCTCTATGTACACTGTCATGACGCCACAGGACGCTCTGTGCACACTGTCATGACGCCACAGGACGCTCTATGTACACTGTCATGACGCCACAGGACGCTCTGTGCACACTGTCAGGACGTCACAGGACGCTCTATGTACACTGTCATGACGCCACAGGACGCTCTGTGCACACTGTCATGACGCCACAGGACGCTCTGTGCACACTGGCATGACGCCACAGGACGCTCTGTGCACACTGTCAGGACGTCACAGGACGCTCTATGTACACTGTCATGACGCCACAGGACGCTCTGTGCACACTGTCATGACGTCACAGGACGCTCTATGTACACTGTCATGACGCCACAGGACGCTCTGTGCACACTGTCATGTCACAGGACGCTCTATGTACACTGTCATGACGCCACAGGATGCTCTATGTACACTGTCATGACGCCACAGGACGCTCTATATACACTGTCATGACGCCACAGGACGCTCTATGTACACTGTCATGACGCCACAGGATGCTCTATGTACACTGTCATGACGCCACAGGACGCTCTATATACACTGTCATGACGCCACAGGACGCTCTATGTACACTGTCATGACGCCACAGGATGCTCTATGTACACTGTCATGACGCCACAGGACGCTCTATATACACTGTCATGACGCCACAGGACGCTCTGTGCACACTGTCATGACGCCACAGGATGCTCTATGTACACTGTCATGACGCCACAGGACGCTCTGTGCACACTGTCATGACGCCACAGGATGCTCTATGTACACTGTCATGACGCCACAGGACGCTCTATATACACTGTCATGACGCCACAGGACGCTCTATGTACACTGTCATGACGCCACAGGATGCTCTATGTACACTGTCATGACGCCACAGGACGCTCTATATACACTGTCATGACGCCACAGGACGCTCTGTGCA
>JAXIVJ010000491.1:185000-220000 GCA_036785665.1 Chirona hameri
AGTCAAGAGATGATCTGGCTCCTTGCCAACGACCTCGACTACGAAGGAGCCAAGACGCCTCTGATGCCGGAAAGGTATGTGCACGGGACTAGGAGAGTGGGATCTACGGATTCAATATTCTTGAGCGCGAGGAACATGGGTATGAAATACAAACTAATGCAATGACCTTTTCCTCGTGTATATATATAACGAGGAAGTTTTAGGGGTGTCATAACTATGTAGGTACTTAACGCGACTATTGAGTATTGTGACGTCACAGCTTTTGACCAATGGGCGGGTGTCTTCAGATGCATCGTGTGCACTCTCTCGTCGTTTATTTGACACAATCAGATCCATGTCACGATCCCTTTTTGTTGTATATACGATATATGAACTGTTTTTTCTTCCATATATGGAAAAAACACTTCAAGAGAAATTATAGTGGTATGAATTTTCGGGCACATCCCATTTTCAAACAAGATAAGTAAGCAGTAGCGGACAAGATAGGTAAGCAGTAGCGGATCGAGTAGCGCTTCGAGTTTGGGTGCGGGAAATTTCGCCCCGTTTCGTCAGCGAAAAGTTGTTGACCAGGGGGGGTGGCGTCGGGTCATCAGCGCAGAGTCGTTGGGGGGGGGGGGGGTAGCGTCGGATAGTCAGCGCGAAGAATCGTTGATCAGGGGGGGGGGGGTGTCGGGTCGTCAGCGCGAAAAGTCGTTGAGCGGGGAGAGGGTGGTGGAGATGGGTCGTCAGCGCGAAAGAGTCGTTGAGCGGGGGAGAGGGGTAAATCACGCATTTCCGGAACAAAAATCACAACCTCCCGGAACGGTTTGGGGGGGGGGGCAAAAACATGCGTTTGTATACCCATTTTCTGTTTGGGAGGGGGGAAATGGGGCATTCCAAGACAGATCGATAAGAAAATCTTGAAATAACACCCTACATCTCATATTTCGATACAGCTACGTGCCAGGGATTATCTGGGATGTAGATTCCCTTTCAGCCCCGTCCGTCAAATGGTTTTCGAGTTACAGCCTCGGGCAATTTTGTAATGCCAAGCAAAACTCATTTTCAGCGGGCAATATCTCCTATCTAAATCATGCCAGTCATATAAATATATATATCATCAGAATCATCAGGAACAATATATTTTTTATGATGTAATAATTTTTGGAAAATTCGGAAATTTGGGAATTTCAACACGTGATCTCAGGTCAAATCACGTGATTTTATAATGCGGCCATTTAAAATTCGGTTTTGTTTTCCATGCCAGAATCGATATCGATACTTCGACTACCTTCGATGATTAAACAATTGGTGATAGTTTTTTTTCTCTAAATATTGTATTTACATTTTTGCATTTGGAAGAAGAAGAAAAATTGTGACCAGCACGTCTTTGGTAATAACTTTGCACGTAATTGTGCTAGAGAGCTCCATTACACGGCATTATGCTGATCTCGTCGACCTGCTTTCAATTATATATAACACCAGAAGACGCCTTAATCGGCGAAGGACGAGCGAGCCCGTAGAAACAAATTTGAGGTTAATCGTTCCAGCCGTTTCTGAGTTAAGGAACAGGAGTGTGCACGTGCGCACGTGCAGTGTGACCGAGAGTTTGACTTGCGTGACATTGCCAGTGTTGTGGTATCAAACCACATACCAAATTTCAGCATAATCGGTCCAGCCATTTCTCAGCTATAGCAGGATAACGTTTTCTGACACCCCTGACGCGGCACGTGCCACGCGCCATGCTGACTCCTCACGTGAGACGAAACATGTCAATAACATAATTGATTGAATGG
The DNA here is from genome assembly GCA_036785665.1 of Chirona hameri. Taxonomy (NCBI): domain Eukaryota; kingdom Metazoa; phylum Arthropoda; class Thecostraca; order Balanomorpha; family Balanidae; genus Chirona; species Chirona hameri. The sequence continues at coordinate 186,776 of JAXIVJ010000491.1, forward strand.
GGCTATCAGATGGCGAAGACCGCTTGTCAATCGGATGCGGGATTCCAAAGATATAAGCTCCTCAAAACCGTTACGGTCGGGTCGGGTCGCGCCGGGTCGGGTCGGGTCGGGTCGGGTCGGGTCGGGTCGGGCGGGGTCGGCCGCTTATATGTGATACAAATACAGTATTCAGTGAGGACTCGCGAGCACTTCGCACTCGCTCTTAATCAGCCCTGTAATCGCTCTGTGACCTCAAGGTCACGTGAGGTCACCCCGTGCCGTCCAAGCCAGATCGACCAAACCATAACATCTTACCTCTCATATTTCGATTGAACTAGGTGTCGAGGGTTATCTGGGCCGTAGATTCACGCTGTAAAATTTGCAGCCCCGTCCGTCGAACGGTTTTCAAGTTATAGCCTCGGACATCCCTTTAATGTCACGCGAAGCTTCAATTTTATTCGGGCGATATCTCCCATATAAATCATTCGAATTATGTAAACCTATGTATCATCAGAATCGCCATTAACCACAAATGAATGTTTTTTTGTAGAACTCGAATGGAAAAGTGTCGAAATTTTGGCATGTGACCTCATGTCAGGTCACGTGATTTCGTTATGATCTCAGTTAACATTAATGATTTTTCTTAGGTGGAATAGGAGGGTGCAGGCCCTTTGAATCACGTGACAACCTATTCCGCTCAGTGATCAAGATCACGTCATGACATAATTCAATATTTCGCCGATAGAGGTGCCTGTCTCTGTGGGTCCTCAATACATCAAATTTGCTCATCTCTATTTACAGAGCGAGAATGTTTTTTTTTTAACTTAAAGTTTCTTCCAGAGATACAAAAATGTATAACATTGCCAAATAAAACGAAAAATGTGAACAAATTATCTATTGTATAATCAAGCCAGGTCATTCGGGAAATCAACCTCAGGTCACGTGACCTTAAAGGGATTATACGGGTTTCCGCCCTGAAAGGAAATGCACTCTTCTGCAGTTGTATGAACTTTAAACACGTTTAAGACATATACCAGGGACTTCAATCCTCATTTAGTCCATTATTTCAGCAATTATCAGCGTTAAAACGTCGACGTTTTTCGAGACTTGTATCAGATAACGAGTACTTGATCGGCATTACTGTCCACCACTTTTTCATCTTAGAATCTGCATGAAATTCGATGGTGCAGTAATGTGCGCGGCTGAGACAAAATAGCGGTTACGAACTCGGAAGCACCAATGTCTACATGGAGAAATCCCCTTATCTGTTGAGATTTTACCCAAAAAACTAGCGACCATCAGCACAGAAAAATGTATGAATCCCTCCACCTTTTGTAGTGAGCTCGTGTATTGCCAAGCGACACGACCACACGCGGCGACGCTCCTGACACGTCTCTCTCCTACCAGAGCCATCCCACACAGGGGTGACCGGCGCACAAATAGCCGGAACGCCGCCGGGCCGGTCAGGCCCCTTCGCACCCCCGGCCGGCGTCGCCCTCCCCGCCGCCCAACGGACAATAGAGCCGGAGCGCCGGCCGGCGCGGCGGGCCGGTCCCATCCGCCCGCCACGCATACCGACAGGGGAAGTAGCCGTCCCGGGCAGGCACACGGCGCACACACTGACACACGACACTACATTACCCCCTGTTTCTAAAAAAAACAATAATCATACAACTCTCGCAAGCGCTCCACTCACACACATAAAATACACAACGCACTTTGGCATAACATGACTATATACAGTCGCTGGGCAGGACCAGGCCATACCGGTCTGGTGGCTGTCTCGCTCGCACACCGCGTCCGTGTTCCGTCGGAAAGCCCACTGACAAGTCAGGCGGCTGTCCCGGGGCTGGCCGGACCGGGTCCGCGTCTGGGACGGGCAGCGAGGGTGGTCTCGCCTGCTCGGGACCTGCTGCTTGCAGCTCTCCGGCGCCGCGGGGAGCGCCGAATACGAGAGCCGGGTCGTCGTCGTCGTCCTCGTCAGTGGAGTCCACCGCCTCCTGGCCCGATCCGCGCCGGCGCCGCAGGCATCGGACGTGCCATGGAACACCGTCCACCTCTACCAGCTGGTCTGACACAAGGCGTGTGACAGTTCCCGTCCGTGACACATCAGTGCAGCGTGTCGTAGGTCCACGGCGTCGCATCCACACTGGATCGCCGACCCGGAAGCCTGCATCATGATCCTCTAGTCGCAGCTCGGGTGGTGGCCTGGTGCCGTCCCGTTCGGCGGTGACTGCTGGCAGGTCGCGGCCCACACGCTGGAACAAACCAGCGGCGGGCGCACTCTCAGAGCTCTGGCCGTCCCGGGCCGTCATGTTGTAGCGATGCACCGATTCGCCGATAGTGCATCCCTGGCGGGCTGCCATCACTTTGATAGTGCGGTGGTGACGCTCGACGATGCCATTGCCTCCTGCCTCGTGCACCGCTCTGAACCGTAGCGTGATTCCCCATCTTGCTGCGAATGCTGCCATGCCGCGGCCCCGGAACTCTGTTGCATTGTCCAGGAGCAGTTCTGCTGGCGCTCCGCGGTCCAGGAAGATGGCTTCGAGCTGGCTCGTGACTTCTACCGCGTCAGACCGGCGCAGCAGCCGCCATATCCCGTAGCGGGACGGACCACAATCTATCACGGTCAGATAGGACTGGCCGCGGTAGTGGGTCACATCGACAGCCAAGCGCTCCCACGTCAGCGGCACGCTCAGCGACCCGTGTCGCCAGCGAGTCGGCGCTGGGTCGATTGACTGACACACGTCACACTGCTGTATAACAGCGCGCACAGCTGGCTTGGTAGCCCACATGTCACCGTCCCGCTTCAGGTACCACAGCGTGCGTCTGATGCCTTGATGGCCGGTGCTCTCGTGCACTGAGCGAATTCGAGCTGCGTCGATATCCGCTCGCCGGTCCGCTGCCGCCGCCACGGCCACTGTCGGGGGCTCCTCTGATCTGCCGGCCCGCAGCCACTCCTTCGGCACGCGGGTGAGTACGTCCGCCGGGTTCTGCTCTGACTTCACCAGCGATACTGTCATTTTGAGCTGAAATTCTTTCACCAGCTCACGAATGACATCTACTCGCCGACGGATCAGCATCTCCCCGTGGGCTTTTGTTCTGAGACGCGAGCGACCGCTCAGGGCGTCACCGATCCACTTCCGGACGGTGGCAGAATCGGTGCGGAGATCGATTTCTCTGATCTCCCAGTCGATCGCCAGGTTGATACCACTGAGCGCTGCGTCCAACTCAGCCATGTTGATGTGCATGGCCGCTTTAGACTCCGGTCGCAGCCAGCTCGCGTCCTCTACAACGCCCCCTTCCTGATCCTCCAGAATAACCCCGGAGGCTAAACTGCTGGCGTCTGTCCAAACCACCAGTTTTCCACCTCTCAGCTTCCAGGGTCCGCGTGCTGGGTCGGCACAGGCCACTCGCTCAGCGACATGGCTGACCTGCACGCGCAGCTCCGGATCTGCTGTGGGGTCATCCCAGCCTTGCGTGAGAGCATTAACCCGCCGCTTCAGCCACGCTGCTGCCGGCCGCAGCCATCCCGCCACTGGAAGGTGGGAGACCAGCTGGCCACACCATGCAAACACCGCCCTGCGTGTTAGCGTCTCTGGAGGCGCGCCGACAGGATTGTCGCGGCACCACTGCAGCTCTCCCTCACGCGCCTTCACGCGAAGCCCCAGCAGGCGCGCTCCGTCAGCCGCGCGCTGTGGCGGCTTGCAGGCCAGTCCATACCGAGCGAAGTGTTCCACCACTCGCTCTGCGCTGACGACATCTTCGTCCACCAGAAGGTCGTCCACGTAGGGCAGCACTCCCCGGCTGACTGCCTCGTCCTGCTCCAGGGTCGCCCGCACCACAGCCTTCATGATGAGCGGAGCGACGTTCAGGCCGAAGCCGAGGCGTGTCAGACAGTACCGCCGCCCGTGCACCACTACTGTCTGATACGGCCAGAGCCGCCGGTCCAGTCGGAGCTGCAGATATGCCTTACGCAAATCCACTACCGCGATGCGGGAGCCGTGCCGCCGCCAGCGGCGGAGCTGTTCCGCACAGACGTCCGCGTCCGCTGTGTGGGCGTCGATGTGACCGTTCAGCTCCCGATAATCCAGCACAGGACGCACTTTTCCCTGATTCGGCTGCACCACCGCCATCAGCGGGATCAGGCCACGAGCCGGGCCGTCAGCCCGCTCGTCATAGGGCCGCAGCCATCCTTCACGGATCCAGAGGTCCAGCTCCTCATCATACGCCGACTGCACAGCCTCCGGCACAGCGTACTGAGTGACGTGATTATGCAGACGACCAGGGCCGCCGCCCTCCGCCCACTTCCACACCACTGTCCACTCGCCACTGTCGGCTTCAAACCGGGCTGTGAAGTCGGCAGCGTCCACGGTCACATCCTGGCTGCGCACGCCAGCCGCTGCCGCACAGAACTGCACATCTGTCGGCGTCGTCAGACTGATGCCGCCCAGGGCTGTGATGCCCGACATTCCCAGCACCATGTCCATGCCCAGCGGCCGGTCGGGCACAACCAGCACTGTGAGCGTCACTTGCCTGCCCCGGTGAGATACCGTGACGTCACCAGTGCCACTGCAGCGCAGCGTCCCGCCGTTCACGGTCGTCATGTTCACCGTCCTTGGCTTCCAGCTTCGACAGCAGCCCGCATAAATCAGCGTGTCCGTGCACCCTGTGTCCACCAGTGCACGGCACTCACGCCGATCGACGCTGAGCTTGACGACGGGAAGTGAGCGCGCTACTGGCTGGGAGACGGCGCTCGCGCTGGCGCGGGCTCCTGGGCGTTTGGGCAGAGCCTTGCGATGTGGCCGATCTTGCCACATTCCCAGCAGCGCGTTGACAGACGTGTCACTTTCCGAGCCGCCGGCTTGCGAGTCATGGCGGCTGCCAACGAGCCGCGCTCATCGCTCAGCACGGCCCGCGCTCGTGCGAGGATGCTCGCCAGGTCCAGAGCTTCCGCACGGGTGCCGGCCCGAATTGTGCTTCGGACCGTGTCCGGTAGACCGGCGATGAATGCACAGGCGAGAGCTTTGTCGGGCACGCCGCCGTACAGCGTAGCTAGCTGACGCAGCGCTGCCAGGTACACATCGGCCGACTCGCCGGGCTGCAAACGGCGTGTCGAGTAGGCGTCGTACGCGGCCAGTGGATCCATGGCGAACGCGTCATACAACGCGTCACGCCGTACAGCGTAGCTAGCTGACGCAGCGCTGCCAGGTACACATCGGCCGACTCGCCGGGCTGCAGACGGCGTGTCGAGTAGGCGTCGTACGCGGCCAGTGGATCCATGGCGAACGCGTCATACAACGCGTCACGTACGGCATCAGCCGAGTCACGCACCGACTCTGGGATCTGCAGCCAGACAGCGAATGCGCCGCCGGTGAGCCGTGCAGGCAACACACTGGCCAGGTCCACTCCATGGTGCTTGCACAGCACCTCGGCGCGAGTGTACCACTCCACAATGTCCTTGTCCCCATCGAACTCTGGAATTAACCGAGAGTCGAAGCTCACGTGTCTGGTCACACCGGACTGGGCCATCGCAGGCGTCACACCACTTGCACTGCTCGCGGTCGCTCTCGATTTGGGCATCGTGCCGAAATAGCTTGTAGTGAGCTCGTGTATTGCCAAGCGACACGACCACACGCGGCGACGCTCCTGACACGTCTCTCTCCTACCAGAGCCATCCCACACAGGGGTGACCGGCGCACAAATAGCCGGAACGCCGCCGGGCCGGTCAGGCCCCTTCGCACCCCCGGCCGGCGTCGCCCTCCCCGCCGCCCAACGGACAATAGAGCCGGAGCGCCGGCCGGCGCGGCGGACCGGTCCCATCCGCCCGCCACGCATACCGACAGGGGAAGTAGCCGTCCCGGGCAGGCACACGGCGCACACACTGACACACGACACTACACCTTTGAAAACATAAACTGGTGCTGAACAGAAATGTTCAATCTTGGCACATCATTTGACTGGTTTTAGAGGAGTGTTCACTAAAAAGCAATACTGACTTACATGTTTGTGTTATTTTGATGAGTGTGTGTTATTAAAGTATAGGTACCATGTATGCTATCACGTGAAAGGTGAAGGGAAACTGATAATGTAACCACTGGCTAGGTTTTGGTGTGACATATTCATTCATCTTTGCTTTATTGTATATGTGATCATGGCCCGTGGCCGAAAATTCATATAATATATATATATAAATGCACTAAAACTTGAATAGTATTTTGTAAGGTCATATACAAATATTTCTCACCATTAAATAGTTTGATCTGTATGGCTTACAACACCCTTTTCACAACTTACTGACGGTAGTTAAAATACTTAAAATATACAATAATGATACAATATGGTAGATATAAACTTACTCTGCTACAATGTCTTCTTGTTCGTGGTGGGTTAGGGCATGGTACAATATCAATATTGACAATATGCGATGCAGATCACCTTGGCCTTGGCATACGTGACAATTCTTGCGCTCTTTGCCATCTGGATGACGATTGTAGAAGGAGTTACTAAATTCAAGACGCTCTTGGCCAGGACGATAATGTCATGCCTTTGTTCGTTTTTCATCAAGTTTAGAGCTTTGAATTATCTGCAAGTCCTATACTGGATCACAAAAGGACTATTCAATTCAATTCTTGCGGGACTCTTTATAACTACATACTGTTCGTTCGGGTTTTGTGGTTTTTGTGGATTTTTTCCTTGCGGCCTTTAGCGTTGAGAATTTGGTGGTGGCGTATTACTTTTTTGGCATGCAAATTCATGAAAAACATCGAATTTTATGGGAAAAACTAGGTAACTGCTGCTGTCGTTGGAAAAACACGTTTTTTTAATCAATATATTGCTTATTGTAACCGGAAATATGCCATAAGTGAGGTGTTTTCATTTACATAAAAGAGATGACTGACTCCGCCTCAACCAGTACTTTAGAAAGTACGCGGTGGCATCACCGCGCACTTTGAAATGTTCTTACGTGCAGAAGAGGTAATTTCCATAAAAATGTGACTACCGTGTGACTTCTACCACCTTTATAAGTAAGTTTTACTATGTAACTCAATTATTCTGGGAAAAACCCGTATAATCCCTTTAAGATCATGGAGTGACCTGCGGGGGGTCATGCTATACATCATTGAATGCAGCTCGACGAGACAAATATAATGCCGTTCAGTTAAGCTCTCTAGCACAATTGTGGGCAAAGTTATTACCAAAGACGAGCTGGTGACCATGATTTTTCGAGAGTAAAAAATATAAATACAATATTTAGAGGAAAAACCATCTCCAATTTTCTTACCATCGAAGGCCAATGTATCGAAGTCGATTCCGAATGTTAAATGGCCACATTAGTCGTTTTAACGAAGGATTATTGTGCGAAACATTTTTTAACGTGTTAAAATGTTTTGAAAAGTTTCGACGATCCATTCCTTAACTACACAACTTTTACCTACATGCGATTTTTGGCTAGAAATGTCCGTCAGAATTTTGTAATATGTTGGTAAGAATATAATATGCTGACAAAATTAAGGTTTGGTGGAAATTAGCAAGATAAGTATTGATAGGATATTTTGCAAAACGCCAGAATGATTCAGAAAGATTCTGTGGCGTGTAACGCTATTGGACGCTATAGATTCGCTCCCGCAGCCCAATCCGGCGGCCAGGCTGTGCGGCTAGGCTTTGTCCATGTGCGTGCGGCACCCGGGTCGGAAGCGGCGGCGAATCGATGCTGGCCCATCACTGCGCATGTGCAGACCGATCTGTGGTCCATGACACTGTCAGATGTAGTAACCAGTAAGGCGCCATAGTTGGTGATGAACGAGCGAGCGCAAAGGAAATGTATGGGGAATTTCAACTCGATCGGGTAAGTAGTTTCTGAGATACAAAAAACGGGTGCGCAAGTGCCCACGTGCACATACACCCCACCCCTGACCTGTGGGAAAGTGGCGGCTGCGAGGTCTATAACCACACACCAAATTTGAACACAATCGGCTCAGCCGTTCCTGAGATATAGATAGTGTGCACGTGCGCACGTGCAAAGGCATCCCACCACTGACTTGTGGGAAAGTGGCGGCTGAGTGGTCCCAAACCGTACACCAAATTTGAACACAATGGGCTCAGCCGTTCCTGAGATATAGAATAGGGGTGTGCACGTGCGCACGTGCAGAGGCACCCCATCCCTGACTTGTGGGAAGGCGGCGGTTGAGGGGTTCCTAACCACACACCAAATTTGCACACAATCGGCCCAGCCGTTGCAGAGTTTTTGCGAGAAAACACTTTTCAACACCCCTCACGCGGCACGCGCCACTCGCAGTGGTAGTCCCCCATGTGAGTCGTCACTGGTCTCAAACAGGGTAGGGTGGATGGGGCTACTCGCCAAAGAAGTCCGCTTGTCAATCGGACTTGCGGTTGCAGAGATATAAGCTTGTCAAAAGCGTCGCCACGGGTCGGGTCGGGTCGGGTCGGGTCGGGTCGGGTCGGGTCGGGTCGGGTCGGGTCGGGTCGGGTCGAGTCGGGCCGGGCCGAGCCGCTCATATTCAGATTTGTCCCATATACCACGGAATGACGAGCGGCTCGCTCGTAACTAGAATGAAGGTATGCTAAACTGAACGAATGGACTCTAGTCGCATATTTTCTTTAAAAACGGCCAATTTGGTATAATATACTTGTTATGAGCTCAATACATGTTTCCATAACTATTGAATAGTTACCGAGCGGGCGCGAAGCGCCCGTGTGGTTTCTCGTCAACTTACTAGACAAATTTACATTTGACCCGGCCCGACCCGGCCATACGACGTTTTTCGGAAGCTAATAACTTTGCAACCACTGCTCCGATTAAGATTGGGTTTTCACCATTGGATAGGTCCATCAAATCAATTTTGTCTTTGGTATGGTGCGTTCTGAAGAGGTGGTACCACAGCGCGTGGCAGTTGGCACACGCGAATGTCGAAATGAACAAAAAACCTTGCAAAAATTATTCTTGATCAAAAATGGCTGTATTATTCTAAGCATTAATTTATACGCTGAAGCATGGACGCTGAAGTATGGAAGCTGAAGCTCAGGACGTACTCCGTTTTGGCGGATTTGAGAAAGGAAATTATGAACAATTTAATACAACTTAATTTGTATTCACAGAAAGACACAATGTGGAGTTAGTTCTAAATAATTATTCAACTGGACTTTCTCCACAACAGTTAAATCGTTCGGATTCGGAGCTTTCGACATGTATTTACATATCAGCGTCAGCGATTTTCGTCAGCGATCGTTCGTATATTTTTCGTCAGCGATCGGCCATATATTTAACGCAACTCTTACGAACGATCGTTGCCGAAGATATGTAAATACATATCGAAAGCTCCGAATCCGAACGATTTAACTCTTGTGGAGAAAGTTCAGTTTAATAATTATTTAATTTTATGTTGGCATGCATTGAGACCTGGCAATTTTTCTGGAGGACTAAATGACTGTGTTACTGCCAAGTGTTCCCTAACCGTTTCATATTTCAAACCTGTTTTAGATTTACCAGAGCGCACTCGCTCGGTCATCGCCCAAAGGAGCGTTTTACTGGTGATAATATCGCCTAAATCAGTAATTTATTTCAGTCTCATGTCAACTGAACCAGAGACAACTGAACCAAGACAACTGAACCAGGACAACTGAACCAGGGACAACTGAACCAGGGACAACTGGGCCAGTGGGATTTGAACCAGGGACAACTATATCTCGTATAGCTCAATAGCTCTTAAACAATCATGTGGAAACGATTTCGGTCGTTATTTAGCTTAGGTCAATATTGAGGTCACCAGAGGTCATAAAAGGTCAAATTATCCAAGTATAGGACTTTGCTCCAGAAACTCCCAAATATCTTTATAACTATGATAGCTAGGAACAAACGGAAAAAGCAATAGAAAGGTCATGAAAAATAAAATCGTCATTGGTGTTTTAAAATTTTAGCTCAGGTGAATAGTTAAGGCTCCAGAGGTCGCCAAATGGTATGATAGCATTGTCTTCCAAAAAGGTGTTCGTGAATAACTTCTTATCAGTTAAACATAGCGCAATAATGTTAACAACATCGTGTTTGTCTCGTCAAGACGCTTTGCAATATATGCATGGTGACCAGGTTAGGTCAACTTAAAAATTTGACCTCAGTTGTAACTGGTTCAGTTGTCCCTGGTTCAGGTGTCACTGGTTAAATTGTTCTGGTTCAGTTTCATTGGTGCAGTTGTCACTGGTTCAGTTGTCCCTGGTTCAGTTGTCCCTGGTCCAATTGTCCCTGGTTCACTTGTCACTGGTTTAGTTGTCACTGGTTCAGTTGTCCCTGGTTCAGTTGTCCCTGGTTCAGTTGTCCCTGGTTCAGTTGTCCCTGGTTCAGTTGTCCCTGGTTCAGTTGTCCCTGGTTCAGTTATACTGGTTCAATTGTCACTGGTTCAGTTGTCACTAGTTCAGTTAGCCGTACACCATTTATTTCTTGGAATGTATAATATACTAAGACTTTAATACCAAAACTTTTTCGAACTGTTCAAAACATATCAGAATATTTCAGCGAAATGATCCTTTGTGAAAACTCGCATGAGCTAGATGGGAGATATTGCCCTCTGAAAATTAGAGTTTTGCAGACATAACAAAGTTGCCCAAGGCTGTAACTCGAAAACCGTTTGACGGACGGAGCTGAAAATTGCATAATGTGAATATCCGGCCTAGTTAACTCCCGAAACGTAGTTTGGTCGAAATCTGAGATGTATGGTGTTATGGCTTGGCCGATGTCATGGAATGCCCCAATTGCCTGTTCTGCCCTAACGTAGATTCGCCACTGACCAGTTTAGGGATGGCTAGCTCCGGAGTCCGGACGCTCAGCACGCATCCCGATGAGAACTTGACACTCCCGAGTAGTAGGCAGCCCACGAACTCACCAGCACACCGGAACTTCGAACGTAAACTCCGTAAACTGGGTGTAGACTAAACCAAACCACGGAACCAAACTACCCTGAAGGCAAACAGTCTCCCCCAAAACACGGAATCGTGCGGCGTGCTCATGCTCGTTAGAATTGCAGGTAAGACTATCCCAGTGCGCATCTTTTTGCGCAGATTGCCAAATCACGTCACCGTACCTACTGTACACTGTACACTGTACAGACGTACACTGTACAGACGTACACTGTACAGACGTACACTGTACAGACGTACACTGTACACTGTACATACGTACACTGTACACTGTACACTATACCTACTGTACACTGTACACTGTACAGACGCGAGACTGCCGTATCAAGGTTGAAATATACACACTGATGGATCAAAATAAAATGCTTCACGGCAACAATAGAACTGCTAGACATGAAACATTTCAGTATATATTGTCTGATTTTTAAAAAAAAATACAAATAACTATTTTACTCAGATTAATATTTCGGGATATTTTAGTCGGGATTTTTCAGCATATTTGTTTTTTTGGTGGAGGGGGGGGGGGCAAAACATACGTTTGCCTACCGATTTTTCGTTTGGGGAGGACAATTGCCCATTTTGCCCAACCCGCCATCCGCCATCCATCCGCCACTGTAGGTAAGAACGATAACACTTAGATAAACGAACCATCAACAATCAAACACCAAACGAACAATCAGAGCTACGCATATACAAAAAAAAAACGATAAAGCGCCTTTATTGGGTCGTGAACCAACCAGAGGCCAATTTCACAAAGCAAAAAGTTTGTAATTGCAAAGAATTTCTTTGTTATTACAAATAATTGTTATACATGTTTGTAGTTTGAATTTCACAAAACTTCAGGGCAGTAAATCTCAATTTACTATTTACAAACTAGTTTACAAAGATATTGTTTGTAGAAATGTTTGCAATTGCACATGTTCTATTTATCAAAAGTTGACTGAAGTGAGGAAATATTTGCAATTACAAACTTGTAATTCCAGTGGGTCAGAGGTTCTGAATTTCAGAAACTGCATTGATAGTGGACGTTGTTTTACTGTTGGTTATTTTCTTGGTGAGGTTGTTACGTTCCCCAGGGTGTTAAGGTAATGGTTTAATGTATACATAGGTATAGCTGCCGAACAAAAAATCCCGAGAGACTCGAACAGGAATCACCAGCTTTGAAGTCCACTGCTGCTTACCGATTGCGCTATGATGTGAGGGGCGCCTCCGCGCGGAGAAACCGCATGGCGATAGAATTGCAGCGGTCAACGATGTCTTGTGCAATGTGCAGTAAACCTTCACTCTTTACGACGTAGAAAATCGGCTAGGTTAGGTGAAAAATGGTCGAGAAATTCAAGGATCTTTCTTTTGAGAGTAGTTCTGTTGTTATCATTATGCTCTGCCACCCGGTAAATGGGTAAATTCTGCTTACTCTAATTGCTTATCAAGATGTATTTTGCTATGGGAGTTTGCATTCCGATGAAATGTTAATTACAATATAATTATTCCTATAACTAATTTTATTTTTACTAAAAAAATAAGCCACAATGTAAATATTTGTTGAATCAAATAGTCAACAATCAAATTATTTGTCATTAGCACCAACTTTAATACGAATAACAAACGTTCTTGATTTCAAATTTTCTGCTGTACTAAGATTTGTGTTTACAATTTGATTTACAAGCGGTAATTCAGAGGTGGTGAATGTTTGTGAAATAGCTTTTTGTGAGGTTTACAATATTTTCTTGCGTTTGTAATTGTAAACATGTGTAATTACTAACTTCTTTGTGAAATTGGCCTCAGGCTGTGATTTAATTTACGTAGAGGTTTAGTTTGACGAACGGTACGCACTCCAACATTCCATTGATTTTTTGCGGCGTAGAAACTGAAGTATATTGCATGCGAGTTTTAAAAACAATTAAGTTAACTGGTAAAGTGAACGGCTCGGCTTCCCTCTCGCAACGCGCCTGTCACGACCCCATTCCAGGTGGAACTTCATCGAAGTCGATGCACTGATGGACATGGACGGGGTGGCCAAGACCCTGCCTCCGGGCGCGCCCGCACTCCCCATGGACCTCACAAAGTTCACCGGCGACCCCCACCGGCCATCCCCGCGGTTCGTCAAGTCCCACCTGCCGATGTCCATGAACAACCCGCGTCTGCTGGACGTCTGCAAGGTGGTCTACGTGGCCAGAAACCCGAAGGACGCCTGCGTCTCCTATTACAACCACCACCGGCTGTTCCGTGATTGCGGATACTACGGTGATGTTGAAGTAAGTACTGATAGATAATTTTTCGACAGTAGAACCACTGTTATTGCTCTGAAAGCCTTAGCATATTTTTCGGGACTTCTCGACAATAATTAGGTCGCCAGGCGAGGTATACCTGGCCGAATAATGGGAAAATATTTTGCAGTAAATCAACTAAAGCTGTAGTTGTATTGGTATGGTAAAACAGGTGTACCTAGTTACAGCAAGTAAAATATAATTGAACGTAAACTGAATTAAACAACCAAAGCATGAAACGTATTTCGAATACCTGATGTGTAGTGCAAGCATGTGCTGTATACACATAATGTAAAGCGTTTACACGCGAGATAACGTTTGGAGAGTACAGGCGATTCGCTGGCCAATTCGAACCCCGATCAGTGTATGGCCATAACTACACCTAGGCCTTCCCCTGACACGCAGTGGGTTGCGACCCGGTGGTATTGATTACAGTTCACCATAGAGTAACCTCGGCACTCTGTACCATAAAGAAGAGAGCTACATGCTGTTATAACCAGTAAAACGTCTTTTTCGGGCGATGACCGAGCGGGGGCGCACTGGTAAAGCTAAAACAGGTTTGAAATATGAAACGGTACGGGAGCACACGTGGTAGTAACACATAGTCCTTTTAGTCCATTTAGTCCTCCATAAAAATTACCAGGCCTCCATGCATGCCAACATAAAAATTAAGTTTTATTAAATTGTACATGATCTCCTTTCTCGAATCCGCCAAAAGGGAGCACGTCCTGAGCGGCTGGCCTAGGCCATTTCATTTTTGGGGAAATTTCAAGAATCACTTAACTTACACCAGAATCCCATTATTTGGCTCATTTGAACCCTATTGGTGCATTTTGAGCGAAATATATCAATGATCTCGTTTAGCGCATAGGCTTTTAACTTTTTAGTTTCATGATTGCGTCTAGGGAATGTATTATCTCTATACTTAGAGAATTATCTCAGTCATTTGGTAGTATGCTGGCGACTTACGCTGATTGTTGGGGGAAAAACGAAAAATATCCCAATATGCATAGCAGATTAAAAAATATCTTACGACTTTTTCCCAAATTTGTGTGAAAAGCACGCGGTGACTAAGATGACCCATTGGGAAGCGATTTTTCTGTTGGGGAAATTAGAGGATTCACAAATTATGACTCTGAACCTACTTAATTCGGCCAAAGAAGTCTCGTTCCACGGCAGAAATGCTGTGTATGCCCAAAAGTCTCTGCTAAAAAGTGCAGTGCATTCAGACGCAATTGCCGAATTCCCACATCCTCCCAGCGGAGAAATCGTGGCCGAATATACCAGTGTTCGATTGAAATAGAAAACGTTGCACGTCCACCCGTATTGAGTTTATTTTATGACTGAAGGTTTCGAGCTCCGCTTTCCATTTCGTTAGTCTCAACCGTGACAAGTCTGACAAACTCCAGTTCAGCGGATAGGACACGTTGAAACCCCCCCCCCCCCCCCCCCGTGTATTTGAAATATTCTATCACCGACTTCTTACGCTTGTAGACACACTGTGTGTACAGCACGGAGTACCATTAATACAGTGATCTGTACCTACATATATACCTGTAAATATATACACATTGCACCTAGATCCTACACAAATGCCGCGGTCAGACTCATTCAGCGCAAAGTCGCAACGCTAAACGACGTTACGACAGCTGTGATCGTCATGGAATATATAACCAGGTACAGTGGCCCGTGGCGATTAAGCCCACGCTAACAGTAATTTACGATCAGAATGACTGGCCGTATCAGGCTGGTCCAGTGTCCGGCTCCCGCCGCCACTCTCCATGCCGTTCCACCAGATAGTCTCGTGGCCGGTCCGTTACACGCCAGTCAGTCTCATGGTCGGTCCGTCACCTCCTGGGCGATCCTGTGGCCTGTCCGCCACTCGCCTGGCAGTCCCGTGGCCGGTCCGTCAATCGCCAGGCAGTTCCGTGGCCGGTCCGCATCTGCTGTGCGACTAAAGGCTGCTGAGGGCGCCTTTTGTCAGCTGCGGAAGCCGGCTCCTGTGGCGCTCAACCGCCTGCAGCAGCCACTGGAACTGCGCTTCGCTTTTCACATTGCCAGCGAAGTCCTTGGCAATGACGATGCCGCGCTGAGCAACGTCGTCAATGACCTTGACGGTCCCGACGAAGTTCTTTAGCAACTCGAACTCACAGTTCTCGCTCCACTGAGCGGGCGGCTTCTCCAGCCATGCATGGCCAGCTGAGGTGACATCGAACAAAAGCCACGATGACTCGTCCACGAGGTCGCAGAGCCGAGTCGTCTCGTCCAACATCACTGGACTGTCAGGCACATCCGTGGCCCGTGGCGTCGCCAGCAGTTTTCTGCTGATCGCAGCCTTCTCCTCGATCGTGACTCGCTGCGAGAAGAGGCTGAACACGACGAGTGAGGGCCTGAGGTACCAGACGTGGCGGTGCAGGACACGAAGAGTGGCTTCGCTCACGCCGCTTTCGACCCGCTTGTAGGTGACGAGGTACAGGTACAGCTGGAGATCGTTGGCGGGAGCATCAGCGGCCAGCGGCACGCGGAGCCACGCACTAACGTACACCAGGAGGATGAACTGTACGAAGCGGCGCAGCGTCTCCGTCATCTCCTCGCTGTAGCCCAGCTGACCACTGAAGAGTCTTCAGCTGTAGCCCAGCTGACCACTGAAGATTCTTCAGTGGTCAGCTGGGCTACAGCGAGGAGATGACGGAGACACTGCGCCGCTTCGTACAGTTCATCCTCCTGGTGTACGTTAGTGCGTGGCTCCGCGTGCCGCTGGCCGCTGATGCTCCCGCCAACGATCTCCAGCTGTACCTGGACTTCGTCACCTACAAGCGGGTCGACAGCGGCGTGAGCGAAGCCACTCTTCATGTCCTGCACCGCCACGTCTGGTACCTCAGGCCCTCACTCGTCGTGTTCAGCCTCTTCTCGCAGCGAGTCACGATCAAGGAGAAGGCTGTGATCAGCAGAAAGCTGCTGGGGGGATGGGGGAATTCGGAAATTGCGTCTCTGAATGCACTGCACTTTTTAGCAGAAACCTTTGGACATACACAGCATTTCTGCCGTGGAACGAGACTTCTTTGGCCGAATTAAGTAGGTTCAGAGTCATAATTTGTGAATCCTCTAATTTCCCCAACAGAAAAATCGCTTCCGAATGGGTCATCTTAGTCACAGCGTGCTTTTCACACAAATTTGGGGAAAAGTCTTAATATTTGTTTTTTATCCGCTATGCATATTGGGATTTTTTCGTTTTCCCCCAAAAAAACAGCGTAACTCGCCAGCATACTACCAAATGACTGAGAAAATTATCTATGTATAGAGATAATAAGTTCTCTAGACGCAATCATGAAACTTAAAAGTTTAAAGCCTATGCGCTAAACGAGATCATTGATATATTTCGCTCAAAATGCACCAATAGGCTACTAATGAGCCAAATAATGGGATTCTGGTGTAAGTTAAGTGATTCTTGAAATTTCCCCAAAAATGAAATGGCCTAGCCGCTGCATGCTTTAGCGTATACAAACACGAATGCTTAGATAAATCAAGCCATTTTTGATCAAGAATGATTTTTGTTCATTTCGACGTCTGCGGGTGCCACCCCTATCAGAACGCACCATAACAAAATCAAAATGTATTTGATGGTCCTATCCAATGGTCAAACCCCGATCTCAATCGGAGCAGTGGTTGCAAAGTTATTAGCTTCCGAAAAGCGTATGTATGGCCGGGTCGGGCCGGGTCAAATGTAAATTTGTCTAGTAAGTTGACGAGAAACCTCACGGCGCTTGGCGCCCGCTCGGTAATTATAATTTACTCCGAACGCCGAATAGTGCACGACCATTGCAATTACAGCATGCCGTATGGCAAATCTTCTCGAAGACCGTCACACAAATCTACTATTTGCCCTTCATACAACCAGTTATAGATATGAACTTCAAGCCTCCACGATCCATCATTGCCAAACCCTTAGCTCGAACTATGGTTTACAAACATCGTCAATAAACCCGATACCCCAACCCGCCAGGCCTAAGGGTGCCTACCCAGGAAGAGCCACTAAATCAGCTATCAATGCATACATTGATAGCCGATTTAAAACAATCTTTCTTCAGTAAGAGTTGCTTAGATTTTCTTCTATATCAGGAAATGTGTCAATTTTGCGCCGATTTCAGGCGGGGGGGGGGCATGGCTGCTTTGTCCCCCCCCCCCCCCCTGGATCCGCTAGTGCCGTTAGGTCAGGCATAAGCGAAATCCGATGAGTTTTCAGAATTTTGTGAAACTTAACGGAATTCGCCCCCCCCCCCCCCAACCACCGTTCTGGATCCGCCAATGCCTAACGGCGCCAAGCATCCACTCGTGGCGGTCCCCAAAAGGATGGCAAAATTCGATCGAGACGCCACCTAGTGGCAGAGCCAACGAGAGCCCTCTTGCGGATACCGCTAAAAGCTGCCCACTCACCCCGCCTCCTGGCGGCTGGTAGCCGCACCATGAAACAAATGCCACCGCTTTGGCGATCGATGCGGCCAAAATAGACCCGCCAAGCCAAGGTCACGCACAAGCACCGCAGCCCCAAACTACACGTGGTTACTACATCTTAACAATAGTAATGTGTCCATGATGCTCCTAAATGACGTCAGTTTTAAATTCACTGTTATTGAAATAATATTTAATTTAATAGCGTGTCCGTGTATATTTTACACATTTAAACATATCACTTCTTGAGTGTATACATTTCAGCTCTTCATGCAGCACTTCATGGATGCGACCATCGTGGAAACTCCATTTATCGAGCACATGATCGAGGCATGGAACCTACGTCACCACCCCAACATGTGCTTCATCTTCTTCGAGGACATGAAGAAAGACCTGAGGTCGCAGCTCCGTAAGGTGGCTGCTTTCCTGGGCAAATCCTACTCCGACGAGCAGATTGACAAGCTGGCAAACCACCTCCACATCGACAACTTCAGGAAGAACCCGTGGGTGAACATGGAGCATATGAACGGTACCGGCATGGTCAACAAGGACCGTGGCAGCTTCATCCGTAGGGGAAGACGGGTGACTGGAAGAACCACTTCAGCCCAGAGATGACGGAAAAGTTTGACAAGTGGATGGCAGATAAAATGAAGGGCACTGACCTCACGTTCGTACAGGAGCTAGATGAACAGGACTGAGCAGTTTCGAACCCGGAACTGTGCTATTATGTGAAATGGATCACTGGGTGTCCAATTTACATGCAGCGTTCCTTTTACCGCCGGGCGGTCTAATTTTGTTTTGCCATTGGAGCTAAACTTTGGCAGCCGGATTGACGCCCTCAACGAACACTGATTCGAATAGTTACTTTTGAATAGCTCAGATGATTAAGTTAATCTAACTGTGTGCATTTTGTCAGGTTGTGTATACTGTATACTGTATATATTATGTTGACATGGTCAGATAGATGCCTCAGGAACGAGCATCCGACCGACATGTCGCCACAACGCCACTAATACAATGATAGAGAGGAACGCTTACAGCTGTGTGTTATTACAATGTCAATGACACAATGCGAGAGAAAATGTTTAGTGCTGAGTGGTACTACAAGTTGATGAAATGTTAGTGATAGAAGGCGAGGAAAATGCTTGTAATTTATTACACAAACAATGTTGTATATCGTAAGCATAAGTCTCGTATTCACGTACAGAACACTGGGAGCTCATAGAATAAATCCTACCTAAGAAGGAAGAATCCGTACGGAAAAATCAGTAACCTTCGGGGAACAACGAGTTCCTTTAGTATGTACCCTTTAACAACTGTTCAGCCGTCATAACAAATTATGACGGCTGTTTATTCCATTAACATTTATGCCTGTATGGTTTCATGATGGCAGCTACACGCATTGGCGGATCTAGCGGCCGGCCATATGCCCATGTCCCCCGCCTCTTGATCCTAGAATGGGTCCAAGGCCGAATGTCTGCAGAGGACCCAATCTGACATGGAGAGGACCTATCTGATCCTTGGATGTAATTTTCCATTTGGCCTTTAGATGGTTCATTCTAGCATTTAGAGGGATCTTTCTGACCCACAGAGGGGCCTAATCGACTTACTGGGGACCTACTTGGGGTAAAACTTATCGAGGCCGAAGAGCCACCAGAGCTCCTATTGCTGCGCGTTGCCCCCTTCACCGAATGCTGGATCCGCCACTGTCTACGTGTGGATGT
This sequence comes from Chirona hameri, assembly GCA_036785665.1. Lineage (NCBI taxonomy): Eukaryota > Metazoa > Arthropoda > Thecostraca > Balanomorpha > Balanidae > Chirona > Chirona hameri. Next base: position 206,124 of record JAXIVJ010000491.1, read on the forward strand.
TAGGCGAGCCCATCTCCCGTTTCACCAGTTTCTGTGATGACGGTGTAACTTTCGTCTCAGATTACCGGTATCGTCGCGTCTGATACAAGAGCTGAGGCCCCGTCACTGTGACTGGCGTGCCGGTACCGGTGTCCGTCGCTGCGTGAACAGGCGAGGCGGTACCGGTGTCCGCCGCTGCGTGAACAGGCGAGGCGGTACTGGTGTCCGTCGCTGCGTGAACAGGCGAGGCGGTACCGGTGTCCGCCGCTGCGTGAACAGGCGAGGCGGTACCGGTGTCCGTCGCTGCGTGAACAGGCGAGGCGGTACCGGTGTCCGCCGCTGCGTGAACAGGCGAGGCGGTACTGGTGTCCGTCGCTGCGTGAACAGGCGAGGCGGTACCGGTGTCCGCCGCTGCGTGAACAGGCGAGGCGGTACCGGTGTCCGCCGCTGCGTGAACAGGCGAGGCGGTACTGGTGTCCGTCGCTGCGTGAACAGGCGAGGCGGTACCGGTGTCCGCCGCTGCGTGAACAGGCGAGGCGGTACCGGTGTCCGTCGCTGCGTGAACAGGCGAGGCGGTACCGGTGTCCGCCGCTGCGTGAACTGGTGAGCCTGTACCGGTGCCCGCCGCTGTCGGTCTAACGTGACTCGGAGCCGCTCAGGGTCACGGAGCGCTGAGGAGACAGACTCGCGGCCCGGCGGCGGCGGGGCAGACGGTGGTCGGATAGCCGCGACAGAGGAGACACGCACCCAGCCGAGTCCGCACCGACAGCACCGACAGTGAGGCGACTCGAGAGGTGAGACACGCCGCACCGACAGCACCGACAGTGAGGCGACTCGAAAGGTGAGACACGCCGCACCGACAGCACCGACAGTGAGGCGACTCGAAAGGTGAGACACGCCGCACCGACTGGCAACGACAATGACAGGTATCCATGTGTAAACGAAGACGGATCTCGATGAGAATCTAGTTACGTTTCATGATCTAAAAAGGAATTAATGGTTAACAAAGACTCAAGCGACTGCGGACTGCAAATCAGAACCATCACCTAAGGACTCACAAGACCACAAACTAAGTTTGTGTATGCTTAGGAGATCGCTGCTCAGCGTTATGCGGCTTTCAAATCTATAAAAACGGAGCAAAAATGCTTGAAGAATGATTCTCGAACCATCCAGTTCACACGACACGATGTTTTGGTTTCAGCATCTCCATTTCACCTACTGAAGCAGCTTGGTATTTAACCAGTGAGTTGGTTAACTTCCTAGTAAAACTGCTAGTCTGCTAGTAACGTCCCTGAAAGCGGAGTAAAGGGTCCCTTTCTTAGGTGTTCGGTTCACGCATCAGGAAACAGGACAATCCGTTACTCATGGACTAATTCGCTATTCAAGCGGCTGGGACAAAACAGGGTGTAGCCCATTTTGTCCCTAACCGAAACCCCCATTTTGACCGACATTTTCAGATTTAACTAGTTCTGCTAACTCTGTCTATCCCTGACACATGTCACTCCCTTTGCACTGCAAACAAATATTGCAAAGGGACATTTGCTGTGTGTGATGAAGTTGTATAAACGTAACCCCACACCATTGGCGTCGGAAGCGGGGGGGGGGGGGGGGCGACGCGTTCCCCAACATTTTCGGATTTTAACATTAGGTCTATGGGCGTTACATGGAAAGCATATACTTCGGAATGCCTCCGTCCCCCCCCCCCCCACAAACACAAAATATCCGGAAAGTGGCGGCGTCATTTCCGCACACATTCGTGCATACAGCACAAATATATATATTTTTTAATAGGTTGGCGTCGGATAATACAAATAAACCGACCTCCACACCACACTCTATGCTGATGCCTTCGATAGCCACCGGAAAACAATGACTTTCAGGCGAAACACTAGCGGATCCAGGGGGGCAACCAGGCCATGCCCCCCTCCCAACAGCCTTTAAGGCGGGCCAACATGTATTTTGACCCCCCCCCCCACAAAAAAAGTTAACAGTTTAATGTAAACATTTATTTTGCAGCAATCAAAATCCAGCTATCCACAGTCAAAAACTTGACTTTTTTTTTCAAACACGGCTCTTGCCATCAAAACTGGGCTTTAAAAAAAACTCAACTGGATGTGAAAATAGCGGCCAGAAAGCTGCCAGTCGGAATTGAGCTCGAACAAACGTTTTTGTTTTACATGTAGGAAGAACACTTCATATGGTATCAATTTGGAATCCAATAATACACTCTATTTCAGCGCAAATGGTTGTCAAAAATGACGCGTTTCTTTTGTGGAAATAACTTTTCGGGACGCGTGACAGCGGTGTGTACAAAATGCATGTGTGATTCTCACGAAGGTCCCAATGCAGTTGCTGCAACTAGGCCCAAATAATAATGTTTTAGACGAGGCAATATTTTGATCCAACCCAATAGAAATGGTATTGGGGAAAATTACCCATTTACAAACGGCAATTATGAAGCACTGGATAACAGTGATGGGATGAATACCACATGAATCTGTGCATTGTGCATTGTGGCAATACAGTTTCAGCCACCTAGATGTTCATTGTTGAATAATTTTCTAGGAAATTGATACAATATTGCTTTTAAAGTGCATCATTTTGTATCCCTTAGCTAACCTGAATATTTTTTTTTTAACTAAAATTATAATCACTGTCTCAAGATATTGATGCAGTACAGCATGGGTGAATAATTTTGTTTTAAAAAACTTTTCATAACAATTTCATGTAATTACATTACAAAATTAATTGTATTTGCTTACAAAATATAAACTTGAAAATTTCAAAAGGTTATCCTAAGCAGATGACATATTTCATGTAATTTATCGCCACGTGATGGCGCCTCAATCTTTCCCGAAAAAAAACTTACGTAAACAGTTTGAGTTGTGACCGAGGTGGATGGAGTACAAGTTGTGCATCATATGGTGTGATTATTTTTGGATACTGGCCATTTTCCATGGGGAGTAGGTATTTTTAGTGAAATGTTGTCAATAATTGTGTCCATTTTTGTTGTCCTTAACCCGCGAGCCACTGGGGTGGGGGGGTTTAGCCTCCCCCCCCCCCCCCCTCCCCCTAGGAATATTGGGAATATCTCAACAACTAATGCAGATATCGACGCCACACTTTCAGTACCTTTCCGGGCATCATTTGTACACCTTTTGTGCAAAAATGAAGCAATTTCGTCAGATTCTTTTTCCATCGAAATATAGTAAATTTAGTGACGTCACTAAACACGATTGTGACACAAAAATAAGCTAAACTTCGCCAGGCCGTACAAATGCCACATTTGAAGCAAAATGGAATCGAAATACGCTAAAAGGTATAAAATTGCAAGGGCTACAAACCAGATATCTTAAAATTTCGAAAATTTTGTTCTTTGACCCGATTTTTTTTTTCTCAAATGCCCTCAAAATCAAATTTTTCAAAGATATTTAAAAACGGAATACCTGTCAGATGACAACATATGGGCAACTACCATACCAAATTTCAAAACGATATAATCTTTTTTGACTGACATGGCATATAAAGTATGGTAAATCATGACGTCATATTTTGAAAATGCGTTTGTTGGCTTTTATTGACCAGATACAGACAAATAAATGCCAGCACTGTCTTTTTGAGATAAAACTGATATAGAAACATACTTTTTCATTTAGATTTATCAATTTCAAATGTTGATTTTTTCAGTGACCTGAACTTGACCTGAACTTGACACTAACTTCACGTAAATGAAATCAGGTGGTAAACTGACTACCACTATCGAATTATACGCGTAAAAGCATCCATAAAACATGTGCTGCATGACTTTCGTAGATATGTTGTGTATAGTGACATTTTGTGACCTGACCTTGACCTTGATATTTTCCAACAATCTCACTTTAGCTCATGTGGGATATGTATCATACCTTTGACAGCACTTTGGGTGACAACAGGCGCAATCGAAGGCCACGGATGAGAAGTATTGTCCATAAACTCAAATACCTCGATTTTGACGTTTGACTTGACCGTGACCTGACATGTGACCTTAATTTGACATTTAAGCGTGCGTTAGGTTTACCTCATTGAGCGCTTTCTAATGGCGCCTTGCGCGTCCCGCTGCCATCATTGGTTGTGAAGATACTAGGGGGGGGGGCTACCCCCCCCCCCTAATGTAAATAAAAAGGCATGTTCCTATACCAGTTGTATCTCAAGAAATACAGAACAGGTAATTATTTGTTCGTTCTTGTCTCAAAAAGTCCAAAAAGTTATTAAAAAATGACGTCATGAGTTGCTTACACTTAGGGAGCCATCACTCAGTCAAAAATAGAGATATTGCTTTTAAATTTGGTTTGTGTATTGTCCATACTCAGTTCTCTCACATATATTCCGGCTTTTCTAACATCTTTGAAAATTTTTATTTGGTGATTTTTTTTCGAACAAAACATTTTTATTTTATTTTAGGGGTTAAAACCCCAAAATTTTGGAACTCCGAGATTGTCATGCTAAAAAGAAAGCCATTTTCTATCTTTGGTGAATTGCGTTTGCAATTTGCTTCAAAACTCTGTTTTCTACGATTTTTCAAATATGTATCGTTTTTCCACCAACATGACGTCATCAAAACATGATTATCTCCCAAACTGCTTAACCAATTTCAATTTAATTTTTACTCCTTACGTATAATTGTTCTGACATCAGCTGCTAAAAATTTCAGCAGGATGCGCCACATGTGAAACAAGTTATTCAAGAAAAACCTCAGGGGGTCCTATCAGGCCCCCTGTAGAGCGAGGGTGTACAGTGCCTATGACAACCTCCGCCCACTTTGCATCCAAAAAATTAACGCGTCAATAAACTGATTTTGTTTACCTAGCGCCAGCAACTGAATGGCAATTATGCAATCAAAATAAAACAAACTATAGGTAGGTACCTATGTGAGATAGGTACTTCTAGCTCAAACCTTATCAGAAGTATTTGTCCCCTCCCGGATTTTCTCAATAACCTGAACACTATGATGGATATCAACGTGAAACGTTCAGCACCTTATGCTGCATTAAGTCTAAGTCTTCCCACCAACTCAATGAAAATGGTATAGCATTTTCGGAGATAATGACGTTTTAATGACGTCATGTCATGCCATTTTTGGTGGAAAAACGACAAATGTTTGGCAAATCGTAGAAAATAGTGTTGAAACAAATTGCAAATAAAAACCGTCAAAAGAAAGGAAATCCCATTTTCGTCAAATTGACTATCTCGGATTTTCGAACTTTTGGGTTTTGGAACCCCAAAAATGAAAACAAATGCATTTTTTTTAATGTGAAAAGTGAATTTCTTAAGCCCGAATACCAAAATAAGGTGACCGGCCCAAATCTGCGGAGGAAAAAAATGGGGGTACCTTTTTGCCACAAAAATCTGCTCCCCCCAAAAAAAAACGACGGCTGGATCCGCCAGTGAGGCGAACTACCAGAACTGTCTATATAGGGTTTTAGTGGCACGGGGAGAAATTGCGATTTTCTGTTTGTATTGTATTGTATGGTATTGTGTTACTGTCGTAGAGCAATCCTCACATTGCGTGGCGATTACAGCTCAGAGTCAGGTAAAATCATGCAGGTACAAATCAGCGAACACTCATGTCATTCACACTTATATACACGACGCAATCACCCGAAGTCACATGCAGTATCTCCGCAGTCAACATCGGCGTGTAGCGTCACTATTCAGTAGCGCGGCTCTGACAGCGCGGGCGAAGCCGGCAGGTGGCAGCTGCACCAGGTCGGCTGGCAGGTCGTTAAGCAGCGCCGGGGCTCAGTAACCGAAACGCCGCTTACCGGTTTCGAGTCGTGACCGCGGTAAATAGTACAGATGGTCTTGTCGCGTGGATCTCGCCCGGGCTTCACTGTTGGTTATAAACAGAGCTGCCAGTTCTTCTGGCTCACTGCGCTGTATGGCCTTATGCGCGGTGACGAGCGTATGGTAGTCGACCATTCTTCTCGGGGTCATCCAGCCAAGCAAATCTCGCCGGTCGGACACATGGTCAAACTTCCGGCGGCCGAAAATAACTCTAGCGGCAAGGTTCAGGATTTTTTGGAGCCGGTCGGAATTATTGTGTCCCGTTGCCGTATACTGTGAGGCAGTATCGAACCCGGGAGACTACCAGGGCTGTTACAATCGTCCTGATGACGCCGTCGGGGAGACAATAACGTACGTGAGAAAGACCCATCAACACACCAACGCATCTGCGGCTGAGCTCGGACACATGAGCTTCCCAGGACAGGGTGCCATCAAAGACGACTCCCAGATTCCCCACCTGCGCGCACGGCTGCAAAGCTGCGTCCCGAAACTCTACTTTAAAGTCAGGCATGTTGCGCAAATTTTGACGGCTGCCGAACACCATGAGTTGTGTTTTGACAGCGTTCACCTTGAGAGCCTGTGCACAGAACCAATCATTTAGTAGCGCCAGCGGAGCATCCATGCGCGAGATGAGACCCCTGATGTCGCCCTTCAAACCGCTCACCAATACCTGAGTGTCGTCGGCATACCGAAAGACAGCTGCGTCAACTGCGTACAGTGACAAGTCGTTGGAGAACACTGTGAAAAGTAATGGACCTAAAGCCGAGCCCTGGAAGACACCCATGGTATTGGAGAGCGGCCGCGACAGCACCCTGCGTCTGGACCCATCATTCAGAGACACACTCTGTGTATGTCCCTGAAGATAGGCGGTGAACCAGGAGGTCTCAATACCGTGCATTTGTAGTTTTTGAATCAAAAGTTCGTGATCAATCACGTCAAAACATTTGCTTAAATCAATAAGGCACAGCATTGAGATCTCTCCCTATCGGTGGCGGTAAGGATACGGTCTGTGATGGACAGAAGCGCGGTCTCGGTGGAGTGCCGGGGGCGAAAACCTTGCTGTGATGACGCCAGAAGATGGTTGTGGGAGAGATAGCTGTAGAGCTGCCGGTGAACGACGTGTTCTACAACTTCATGATAACGGGGACTAAAGAGGTGGGTTAGAGGGGTCAGAGGGATTTCCGGATTTGTAAATGGGGTGGATAATGGAGTGTTTCCAAGGATCAGGGATGTCAGATTGGGTGATGGATGTATTTACAATGTGCAGGATAACGTTACCGATAGCTGGGAATCCGGCCCTTAGCATGCGAACACACACGCCGTCAGCACCGCAGGCGGCCGAGTTCCGCACGCTAAAGACCGTGTGACCGAGCTCCTCAAGAGAGACGACACTCATTTTGAAGTTGCACGCCCCAACACGGGGCAGACGAACACTCAGGTCGGTGGGTGTCCCCTGGGACGGATCTCGGCGGCGACCCGAGGACCGACGGAAACAAAGAACGAATTGAGATAGTCAGCAGGTAAGTCCGGCTGAATATTCTGCCCGTCCTTCTTCCCAGCGACCACCGACCTGACACATTGTCACACCTTGTTTGGCCCCCGCTCGCTGATCTCCCTCTGGAGCTCCATACGCCGGTCGCGACGCACCGCGGACCGGACAGTACGATTCAGCTCCCTATACTCGACCGACTCCCGATCCGACCGCCGTGGCGCAACAAGACGTTGGGACATCAGATTGCGCGTGGCGGCGGAGACGGGAGGACCGGTGGGGTTCCGGATAGTCCGATTCTTAATCGGGGCGTGAGCGTCGATGGCAGGCCAAAAATCGGTCAAAAAGGCATTCCACTGGTCTCCAACTGTCTCTGAAGAACAAAACGTCGCTCCAGTCTACGAATAGCAAGTCACGGTTTAGCGCGGCGATATCAACACGACTAAATTAACGAGAGGTGATGACAGTGGGCTTCTGACGCTGCTTCGGCAGATCGACGAACACGTTGATGAATTTATGAGGACTAAAGTGACAGTATTTTACACTACAGTGATACACGATCCCCCGGTCTTTCACGACAGACGTCCAAAAGAGAGCCAGAAGTAAAGGTTGGGCCAGTCACCAACTGGTCCAGGGAATAGACGGATAAGAAATCACGAAGGTGTTGACGCACATGATTACTGGGGTCCTTCAACAAGTCGCAGTTAATGTCACCACAGATGACACGCGAGACGGTGAGGTGATCAATCAGAACTCGATGTAGCTGGGTCTCAAGGTTGGAGAAGTCGGCTCGCAGGCCAGCTTCGGAGTAGCGGGGCGGCTGGTACAGCGAGCAGACGATCAGCTGGCGGTTCTGCTCCAGTTTCAACAGTGCACACTGCGACTCCAGCTGGCTGCCTGGACACTTGCGAGTCCGGGAGCTTCAGCACCGTTGAAGTGATGCCCGCCTTCGTGATGATGGTGACACCGCCGTAGCCGCGGCCGCCCGGATGGTCCACACGACTCAGGGAGTACCCGAGATCACCAGGAGTCGGCCAGGGGTAGCGGGTCCAAGCCACGTCTCTGACAGGAGCATGACGTCGTATTCGCGGCGGGTGAGTTCGTCGGTCAGCTCCAGAAGCTTGGGTTTCAGGCTCTGGACATTCAGAGCGCCGATGAGCAGACGTCTGCCGACCCGCAGACCGGGGCCCGCTGCCTCCGAGCGCCGGCTACCGCGACCCCTGCGGCCGCGGGCTCCGCGGCGCTGGGGCCGCCGCCCGCCGCTGCGGGCCACCGGCACCTGAGGTGTGCTGCGGCCGAGCTGGGTCATGGCTACCCGCGCGGCAAGGTGGGGCTCGGGCGAGACGCCCGCCATCGCCCGTGCGGTACTTTGAGGCTCGGGCGAAAGGCACACCACCGCCTCGGGCTGGTGCCGCCATGGACCGCGCAAACTGGGACCAGCGTGGAGCGGCGTGACGTCACTCAGGTCGGACACAGTCGGGTTTGGATAGCACAACACCGCGTTTCGACTCGGTCGTGGAGAAGCTGGTCTTCTACGAGAGATGTCATGCCTCAGCTGACGGTCGGGCTCCCGGTGAGTCGGCCTCGGTGGCGGCACGGGGGCCGGGCAGCCCACGACGGTCAGGACTCGGACCACGGCAAGAAGCACCAGGAGTCGGGCGATGTCACGATGCATGATGTTGCAGGCAATCGGGTAGTACCTTGGATACTGCCTGGCTCTATACCACACAGACACAGAAGTTCGCCTCACTTCGCTCGGTAGTCAGGTTCACCTCACTTCCACACTCAGCAGATCAGATCAGATCAGATCAGATATATTTGCATCATATCCACGACAAGGCGGCTTTTCAATGTTGCACGTCATCTTAAACTAGTCGGATACCGTATACACAACACCATTCAAACACCCATTCGTGCATACACAATCATTCGCCAGCTGAGTTCCGCGACAGTAGCTCACGCTTAAGAGTTGTGCGGAAGTGGCGATCGCTCACATGAACTTTTGCCTTATTCAGCATTTTGACGCCGCGATAGCAAAGTCGTCGCCTGCCAGCTTCCGTCCTAATGCGAGGCAATGATAGGTGATTGACATGTCGGGTTGCGTGAGAGTGAACCTGGCTAGTGGGCCGTCCGATGGTACTGAACATGTCCTCTGGATGACAGGCCATCCCCACGGAACGCACCATACACACTGCGTGGTACTCTACGAGCTGTTTGGCGTTCAACCAGCCAAGGTTTTGTACAACAAAACCTTAATATATATGTACATGTTCTATACAATACATGTTCATGACGTTTTTTCCCGCTCACTACGCGCGCACCAAAGTTTATGACTTTTTGGATGCGTTGAATCTGGGTGTTGTTACATGTTCCATACACAGATAGGCAGTAGCGAATCACGGACAGTACGAGAGCCTGAACTAGAGTCGACATAGTGTTGTTCGGAATGACATGACGCGCATGGTTTAATGCTATCAACATCCCGGTGCACCTATTGGTAACGGCACTTATATGTGGCTGGTAGCTAAGGTGTCGATCTAGCGGTATTCCTAGGTTTTTTACCACCTTGGACTCGTGAATTCGGGAACCAATGAATGACAAAGTCACCGTGGAAGCATTTCTAAGCATGGCAGGTGTACCCAAAACAATCATCTGAGTTTTCTTCTCGTTAACCTTCATCCGATGGTGGCAGAACCACTGGAACAGTGAGTTTAGGTTGTCCTCCATCTGCGCTACCAACCGTGGCATCTCACTTTTCTTGCCACTGATGATTATTTGAACGTCATCTGCGTACTGAACCAGTGTGACGTCATCGCTCACGTGAAGGCCGAGGTCGTTTGAGTAAAGTGAATACAGGGCGATTGTGTTGGATTTGAGAGCAGACCTGATTGGTGTACCAACTGCACCTCGAATCAGTACCTGTTGTGTATGATCTGCCAGGTAATTTCCGAACCACTCGTTGCCAATACCGTATGTGCTCAGCATATCCAAAAGGTTCTTGTGTGGTACTACATCAAAACATTTTGACTGGTCGAGCAAGGCTAGGATAGAAATTTATCCTCTGTCCATGGCCTGAAGGGCTTTATCTGTGGAGAGGCACTAGGGAATCACAGGGAGGAGCGAGCAGCGCTCGCGACCGAACCTGGCGGCGCGCTCAGCTGAACTCCTAACAACAACAACAACACAAACTAACTAGCAGGGTTTTGCCCCGCAACCCTGTTATTCAACTACCATGGCCTATATGTAACGCAAAATGCCAAGCAAATTTACCTACATTTCGGTTCTTTCAACGTTACATGCATCACAACAAAAAACGTTAATTGCAGATGTCGTCGTCAGAACGAATTCCGTATCCTTTCAAGATCCGTCCACTGAAAGACGATGTACAAAAGAAAATCGCGGACGACTTCGACGGCTACCCAAACGGCCTCGTTTCGTGCAACCACTGGGGCTTCAAGCTGGCGGCGAAGCTGACCGAAGAGGATATAGAGGAGCTGTACAACTACCCGCTGGACGCTCGTGACGTATGGGTGGTGACGCCTCCAAAGTGTGGCACCACCTGGAGTCAAGAGATGATCTGGCTCCTTGCCAACGACCTCGACTACGAAGGAGCCAAGACGCCTCTGATGCCGAAAAGGTATGTGCACAGGACTAGGAGAGTGATTATCTTCCATATCACCTTAGGTGAGACATTTTAAAGTGGTTATCTGATGAGATTGGCCGAACGTAGTTTTATTCCACCTTCTTTCACATTGGATAATAAGTCAACACTTATCTGTTTTGGAAACAGACTTCTTGAGAATGCCTTGCGCAACGCTAAATATTCAGTTTCGTTTAAGGTTCCCAATACCGGATTGATATATCGATGTTGATGAATATATCTAAATAATGAAAACTTTCGACTACAAAACTTTCGCGTACAAAAGCAACTGTGAAGTATCTAGTACCTCAGTGAAGATACGTGGTTCCATTTCAAGTGCAACTCAAAATTAAATCCGGGATGGAAAATGCCAAACTTGAAGCCGAAACGATTTACGAACCACGAAGGCATCGTCACTCATCCTCACCATCCTAATTTGTTTACTTAATTGTATTTCTTAAGTTATCACGGCTTGTTGAGCTTGGCGCCTGTGGCTGACGAGAACCGAGCCGTGATTTCTTACTATTGTCATATGTTTATAATGTCGGCCTGATATTTTAACTACTGTTCTGTCTTTAATATTGTCGCTCATTCTGTTATGTCGTAGGATCATTTTTAAGTTTGAATTTATATTATATCACTCATTGCGACAGCACTGTAATAGCCACAATGATGTGGAAGTTGCTGCAAGTGAAATACAAATGAAATACAAATACTGGCACTTTTGTCCATAAAGGTGTTGTTAGAGGCCGATACAAGTGTCACATCATATTACAAGCTTCCAGTGATCGCCTTAAAGACTCGAAAAGCTTTAGCTATATATTTTGCATAAATGAATAACTGAACTTAAATATATACTGCTAAACCACAACTCCATTTGTTCGCTTGGGGCTAAATTAAGTTGCATTTGGTCGCAGGTGGAACTTCATCGAATTCGAGGCGCTGATGGACATGGACGGGTTGGCCAAGGCCCTGCCTCCTGGCGCACCTATGATGGACCCGAAGACGCTCGCTGGCGACCCCCACCGGCCATCCCCGCGGTTCGTCAAGTCCCACTTGCCGATGTCCATGAACAACCCGCGTCTGCTGGACGTCTGTAAGGTGGTCTACGTGGCCAGAAACCCGAAGGACGCCTGCGTCTCCTACTTCCATCACAACCGGCTGCTGAAAGGACACGGATACAACGGCGACCTTGAGGTGGGTTCTCGAGCTTCACCAATGTTGTGGCAGTGCCAGTGAGAGTAACCAGATGGCATGTCTTCCTTGTGCCTTCTCTTACGTAGCTGAATTCCCTGAAATTATGCTGCATCAATTATACGTCTTCTGACAAAATTGTAACGAAAATGGTCCAGTACTTTGTGAGATAATGACGTTTTAGTGATGTCACGTCATGCCATTTTTGGTGGGAAAATGATAAATGTTTAACAATTAGTATACAATAGTGTTAAACCGCCATTGGCTGGGGGGGGGTGTTGTCCCCCCCCCCCCCTCCCCCCCCCCCCCCCCTTGACGAACTTTCGCAATAGCTCAAAAATAAATAGCGCTATCGACGTGAAACTCCAAGTACCTTCTCCTACATCAATTATACGTCTTCTGTACACAAATGAAGTAACTTCGTCGAAGAAAATCGAGATATAGCAAATTTAATGACTTCACTACACGAGTTTTACGAAAAAAATCAGCTAGAAATTAACCCTCTCCCTACGGGACGTCCCAAAACGACCCCCCCCCCCCCCCTGAAGTTTTCTTGCACAACTTTTTAGACATGCGGCTCATCTTGCTGAAATCAGCACCTACGCATACAACAATTATACGTAAGCTGTAAAAATTGCATTGAAATTGGTTAAGAAATTTGGGAAATAATGATGTTTTGATGACGTCATGTTGGTGGAAAAACGATAAATATTTGAAAACTCGTAGAAAACAGAGTTTTGAAGCAAATTGCAAACGTAATTAAGCAAAGATATAAAATGTAATTTTCTTTAAAATGGAAATCTCGTATTTTCGAAATTTTAGGTTTTTGACCCCCAAAATGGACAAAAACTGATTTTGTTTTAAATCACCAAAATATAAAAATTTCAAGGATGTTGAAAAAACGGAATATATGAGAGCGAATTGAGTATAACAATACTCAAACCAAATTTCAAAGAAATATCTATTTTTGACTGAGTGATGGCTCTCTAAGTGTAAGAAATTCATGACGTAATTTTTTAATACATTTTTTGACTTTTTTACCAGATACGAATAAATAATTACCTTTTCTGTATTTCTGAGACAAAACTGGTCTAGGAACATGCCTTTTAATTTACATTTATAAATTTCTCATTTTGAGGTTTTCTGACAGAGCAAAATCGCTGTTCTGGACGTGGTCGATCGAGGTCATTCACTTGACCTGGAAGGTCACTCGTTGACCCGAAACCTCACAATTGTATACCGTTAGATTCCAAACATGACAGGCAACATGTTGGTTCTTACCACGTTGCTCTATGTTGCTTGGTTTGGAAGTTAACAGGGGGGTCGTTTTAGGAGCCCCCCCCCCCCCCGTAGGGCGAAGGTGAAAAAAGCTCCCGTAGGGGAGTGTTAAGTGAGATATTAATAACATAACGTACTTTTATTCATTTCAGCTCTTCATGCAGCACTTCATGGATGCGACCATCGTGGAAACTCCATTTATCGAGCACATGATCGAGGCATGGAACCTACGTCACCACCCCAACATGTGCTTCATCTTCTTCGAGGACATGAAGAAAGATCTGAGGTCGCAGCTCCGTAAGGTGGCTGCTTTCCTGGGCAAATCCTACTCCGACGAGCAGATTGACAAGCTGGCAAACCACCTCCACATCGACAACTTCAAGAAGAACCCGTGGGTGAACATGGAGCATATGAACCGTACCGGCATGGTCAACAAGGACCGTGGCAGCTTCATCCGTAAGGGGAAGACGGGTG
>JAXIVJ010000492.1:0-82500 GCA_036785665.1 Chirona hameri
ATGACGAAGAACAATAACAATTTCAGAAGTGCTGCTTTACCGGACGATAACACCAATATGTTTACAACGGGAGACCTCAACGTCGAAACAGCGTTTGCAATGGTTTACAAATCACAAAACCCGGTAGGATTTTTTTTTTGTATCATGTTACGAACATGCCAAGACATAAAAAATCACTCCACCAGATCTGAAATCTGAATTCGGAAAATGGCGTGGTGTACCTTCCATCCTTCCATCCTTCCATCCTTCCATCCTTCCATCCTTCCATCCTTCCATCCTTCCATCCTTCCATCCTTCCATCCTTCCATCCTTCCATCCTTCCATCCTTCCATCCTTCCATCCTTCCATCCTTCCATCCTTCCATCCTTCCATCCTTCCATCCTTCCATCCTTCCATCCTTCCATCCTTCCATCCCCTCGTTTTCCCATTATCTTGTCCTTGTGTCCTCCAGTCTTCATGTCCACGGGAGGACAAGGGTCCTCCCGTCCTCCCGTCCTCCCGTCATCCCGTCCTCCCGTCCTCCCGTCCTCCCGTCCTCATGTCCTCATGTTCTCCTGTCCTCCTGTCCTCCTGTCCTCCTGTCCTCCTGTCCTCCAACGTTTTCATCCTCCTGTCCTCCTGTCCTCCTGTCCTCCTGTCCTCCTGTCCTCCTGTCCTCATGTCCTCCTGTCCTCATGTCCTCCTGTCCTCCTGTCCTCCTGTCCTCATGTCCTCCTGTCCTCCAACGTTTCCATCCTCCTGTCCTCCAATGTTTCCATCCTCCTGTCCTCCTGTCCTCCTGTCCTCCTGTCCTCCTGTCCTCCTGTCCTCCTGTCCTCCTGTCCTCCCGTCTTCTCTTCCCTTCTTCCCATCCACTCGTCCTCCAGTCTTCTGACGGCGGACCCGGACGCGGCGCGCCGGTCGGCGTCCCGCTCCCCTACTGATCCAGTTCCGCGCCGGCGCCGCGCGGCGAAATGGTGTCAGCGTACCGGATCGGAACGGGACGGCCGCCGGCCGCCGGCGCGCAGCCGGAGAAAGTGCCGCCGACGCGCTCCGCCGCCCCGTCGCGCTCGACGACCGTCGGCCTGCGTGTGTTGCTGCGTGTCGCGGCGCTGGTGTGACTCTTTGTATACGCCGGTGGGGATGCCGCTGGCGTGGCCGGCGGGGGCGGAGGGAGGTCGCCAGCCTGTGACGCCGCGGGCTTTCACTGACGGAGGCGCCGCACGGGGACCGGGAGGTCACGCGGGGCTGCTGCGAAAGGCTGCGCCGCTGTCACGTGGGATGGGAGAACACGGCGGCCGGTCTGCTGGTCCGGCGGTCCGGTCGGAGACCGACTGATGTCTCCGGCCGGCGGCTCACGGAGTCCATGTATGGCTGCGTGTTCCGCCGTTCCGGGCGCGGGCGCGGCTAGGCTCTGTGAAGCTCGGTGAAGCTCCGTGGAGCTCTCGGTGAAGCTGTGTGCAGCAGAGGCTTGGCGGTGCAGCTCTACTGCGCGCCGTATTGTCCTGGCGGATCGCCATATCGGAATATTTTCTGGTTTGACGTGAGAGAAAGCTGCCCCGCTCGGTGTGCCTGACGAGATAGCGCTCATGAAAGTGAGCAGAAGTCACGTCTTCTGAGCCGTCAGCAACGCAAATAAAATGACTGGTGATTGTGTTATTTGTATTGGGTTGTTGACACACTTCGCATTCACTCGGCAAGCAACACTTGACACTTCAACGGCCAGACCACCGATCGACATTTCTTTTGACACGGTAAGCATCATGGAGCTCGTAACTATACCCTGCTCAGATCACCTTTTCATCTGTGACGAGGCGGATCAGAGGTCGAATGACATATGACGACCCTCTGTCAGGCAGACGGACAGACGGACTCAGACAGCACATTCCCTCGCACATCATTAGCATTTGGCTGTGGTGACGCGGAAAACAAGTGCGCGGTGCGTTACTTGGTCTGGCTCCATGCTTTGAGTTAATTAACATGACAACCTGTATCTGCTACGTTTTGATCTAATATTTTCTGATTCGCAATCGCCACTCATGCACAGTTCACAGTGCGATTCAAAATCAACACTTTTGTGAAAGTAAGCCTCACTCGCTCTACCATTCGCGGACATGCTAGGCGGTTGAATAAATAAGTACATAGGCGTGTAATAAATAGGCAAACGAACAACTGACAGCAGCGCAGGACGTTGCGCCGTTGTCTCACATCTCACAACAAACTGTCGGCAGTCGGCCCCACCGGCGGCAGTGCCCTCGTTAAAGCGACTCGTCCTCCCCCGGACCCTGGCAGCCGGGACACATCGTCGGTCCCGGCGCCGACACCGAGAAAGACGCCGAATAATCCCCGTCCTCCGAGGCAGCATGTGCCCGGATCACACTCCGGTCACGCGGCGCCGGTCACCCACGTGTCAGTCCGGACCGGCAGCCCCCACCCGTCCTCGCACAGAGATGTCTCAGTTGGGACACTTGACGAACTCGGGGTTGTCGACGCCCGAGGCGAACGACGACGCCTTGCTGCTGAAGGCGCGCACCCGCGAGAACAGGAAGATGGAGACGATGATGGCGATGACGAGCACCAGCAGCAGCATGATCAGGCCGGCCACGAAGCCCGGCACCGACATGCAGATGTTGTTCCTCCTCTCGACAGCGTCCAGCGACTCCGACACCACTACCGTCTCCTTGTTGGAGCTGAGGCTGAAGGCTACGTCGCCGGGCGCCACCACCTGGATGGTGCGCTCCGTCTCCACGTCGGTCATCTCCTGGGCGTCGCGCCGGTACACAGCGTGACGGCGGCGGCGCGCGCCGGCGCCCTCCGTCTGCTTCTCCTGCTCGGCCACCGCCTCCGCCGCCATCTTGTCCAGATCTTCGTCGTCGAGCGCGCGTGGCTGGCCGGAGATTGCGTAATTGGCGCCGGGCGCGGCGACTCCTTGGCGGTTCACGAACGGGTAAGGGACCCGGCCGACTGACGGCGGCTTCGGCAGGGTCAGCGTGCCTGGCTTCAGGTTGAAGTTGACGGGCTGCGGGATTGGTTTGCGCTGGCTCTGATGCTGGCTGACGCGCCTGTTCGGGGTACCAGGTCGCGGCGCGGGTCCCAGCCGGTTCTGCGCGGCAGCCGACGTGTCGATGCGGTTCTCGCTGACGCTGGCCTGCTGTCCTTCGACGACGACGGGCTGCTTGACGCTGCCGGCCGCCTGGTATTCGCCGGCCGGTACGCGCGGGCTGATGTCGTAGTCGCGCTGTCCGCCAGGCAGGCCGCCGCCGCAGGCTGGCTCCGGGCACTGGTGGCGGCACACCTGGATCACACACTGGAAGTGGACGTTCATCGAGTCGGGGAACTTGAACGCCTGGAAGTAGGCGTACGAGACGACCGACGCCGACGAGCCGAAGTTCTTGATCTTATGGAACTTGGACATGACCTTCGGTCGCGCGACGCAGCCGTTGCCGTCGACCAGCTGGATCGGGGCACGCTTGCCGTCGTGGGCGACGCAGTTGCGGACGAGCATGTCGAACTTGTTCTCGTCGTCCTTGATGGCGAGCACCATGGTCATGGTCTGGCCGATCTTGACGATGCCGGAGACCTCGGAG
This sequence comes from Chirona hameri, assembly GCA_036785665.1. Classification (NCBI taxonomy): domain Eukaryota; kingdom Metazoa; phylum Arthropoda; class Thecostraca; order Balanomorpha; family Balanidae; genus Chirona; species Chirona hameri. Next base: position 3,567 of record JAXIVJ010000492.1, read on the forward strand.
GCCCACGGGCCCTTCCCGACCTGGATCTGCATCCAGCACTGCAGGTTGTCGCCGAGGAAGTTGGCCGTCACCGCGTTCAACATATCCACCTGGAACGGTCTGAAGGTCACCTTCTTCTCGTAGTAGTCGTACCAGGTGCAGCGCAGCTTGCGCGCCTGATCCCACACCTCCTGCACCAGCGGATCGTACTGGATGATGATGGTGTTCTCCACGAAGCTGCCGGCCGGGTTCGGCTGGCCGTAGCTGCCCGTCTCAGAGGCCGCCATGCCGCACGAGTTGAGGTAGATCTCAAACTGGATGCTGAGCGAGCCCGAGCCCGGCTGCATGTGCACGCAGGTGCTATCCGAGTAGTGTCCCTTGCTGAAGATCATGCCGTAGAAGGGACGGTCGAAGTCGACGCTGACACGCATGCTGGCCTTCTCGCACTGGACCTCGATGTTCTTGATCTTGGGCATGTCCGGGGCGGGCAGCAGCCAGGGGTCGGCCTCGTCGGTGACGGGGCCGCTGTAGCCCTGCTGCGGCTGCGGCTGCGGCGGCCCGTAGCCCTGCTGTGACTTGGGCGGGCCGTAGCCCTGCTGTGTAGGCGGGGGGCCGTAGTTGAGGCCGGGGCCGCCATGCGGGGGCGGCCCGCCAAACTGACGGCCACCTGGCGGAGGGCCATCCAGGATCGGTCCACCGCCGCCACCCCTGTGCTCCACCGGCAGGTGGGCCGAGGCGATCTCATCACAAGACACCAGCTGTAACAGAGACAGAGCAGAGAGCCGTCAGTCGTCAGTCGTCAGTCGTCAGTCGTCAGTCGTCAGTCGTCAACCACCACGCATAGTTCGACTGATAAATGAACTACACATTACACCAGACAAACCAGACGAACGTTTAATTCAGCACCAGCGGTCCAAACGAGGTTTCACGAGCGGAGGTAGCAGCCCGTACGGCAGTGTTGAGTCACCACCGAACACCTGCTATCATGATGAGGTGTGAGCGTGCGGCTGGTGCGGCCTCCGTATCGGATAGTTAGCACACGCGCCGCTGAAGGGAAAGCTCATTTTACCAGAGAGGTGTTCGTGTTAACCTGTCCGTTTTTGTCAGAGCAGCTGTGGTATGAAGTTTCTCCAGTAAATATGCTCAATGCTCGTATGGAAAATGTCAAATAGTGCAGTTTAATCACTTTAATTGTATGCAGGGGAGTGAAGTTCCTCTCTTATTCTAAGTGTAACATTCATTTACCCGAAAAGCAGGTTAACTTTAAAAACCATAGCCGAGCAAAAACAGTTAAAATGCAAATCAATTCGCCGAACTCTATTGTCACTAAATTAGCACTTTCTCCCATTATCTTGAGCTATGTGGGCCGGACACTCCCCGTGCCAAAAAGGATGAATGTAGGTGTGGGTGTGTGCGTGTAGGTGTGCCAGCTTTCTCTACGGTCAAGTAACTAAATCGATGTCACGGTATCATCACTGACGGATATGGTCGGCGAGCTGATCCCTATCCACAAAAGGTAAACGTTCCCTGATACGGCAAGCCGATTGGTATATGGTTGCACGCCAAACGTACGGCACTGATGAACTCAATAACAGTGACACTGTAGTTATTTACATGGCATTATCATAGCCCTGAAAGGGCAGACATTTTCAGCTAGCACACATCAGCGGTCACTGCATCAGCTTGACTAGCCCCATCCGTGCCTTCAGTCGGGGCCGCTCAACAACATCCAGTGACCTGTGGCCCACATACGGGGCCGGTCGGTGTGCTGTAACGCATGGCACCCCCGGCTGCGACCTAACACGGATGTGCGCGCCGACTCAGCGGAGGAGTAACACAGCGCCACCGCCGACACTGACGGCTTTCGCCACTTTGAATACCACTGGAAACCACGTCACGCATGGGGTGTGCTCATCAGGAGGATTAATTATTACTGGTGCGCCGCGCGCCTCCAGAGAGGCGCGTGTCACGTGATCCGACGGACGCGATCTGAGAGTTTCGGCGCAGGCTGCGGGTGGAGAGTGCCGCCAGTCACTGGACGAACCAGTTTGGCTGGGGCATCTGTTTAGCGTCTGTGTGTGGGCGGAAAGAGGGTCTCATGTCTTTTACAACGCCGGTTATATGGGCTGCAGCTGAATGAGAAAGCTGCGGAGCCAGACGTCCACATCCAAATCGAGCAGATGAGTCCTAGTTATGCCAGACCGCAGCTGAGGTAACACTGAGCGAATTGACCGCGGAATGAATAAGCGATACCATCCCTCTGACTTTCTCGATCGCGCCCTCTTTACCAGCACGAGCCGGAACTGACCCCGACTTCAAATGCTAAACATGTCCAGAGCTGTCTAAGCCTGTCTGGTCGCGTCTGACAGAGTCTGATCTGCGGCCATTGTTACAGCTAACAGCGATGATTGTAAAAATTAAGCAGAATATATTCATTATAAACAGTGAGAAACAGCGAATGATCGTTCATTATAGCGCGGGATGATTTTGACAGCCGTACTGGTGTAGTGACGTCAGACACCGACAGACAGTCGGTCCGTCAGACGGTCCGTCAGCTGCGTCAGACAGCTGCGTCAGTCAGCCGGTCTGTGTGAGATTTGGGTCGGAGTGCGTGCCGCTCCGGGTAATTGGGGCCGTCTGTCCGGGAGCGGCTGCATGGCGGGTCTGTCCGGGAGCGGCCCATGGCGGGTCTGTTCTCTCACTCCACCGAACACAATCTCAGCGGTCCGCGCGGTCGGAGGGGCGCTCCGACGGACACTGGTCAGGGATAGCGCGATGTGAAAACGGGGTACTTGCGTCCCTCGTGCCCAGCGCGCTGAGAAACTGTGTGGCTGTGGGAGCTTGGCGGCACTTCAGAGGCGATGTATGTTTGTGTGACCCGATCTAGATTCGTGTGTGAGAAAATGTGGAGAAAATGTACAGCGTAAACGATTTCATGATTACTGTTCATACGACATTGTTTAACGCTTGCCACTTGTCTCTGAGTGGTCGTTGTATGTGCTGAAAGTTCCGCCAGATGGCTGCATGACCCGATATTCCATGAATGTGATTGATCCTGTGCCGAGTGGCCCAAAACCGAGCTCGTTTTCCCATTGTTTGCCTACTTATCACATATCGTCGATGAAACTACCAGCCTGGGAATTATAAACGATAACAGAACGTCATCCACATGGCTCCATGAGAATGTCTCACGCAGGACTTATGAATGGGAAAATCTCACTCTACCCAGCTGAAGTGAAATCTGACCTACAGCTACTTGAATGGCAGGCCTACTTACATAGACAGTGTGAGTGAGCTATATACTCTGTTTTCCCACGCGCCACTGCGCGAGACAGGTTCACTGCCAGGCCAATGAGCACAGCAATCAACGTGTGCCGGTCAGCTTCTTACCTGGGAAAGCAGCAGCAGACTGATGGGGAGGAAGAACTTGACCATGGTGACTGCTTATCCTGAAAACAAACAATGACGGTCGTTAGATTGGTACTTTCAAAACTGCATTTTATCAAAAGAATCAAGCATCATCAGAAGGATCGCAGCATTTTATCACGTAACTACAACTGTAGTATCTCCATGAACATGAGGCTCGGAGGCCTGGAACACAATGAAACCTAGGTAACTGTGGAGACTGCAACAAAGCACGCAAACGCAGCCGTGCCGTGAGGAGACTGCATTGGCGCACGGCCAGTAACACCAAATGGAACTGATATCACGTCACCGAAACCAGCCAGCCCGTGACGTCAGAGCGTATGCCCCGGCTGTGTACACATCCAGCGCATACCGCCAGCCCTCCTGGCACGTATGTCTTACTCCATTAACCAGATCCGAACAGCCGGACCTGGCACATCGAATGGCCGTTTATGGCCCGTAAACTAACATTAAACGATCCATTTAGACACTAACCGTCCCGCGAGATTAAACACACATCTCAGGTCCACTTTCCAGTGGAATTCATTGGGCTAATTGGACTACAATAACCCCTCCACCGCAAACAATGTCGGACATGTGGGCCAAATACCGGCCAGATAATGACCCCAGATGGGTCCCGGCGGGACAAACAAAGCGGTCAAGCTTGGCTCGCGCGCTGCCGGCATCACATCCCCCGCCGGTGCCCGGCCCCGCCCGATGCCCGGCGGCGCAGTCCGACGACGACTGCACGTGCAGCTCACCGGACGCCTGTTGGTCTGTTTGCTCCCGGTGGACAGACGGACGGACGGCCGGGCTCCGCAGTCCGTTATGTGGCGCTGCCCCGGCCGGCCGCCGGCTCACAATGGGGTCAGTGGGACCGGACGCGGCCCAGCTCACCACCAAGGACGTGCGCTGCGCCGCACCGCCGCCGGGGGCGAGACGCGTCTATCTACCGATACGCAGCTGGCAGCGCCGTCAGATCCGGGACCGGGAACGCAGGTGGCACGGGTTGCCGGCGCCGGGAACACGGGGCGGACACAAGGGGACAGGGGCTGATCCCCGATACAGGTCCGGTATCGTGTGAGCCCCGTGATGACGGTGACAGCACAGCCGTTGTGCTCCGTCAGTAGCGCGGAATGCCAGGAACAGAGAGAGTGATATTTGAATTTTGAACGGGGACTCAATAGAGCGATGTAGGTCAGCCACAACCGCCAGCAGGATGTAGCAGACAACACTCATGTTGTCAGTCAGATAGATTTTCTAAATATCGAAGGAGAGTTTCTGACAGAGGATTTTCCCGCTACATACCGGAGCGTATCCTGACTTTTGGGCATGTCCTTTGTTGCAACGGCAATGTCATGCTAGTGTCAAAAACGAAAGCTCAAAACAACGGCTTTGAACATTGTTTATTGTGACTGGCGGATTTTTACTTGGCCCTGTTTCAAACGTGATGCTGCAGGGAAAGTTGCCAGAGCCAGTTACTTGCGCAAGTTGACCGGAAACGTCACGACTGCCTTTTCAAGTTCCAGTTCCGTGAAACAAATTAATAACTATGACGATATTCGGGATTGTTTTCTTTCAGGAGATTATGAAAGTGGGAAATATGCCAAAACATACCAATATTGGATTGTCACTGACACATTAGCTGTAAACTGGTTTCTCAAACCGGTTTGATCACATCAGGTTTCCAACTAACTTTCACTCAGACCACAGTTAGCGTTTTTATCGAATTTGGATTGAAACTGTACTATTAAGAAAAGAGATAATTACTGAAAGCAAGAGGCAAAATATCGCTTCTCACCCATACACTACTAACAAATGCGGTCAAACTAACAATTCGCAGCGCACAATAGGATATAATTAGGTAAAAGTGATGTGCGCTGAAGTGATTAAAGATAATACATTTCATTTCAAAATGGTTGAGGCTGTGTATTACATGCAAATTTTGTTCTTAAATTTATCCGGTAGTTTTGTAATCTATATCTTCACAATGCAGTTTACTCAGACGCATGGTGTTGGTCCGGTGATTGCTCCGAGTCGGCAGTCCTACAGACGACCTTCCTTGACAGTGGCCTTCGGAGACCACGGCCCACTACTACGAACCACGGCAGAAACAACTGACGTGACTCACTACTGGCTCGACCACAGGCACGAGCACAAACTGACGGGGCGTCGTCAACGCACTGATCGGATGGCAATGGCCGCATGCGACAACACTGTCATGAAATATCAGCGATATGCCTGCCAGGTGGGCCGTGGTGTACCCGATGAAGCGGGACGCCTGAGGCAGGTGAGGTGTGTCTATCACACTGTGAGGCTGTTAGATGTGGGGCTCTGCGATTCAGCAGTTTACAGGTGTGGCCCACATGCACGGCCCTGGCTGAGACTGGCGCGACACACTTCAGCCTAACCCGGCTCACTGGAGAGGGAGAGGGAGGGAGGGAGGGAGGAGAGAGGGAGAGAGATAGAGGAAGAGAGGGAGAGAGGGAGAGAGGGAGAGAGGGAGAGAGGGAGAGAGAGAGAGAGGGGGGGAGAGAGGGAGAGAGGGAGAGAGAGAGAGAGAGAGGGAGAGAGGGAGAGAGGGAGAGAGGGAGAGAGAGAGAGAGAGAGAGAGAGAGAGAGAGAGAGAGAGAGGGAGAGAGGGAGATAGGGAGAGAGGGAGAGAGGGAGAGAGGGAGAGAGAGAGAGGGAGAGAGGGAGAGAGGGAGATAGGGAGAGAGGGAGAGAGGTAGAGAGAGGGAGAAAGGGAGAGAGAGAGAGAGAGAGAGAGAGAGAGAGAGAGAGAGAGAGAGAGAGAGAAAGAGAGAGAGAGAGAGAGAGAGAGAGGGAGAGAGGGAGAGAAGGAGAGAGAGAGGGAGAGAGGGAGAGAGAGAGAGTCCACTGCCGGACGGCGCCTCACAGAATGGTAGAGCAAAGTGGGTTAATTGACGGGAGCCTTCCATGAGCTGATCGGCCAGGGAGTGTAACATCGATGCAAGTGTATCTCAAACGGCTCGTCATATTATAATTGGGGAAACTGGAAAATAGTATAATGCATATGTTGTTTGCATATAGCTATGTGAGTTTGAAGAGGTAGATACTAATTATTTTCATTTTGAAACGGAGCATTTTGATCGAAACTATGCTTTTCCTTTAAACTATTACAAAAGTTTGCTAAGTAAAGGAGCAATTGCAAAGGAGCTTATGACTTATTATACTTTTGTTTCTGAATATTTAAGACAGCTTAAATCATTTAAAGCGCTTTTAAGGGACAACACCGTCCTAAAACTATAACGGCCAAACCCATTCGTCTCTTGAATAAGCTACTCGGGATCGAGAGACTTCAACGACCCCGCAAAACAAGAACGTATCCCAGTGACTGCATTGCACCATAACAGTATAACACACGCACGTAACTTAAAAGCCAAATGGGACTACATCTTATATAACAGTAACTACAGATATTCAACCAACTTCAACACTCACAGCATAGATGCTTGTTCACAGTATATATAGCATAGATGCTTGTTCAACATCATCTTCAATTTCCTCAGTGTCCTCACCTGTTTGGCAGTGATCCTGGCAGTGTCTCTGTATGCAAGCTCTCCACGTTCGTTCCTCGGCTGGTAGACGTCAATACGTCGCTGCGCAGGCGCACTGACGCTCAACACACCACCACAGCTTGAAGCTGGCTCGACACTGACTTGAAGTAGGTTAGTAAGGTGGTTTTATTCTGCCGACCACGCCAGGTCCGGGTCGGCGGACCGACTTTCACTAGCATTGTGCACCGCGGCAAGAGGCCGGGTGGGACACATTGCGCGAACCAAAATGGGTATACCAGCAAACTATTAATGTACCACATGCTGATTTTCAAGTATATCCCCAAAAATGCCGATTGCACCCAATTAACGGCACGTTTACACACGCTGCCCATGTGCACGATGCCGGCGCATCGCCGCACGCTGCACCCCGAGTCTCGGGATGTGCGCCGGTGACGAAAGTAAAAGCGAGCTGTCTGCTGGGCCGGAAGCCGGACGTTCAGGTGTTGCGCGATGTGGGAGCGATCCGTGGGGCGCCGGACCCCGTCAAAGGTCACACACGAACGCCGCGCCGTCGCCGACACCCCCAGCGTCCCCATTACACAACCCCGCCATCAGAGGAGCAGCCCCGGGGGGGGGGGGGGGCGGTACCGGGCTTCCGGTGACGTTAGTCGGAGGCGAAGGCAGCACTGCTCCTTTCGTCTCTCCCATTGACTTTCGGTTTTGTTTTGTTGGAAGTTGGAAAAATTAAGATGTAATGCTTCATTAAGCATAGATTCAGCTGCTTGCATTTGCGATTTGTTTTTTTGTTCTGTGTTGATGCTCCAGCGTCACCATGGGCTGAATGGTTTACCCTCAATGATTTGCGCTCAATGATTTGCACTAGTGGAGAAAAGTCTGACTACTCCACAGAGGAGATTCCTTACCCTAAATGAGATGATTGTGTATGGTTTGGGAACCGAAGCTTACGGGGGGGGGCTGAGTCCAATGCGCTACATTTAACAATTCAATCTCAAAACAAATATTGTTGCAGTGGTGAATCCGCTAGTAAAGCGACTTTAGCTGGCACATCCTGACCCCCGTAACGTTGAACAGAGCCCATCAAGCAGCTTGAGTAGTACAACACCATCGCTATGGCTGACATACATCCGCCCCAAGACATTTATCCTATCGGGCTCATTTTGAAAACTGTATATAATTTCACGCAGAGACAAAGTTTGGGGGAAAAACACGTTGAACTGGATTGACTAAGCGGGTTTTCGATCTGTTCTACACAGCAGTGTCGATTTTTCCAAATGATTAGGGGGCCGAAAATGGGGGCCTATGTCAGCGCCATGGTTTTACCAAAACGACTGAAATCGGCAAAAATAACACATTTGATGATTGTAAAATAAAATGTAAGGAATAGGTACATGTTTGTTCTAAATCAGTTCTTAACGCAAAAATAAAGTCACACGAGTGTTGGCCTTGTGTCGGACGGTGCCTCAAACCAAAGTTTGGCTGAGCCTCCGACCGACCAATGGCTTTCAGAATGGCCGAGAATCTCAGAATCTCAAACTGTCACAAGGCCCTCTCGGGCCTGACAATGGCCCTCTTGGATAAGCCTAGGGAATTATCAGGTATTGCAAAGGCCCTCTCAGACTCCTTCTCTCAGGTCTCGTAAGGACTCTCTCAGACTAGCATATAGGTAAAACCTTCCCACACCTGGAAAGGGGCCTCTCCGACCGGACGATGGCCCTCTCAAGTCGATCGATGATCCTCTCAAAAAGTGAATGTTCATTGTTCCTCTCTTACTGACTTAAAGCTCTCAGGCCGAAAAAGCGCCCTTTTAGATCGATTGAGGGTCCTCTCAAGGTGGTAAACGGCAATCTGAGGTCGGCATGGGGCCCTCCCAGGCTTGGCAAAGGTTCTACGCTTTGGCGCGAATAATAGTTTTCGTTATGCCAGAACAGCAAAGAAGCTGTTTTGGAGCACACAATTCTAAAAAATCATCGGATTTCTATTTGTCATGCAAATAAGTGATTTTAAACAAACTTCCCTTCGTAAAATTGCGTAGATTTACATTTAAATTAGGAAATGCGCCATTTTTTGGGACTTCAGGCGATTTGGGAGGCTGGGCCTTCGTTCTCCTTGGATACACCAGTGGCCAGAAAATATTGTGAGGGGACGGGACGAGAGCACCTTTGGGGGCCGAACTCAACATCGGGGGGGAGGGGGCGAGGGCCACTCCAAAAGTATATAAATCGACACCTATGCCAGTACCTATATATCAAGAAATATATGGGCGGAAAGTATTAGGGGGCCGAGAGCACCAGTGGGGGGGGGCGAGAGCACCAGTGGGGGGGGGGGGGGGCGAGAGCACCAGTGGGGGGGGCGAACTCAACATTGGGGGGGGGCCGAGGGCCCCCAAAAGTATATAAATCGACACCTATGATTCTACAAGGCGTAGTAAGTATCGTAATGAAAACCCTTTAGAAAGGTCACCTCTAGGATCACCTCTAGATCACCTTTAGATCACCTCGTTTCTTTTTACTTCCCATTAACCCTATTTGTAACAGGCTCCTGGCTACCCCTATTTGTAACAGGGGGCGGATTCCGCCGCCCCCCCCCCCCCCCAGAGATCTCGAGATCTAACCGTCCGATTTTCAAAAATTAAACGGCGTTCGGTTCCCCTCCACACGATCTACATTTCTAAAAAGTAACCAAATCGCAATTTTTGAAAAGGGGGCAACAGGGGGAAAAACTACAAATTTTAGTGGTATTTGTGATCCAACACAGCTGTCATATTTATCAACTGATTTTAACACAATCAATAGAAATCGATAGAGATTGAATTGGAAATTGATATATGGCGGCCACCTTCGAAAATGCAAAAATCATAGGCGTGTGCAGGTCACTCAATATGGGGGTGAAGTAAATGCGTAATAAAACTATTTTATGTTTTTTTTTGTGTTGAATGAAATGTTATGTTATTGTGACATTAGATAAAACAGTTATAAATCATATGTTTTTCCATAGGTGGTACCAGGTTAGTTAAAAAGGGAGGTCAAATAGGAAAAAAATATTAACCGCAGGCAAGTTGCTACCCAGCACTATAAATATGTTACTGATTGTAGATAGTTCCTTTTTACATGTTGTACTTCATCATAGGCGTATCTAGGATCGAAACTGGGGAGGCGTAAGATCTTTTGATAAGTATATATTATCCGCTATTATGATACTAACTAGTCAACAGTGACTATTTCACTTACAACTTCAATTCACTTTGCTTACCCACCTTTTTACCCTACCTGTACTCGCCTATTATCTTATAATCTTTCGTAGAGTACCCTGTCTTGCGTGTTTTATCCGAAAATTGCAGTATGTTATGTCATTGTAGGCTCATGCATCTTAGTTTCCTTGCAATCATATGACCCCCTTTCTTCCATTCCTGAGCGTGCCTCTGAAAAAAAGACTTTATTCCCTCTCCTGGTCTCATATGTGCATATATCATTATAAGCTAACCGTTTATTGCGCCGTAATCGCTGCCCCCCCCCCCCCCCTTATGCGCCTGAACACGCCCCTGCAACTCTATATGTAATAAATTATGCAAATAATAGAAGGAGAGGCTATCTTTTACATATTGATGACTATAAATGCCCCTTAAATTGCTCTATTGCCTTCCCGCCAGGCATTGAATACTTCCTGGAAATCCCCCCCCCCATTTCAAGCCCCTGAAACCGCCTCTGACATGCGATTTTTATGATATTTCATTAACATCAACTAATTTGTACTTGTTGCAATCACCGTAAACCGATGTAACTCCTTCATACTTGAGGCAGTTTTAGGAAGAAACCGTGAAGATCGCATTTCCGTATTATCGCCCAAATGTCGCCGCCATATCCTCCCAAAACCGTGCGCTGGAACCGCCTCTGTTCAGGTTAAGAACTCAAAATTTTGACTCCACATGTGAAAATCTATTATGGGAAAAGTCACAAAATTTAATGGGCCTGCTCACAGCCGTTCTGGAGATATCTTCGAAAAACATGAGAGGGGGGGGGGGGGCGGAATCCCGCCCCCCCCCCCCCCCCCCCCCGCCCCCCCCCCCCCTCCCCCTCCCCCCCCCCCCCCCCCCCCCCCCCCCCCCTGTTACAAATAGGGTTAAATAAAATATTTGTGGGTTTTTGTTGTATACATTACAAGATGTACAGCATAGACGGGCTAGTATTCATTTACATGTTTTACGGGACGTCCTACGATTTCTGACAGCAGTACGAAGCGATGGAGCGATGATACAGCGACACACCGCTTTGAACAAGCGAGCAAACATCTGATCTTCGCTGGATAATAATTACTTTCGTAAAACACACAACGCATGTGTATCACAACCACACCTGATCACCACACCACAACCACAACCTGATCTCAACACGCAATGAAGCATGCAGCTCTGGGATCCCAATGCAAAATAATGTAATACAATACAGTCGTGTATCTGGGATTTTGCATGATCTGGAATGCGACAGAACACCACGATGAATTCCGCTGTGGTTCAAAGATCTGACGGCACAGTTTAAGAACTGGTGTAGTCACTGGTTAAGTAGCCGTTTTCACGAAGGATTTTGCGTTCGGGGCGATTGGGGCGTTTGGGGCGTTTGGGGCGATTGGGTCTATAGCTCATAAGAACACGGCTTTTCCCGGTGATTTTTGGTATCAATCGCAATTTTATGAATTCATTGAATGAGTATATGCTCTTACAATGCAATATTTTCCGTTAGTTTGCTTTGAATATTCAAATTCAGGAGCAAATCTGGCAATTTGGGTTGTGTTAGTTCCTTCTACAAAATATACCGACAACGCCCTAAAAAGAGGCTAAAAGTATACTAGTATACTAGCTTTGATTAAATAAAATACGCAATTGACAGTTAGTTAGGGCAAAATTGAAGATATTAATGACAAAGAAATATAATATTATGATGAAAAATGCAATCAAATGTCAAAAACATAGACAGGCCTTAATTCAAAGGCGCTTCGTATCGTCCCATTTAGAGTGGTAATTTCGTTATTTTCCGTAAACCGGAACAAATCAATGTTGCAATCAATCAAGGAATCAATCACACCAAATGTCTCAAACGACACGATCGACATACATCTACAAAACATATCAAAGACATGAATTGTCTTAACCCTATTAGTGGCAGGGGGCAGATTCTGTCCACCCATCAGGTTGTTCGCGGATATCTCCAAAACGGCTGAAAGCAAGCCAATGAAATTTTGAGACTTTTCCTAGAATTGATTTCCACATATGGAGTCAAATCTTTGAGTTCTTAACCTGAACAAAGGCGATTCCAGGGCGTGGTTTTTGGAGAGTTCTTCGGCGACATTTGGCGATAATACGGAGATGCGATCTTCATGGCTTCTTCCTAACTTCCTCAAGTATGAAGGAGTTACATAGGTTTACGGTGGTTGAAACAAGTGCAAATTAGTTGATGTTATTGAACTATAATAAATATTGCACGGCAGAGGCGGTTTCAGGGACTTGAAAAGGGGATGTTTCCAGGAAGCATGAAACGCTTGGCTGGCAGTCAATGGAGCAATGTAAGGGGCATTTATAGCTATGACAATGCAAACGATAGTTTATCCTTCCATTATTTGCATAATGTATTACATATAGAGTTGCAGGGGCGTGTTCAGGCACATGAAAAGGGGGGTGACTGGCATGGTGATGACGATATGCCAGCGATGACGGTGCAATAGACAGTAAGTTTAGAATGATATATGCACATATGAGGCCAGGAGAGGGAACGAAGTCATTTTGGCAGAGGTGCGCTCAGGAATCAAAGAAAGGGGGTCACATTATTGTAAGGAAACTAAGATGCATGGGCCTACAATGACGTAACATACTGCAGTTTTCGGATGAAACACGCACCAGAGGGTACTCTACGAACAATTATAGGATAATAGGCGAGTCCAGGTAGGGTAAAAAGGGGGTAACCAATGTGAATTGAAGTTGCAAGTGAAATAGTCAATGTTGACTAGTTAGTATCATAATAACGGAAAATATACATATCAAAAGGTCTTGTGCCTCCCATTTTGGATCCTGGGCACCGCCTACGATGAAGTACAACATGTAAAAAGGAACTATCTATGATCAGTAACTTATGTATATCTATTGCTTGGTAGCAACTTGCCTGCGGTTAATATTCGATATATTTGGCCTCCCCTTTTCACTAACCTGGCACCGCCTATGCCGACAAATATGCTTGATACCTATTTTGTCTGATTTTACAATAATGCATCATTTCATTTATCCAAAACAAACATAAAAAACGGTTTTATTCCTAATTTACTTTCCCCCCCCCCCTCATATTTAGCGACCTGCAAACTCTTATGATTTTTGCATTTTCGAAAGGTACCGTCATATATCAATCTCCAATTCAATATCTATCGATCCCCATTAGTTGCGTTAAAATCGGTTGATAAACATGGCAGCTGTGTTGGATCAAAAATACCTCTATTTGTTTTTAGTTTTTGCCCCCCCCCCCCCCGCCCGTGGCCCTTCTATCAAAGATTTAGGAAATTTAGTTTGGTTAGAAATGTAGATCGTGTTAAGGGGAAACGAACACCGTTTGATTTTTGAAAATCGGACGGGTGAATCTCGAGATCTCCGGGGGAGGGGCGAATCCGCCCCCTGCCACTAATAGGGGTAGCCAAGAGCCTGCCACTAATAGGGTTAAACTGAAAGTCCAGAGACTACAATATGAATTTTGGCTTCGGTAGATATCTTAGCAAAGGATGAAGTGGAGCTGGAATCCTGGTAGATTCCCTAAAAATAAAGGTCTGATTTTTCAGAAATTAAAAATGTTTCAAAAATTGCAATCACACTGGTATCAATAACCTGGGGGTCAGAACCCGACATCTCCTTGCATCTTCATTGCTTGGAATTTTATTTACATCCCCTTAAACCGCTCATTGATAAAACGTACCATCCCAGTGATGGTTTTTTCCAATGAGCAGCGACAGGTGTTTTAATCTTTATCCAAAACATCCGATTGTATCCACTTGCAGCACGTTACTAGTTAAGGGGTGTGTAATAGTTAAGTAATTGTTTAATCTAGATGAATGTTGAAAAATCATCTTAAATATCGGTTATATTGTTTTCCGTGCTAGCATTAAAAAACAAGGGTGAGTCTACCTGGCTACCTTGATTGCTTGTGCGAGGAGCATAAAGGGTGAGTCTACCTGGCTACCTTGATTGCTTGTGCGAGGAGCATAAAGGGTGAGTCTACCTGGCTACCTTGATTGCTTGTGCGAGGAGCATAAAGGGTGAGTCTACCTGGCTACCTTGATTGCTTGTGTGAGGAGCATAACGGGTGAGTCTACCTGGCTACCTTGATTGCTTGTGCGAGGAGCATAAAGGGTGAGTCTACCTGGCTACCTTGATTGCTTGTGCGAGGAGCATAAAGGGTGAGTCTACCTGGCTACCTTGATTGCTTGTGCGAGGAGCATAAAGGGTGAGTCTACCTGGCTACCTTGATTGCTTGTGTGAGGAGCATAACGGGTGAGTCTACCTGGCTACCTTGATTGCTTGTGCGAGGAGCATAACGAATATTGACGATGGAATATTTCGCATATTCAATTCCCAAACCCTCGGATATGACCAGAAAATGAAAATAAGATTTGTTAACTTCATTATTGAGTTGCATATTGTTTATATAAATCAGGGCACATCGCACAGTTTTCATCATTATAAAATGTGTATTCCCTATTTTCAGTTTGTCTTGGGGTAGGTAAATGCTGGTTTTTGGAGTTAGCTGATAGCTTGATCCAAAAAATTATAACAAAGCCAATAAAATGTTGCTGATCAATTCTGCAAGGCGCCATTTTTGATGTTTCATTCAATGATTTTCAAGTATATTTGCTTATGTTTAGCAGCAACACGTAGGTTGGATTTGAATCTCATTGTTATACGTGTGACGTTTTTATATTTTGAATGTTGTATGTGTTTGTCATTTAGGTAATCTTTAACCTGCATGTTTTCAAAGGCAATATTTTAATGTAGGTGCTCAAGTTTGCTCTAAGTTATGCCTGTTGTATAAAAATAAGTTCGTATTATTATGAGCTGCATTCAAATTATTTCGTGTTTAACTGTAACAGTTCTTTATCGAGCTTAGCGGTTCTGCGAAGAACATACTTATGACAATTAAAAAACGAATTATCATGACCTCGAAAATATGAAAACTCAATGTTATCAAAACGTATTAGCCGTTTTCACGAGGGATTATTGCGCTGGAAAGTTTCTGAAAGATTCATAAAGTTTTGAAAAATTACACAACTTTTGCATGCGATTTTTGGCTAGAAATGTCCCTCATAATTATGTAATATGTTAGTAAGAATAAAATATGTTGACAAAATTGCGGTTTGGTGGTAATAAGCAAGATAAGTATTGATAGAATCTTCCTGAAAGTTTCAGAAAGATTATATCAATACTTATCTTGCTTATTACCACCAAACCGCAATTTTGTCAACATATTTTATGTAATATATATAATAATAACAAATTAGTAATGTAATGTATTGATGACAAAATACATAAAGCTTGGTTGCGCTACTTAGACGTCAACATGCATTAACCTTGGAGAAACCTGTGCTGATGAACCCGTTCTATTCGCGGGCTCATCATCTCCGCCAGTACCCGGTCCAGTCCGCCGGCCGCGATCCATATCTGTTCCATCAGCGATCGCAGCGGCTCGCCCACTCCGATCCACTCTCCCGCAGACACCGTCGGCATCGGTCCGCCCCGTCAGCCGTGTGCACTGTGCGTGACTCGTGACCGCTCGTTACCATGACAACATCCGGCGTCCTTGACGCAGATCCGGGGGCAGGACAGCCGGCCAGCGGCGACGGCGCTGCGGCGCAGTCAGTGACCCATATATCTGAAGTCGGCCGGAGCGCGGGGCGGTCCACCCCAGCCGCTTTCACCGCGGCCGCGGGGGCGTATCCGGCAGCGCCGCCCTCGCTCCTGCTCCTGCTCCTGCTCCCACCCTGCAGCAGTGTCAGGGAGCTGAAGTAAGAGTGTCCCAGTCGGACCCTGCACGTCATGCGAGACCTCCCTGGACAGTGGTGACGGAGCGGACCAGAAAGATCGGTATTGCAGGAACAGGTCGGGGCAGGCGAGTTAGAGCCTGAAGGTCGTGTCCGGTAGGGGGCGGGGGGGGAATGGGGGAGGGACGCCGGAGAAAGTGGTGCTGGTGACGCACACGCGAAGCACGCCGCCATGCTCCGCGGATAATGTGATAGTCTGTGAGCTTTGCAGCTGCAGGCAAGTATTGTCTTCGCCGTATCCAAAATTAGGACCGTGACTGGGTCATCTGCAGAGGATTTCACTGAACGCAAAAAGGCATGAACGCGTGTGAAGCAGAATGCACCCGCGTGTGAAACAATGATATGACCGCTGCTCGACTTTTGTATAAGGCACCAGTGGTCACTGGCCAGCGGTAGATAAGACATTTCGCTGCAGATATCCTACCTTTCAGTCCCCAGTTTGCAGACATGATTGCTCAACGTGATGTGTCTGGGTTATTTCCAAACTAGGTATAGCGTGCACTGTGCTACAACTCCATGGAACCAGGTCATGCAGAAGGTAGAGAAAAGTGGACAGAGTGATAACCAGACGGTGCTATTGTTACAAAGTTGGATACACTATTTCTCCAGAAGCTCTCTTAAATTTTCCATCACGTTATATCCGATTAGTGTTTACCTTGATAGTTGGGGAGCTTAGCAACACATTTAGATACACTGTAAAACAAATGAATGGTTTGTTAATTAGCTATAGCAACGAATGAAGCTAAATTATTATAATTACTGTAATTTCCAGGTTATCGATTAAATGCAATATTGTTTATAAAATTGTTCATTAGGTATCACTGAAGTATTATGCAACCAGTTACCAATTGAAGCTATTTTGTCTATTAACTTACGTAATAATCTACTGACGATTTACTGCAGGTTACTCCACGTTTAACACGCGCACGCACGGGTCATACCACAGCCACAGTTGTTAGCCGATCGGTTTCAAACTTACTGGATGTCATAAAGCCATCGGTACCTACAATTCTTTTATCTCGGATTTTTTTATATCAGTGACCTTAGGTCGGGTTAATTTCGTGACCTCCCCATTATAAGTCAGGTGGGAAATATTCAAATGCTTCCTATTCGGAGGATACGCATGATAGCAGCCCGGTTCCTTCTGGATCGTGTTATCATGGGCATGCATGATGATCCAGGTGCAATTTTTGTTCAGTGACTCGTACAGGGTCAGCCGAGGTCATCCGAGGTCAGCAACACTTTGTTGTATATAACTCTCGACAGAATGAAGATAGAGAAGTAAAACCGGCTCTACTGTGTTTGTCTCATCGAGGCACGTCTTTCAATTTGCAACTTGACCTTTTTGGGTCACCGCTTGACCTTGACCTGAGGTCAAATTTATATTTTAACCTAACCTAGTCAACATAAAGATGATTCACAGAGCCTTGACGAGAAAAACACGATGGCGTCAAAATTATTGCCCTATCTTTATTAGGTAAAATGTTATTTGCGAAAACAGCTTTTCCAAAAATAGCCTTTTTGACCGTTGATGACCTCTAGAGCCTAAACTATTGACCTGAGTTAAAATTTTAGGACCTCGTAGCAATTACATGGTTCAAGAGCTTTCCATTTCTTTTTTCGTTTGTTACTAGCTATCATAGTCCCTGTAATATCTGGGGGTTTCTGGAGCGAAGTCCCAGAACTGGAAAATCTGACCCTTGATGACCTCTGATGACCTCAATATTGTCCTGACGTAACAAAACAAAACGATAAACTTTCGATAGAGTTTGTCTCGAGCTGTCTAATGCCGTTGTTTGGTTGTCGCTACGTTGCGTGGTTTTCGAGATCTTAGGGGGGGGGCTGGGGGCATTCGTGTTTGGCACAGATCCCCGGCCGTGCGCGGGTTAAGGGAACCCCCACCACGCGGGTTAAGGGAACTGTATCAGGTATGTCGGTAAGCAGGAAGTCACAATTAAAACGCACACGCACGCACCCACACACCGCACATCAAGAGGACGTCAAGTATTAACTGTGCCAATGGGCAATAATTCCTTAAACGGAGATAAAAGAAGACAAATTGATGCAGCGCGAGCATGGAAACACTCGCGCTAATAGCATGCCTGTGGTGTTTGAAAACTGACGGTGACCTCTGACCAGCAATAATGGTACGTTGCTAAGTGGCGCCAACCTCCACCCAAAGTAGGACAATGCCAGTTGGAATGCGTATTGTACCCCTTCACAGGGGTGTCGCCGATAATTTTTGAATGGGGCGGCTGAAATGACGAAAAAATGTACCCCCATTTTTGCGTGTATTTAAGCCTGTGCAGCATTTTTAATGTGGATTTTTATGTTATAGTAGGTACTTGTTATTTGGCGCCGCCTTGTAGAGGATAAGAAGCTAAAAATGCTATTCATTCAATTCGCCCTTATCGACGAGCAGAATACGATGGTGATGGCTTCGTTATGATGATGGCCACCGATGTGACGCCGCGAAGCGGTGTGAAATTTTTATTTTAGGTCGTGGAAAACGAAATTTTAATATTGGAACCAGACCGTGAGCAATGAGCATGGAGCCAAGCCTCAGGTAATCCCTTTTCCTGGTTGCACATCTCGGTATGATGAAAAATATTGAAATGAAGGTAGTTTTTCATATACATTAGCCTCGGATAGTAAATCACGATGACCGGTGGCAGTCAGCGCTCAAAGTACATATGATAATAACCAGTAAAACGCCTTAATCGGCGGTAACCGATTGGTATCTGTTGCTTTCCTGGGACAAACTACATACAAATTAAGTTGTATTAAATTGTTCATGATCTCCTTTCTCGAATCCGCTAAAAGGGAGTACGTCCTGAGCGCTGCATGCTTCATCGTATAAATTAATTACCAAGCAGGCGCGAAACGCCCGTGAGGTTTCTCGTTAACTTACTAGACAAATTTACATTTGACCCGGCCCGAACCGGCCCGAACGGGCCATACAGACGTTTTTCGGAAGCTAATAACTTTGCAACCACTGCTCCGATTGAGATCGGGTTTTCACCATTAGATAGGACCATCAAATCAATTTTTATTTTGGTATGGTGCGTTCTGATAGGGGTGGTATCTCAGCGCGTGGCACACACAAACGTCGAAATGAACAAAAATAATTATTGATCAAAAACGGCATTATTAATACCAGTAAGACGCCGTAGTTGGCGATGAACGAGCGAACGCGAAGGAAATGTGTGGCGAATTTCAACTCCATCGGGCAAATAGTTTCCACAATCGGCTCAGCCGTTCCTGAGATATAGAATAGGAGTTCCGACTCACGTGAGTAACTACCACTACGCGTGGCGCGTGCCGCGTGAGGGGTGTAGAAAGGTGTTTTGTCACAAAAGTTCCGCAACGGCTTGGCCAATTTGTGCAAATTTGGTGTGTGGTTATGGATCTCTCATCCGCCACTTTCCAACAAGTCAGGGGTGCCTCTGCACGTGCGCACGTGCGCACGTATGCACCCCTTTTTTGTCCCCGCATCTCATAAACTACTTGCCCGATCGAATTGAAATTCACCATAGGTACATTTACTTCGCGTTCGCTCGTTCATCGCCAACTGCGGCGCCTTACTGGTTCGGTAAAAAAGTTATGGAAGAAAAACGACGCATGACCTCTGGGTCAATAAATTTTAACTCGTGGAGGTTCCAGGACAAACATATCACATGGATCTTTGTATTTTGCAAAAGATTCGTGAGTCTAGTGAACATTGGGAAAATTTGGCCATTTCCTGGGGATTTATATGCATTTTCATGTTTCCCCAATGACCTAAAATTGGGAGGTCACAAAATCTACTTTGCCTTAGGTCATCGACATAAAAATCATCCGAAATAGCAGAATTGTTGGTATTTATGGCCTGATTAAATCCTGTAAGTTTCCAACTGATCGGATAAACAATCTGGCTACGTCACGACCTTATATTTTAGGATCACTAGACTTGCCCTAGTGACCTGACCTGAGGATACCCGAGGTAAAAAAATAACCGGATTTGGGTAACTGATAGGCAAACAGTTCTGCCAAAAATGGCTGTGCGAAACGCCGTCGTTTTCCACTATTTCCGAAAAACCTAAGGGGGATATCCGCCTCCTGTTGTTGCGCGTGTTAACGTCTGCCACACAGATCCCCCCTCCCCCCCCCCCCCCCCCGTCCCCCCAACCTAAAGACCCTGGCGATGCCAATGTATGGATGTACCTACTACCGACACCTAAGAAATTGGAGTAATTAACCTACGGTATTTTCATGCTCTGCATGCCCAACGTGCTCAACCTGTCGCACGAGTTGGATCAAATTACAACAATAATGGGGTAAGTTGAGCAATACTTAACATTTTATTTCGTGTCATTTTTAAAGTAAAAACATGGGTTTGTGAAAATTTCTGTTTTTTAATTAGGAAAGGTCAATTTCCGGACCCTTCCAGTCTTTTTTTTTGTGGGGGGGGGGGGGCTCTGGTTCGACTGGCTCACTGGATCCACCGTTGATTATTGAAGCCGTAGTTCCTATTCAATCAAAGCATGACATTTGAAACAGTATTGCGGTAAAAACAACATGACCTTGGACATTGTAATTGGACTTAGTTATGAAAAAGGTGCAAGTACAGAAAGAAGTACGTTGTAGCAATACAAAATAAAATGTTAACACCAGTTAGGCAAAACAAAACGGTTAACCCGGCATTGGCTGGGGTTTCCAGACAGTGAGTATACACCTTCCATTGACTGGGGGGGGGGGCGTTTTTCGCCCCCACCCCCACCCTGGATATCTTCCGAACCCATGCTCGCAGCGAGACGCGCAAGGCGGCATTCGAAAGCTCTCAATGAAATAAATCTACAGCATACTCTAAAGTTGCAAATTGATGTCACATGTCAGGTCACGGTCAGGTCAAAGGTCAAAATCAAGGTATGTTAGTGTATGGACCACACTTTCCATCCGAAGCCTTTGATTGAGACCATGATCACCCAGAGAGCTCTCAAAGGTATACTACAAATCCTGCATGAGCTAAAGAGAGATTGTTGGCAAATATCAAGGTCAAGGTCAGGTCACAAAAGGTCACTATGCGCAAAATATATACGAAAATCATGCAACATATGTGTTATGAGTTATGTTACATATATAATTCGATAGTGATAGTCATTTTACCATCTGACCTCATTTAACCCGCCATTGGCTGGGGGTGGCGTTTTTCGCCCCCCCCCCCCCCCCCCTCTAACGGACTTTCGCAATAGCTCAGAAACTAATAGCGCTATCGACGTGAAATTTCAGGTACCATTTCTAAATCAATTATACGTCGTCTGTGCGACAATGAGGAAATTTCGTCGAAAATTTCCCGAAATATAGCTAATTTAGTGACGTCACTACACACGAGTTTGACTCACAAATCAGCTAAACTTTAGCAGGCCGTACAAATGCCATATTGTAAGTGAGATTCAATAAAAAAAAACGAAAAAAGTAAATTGTAAGGGCTACCAAATAACTATCTCGGATTAAAAAAAAATTGGACCCCCCAAAATAAAATATAAAAAATATAGACAAAAATGCCCTCAAGATCTACACTTTCAAAGATTTTCAAAAAATCAGAAGCTATGTCGTAGAACCACATGTGATGAATATCCAAGCCAAATTTTAAATTAATATCTTTATTTTTGACTGACTTGTCGCTCCCTAAGTATGAGTAACTCATGATGTCATATTTTGAAAATGTGTTTTTTGGCTTTCATTGACCAGATCAAAACACATAAATGCCAGGATTGTATTCTGAGACAAAAATATTCTGACACGTGTCTTTTGTATCTATATTTATCAATGTCAAATTTGGACCTTATTTGACCTGCCTTGACCTTAAATTGTGTCAGATTGTGAAAATTACTGCTACTATCGAATTATACGTGTAAAATAACCCATACAACATGTGTCGCATGGCTTTCGTAGACCTGTTACCTTTTGTTACCTGACCTTGACCTAGACCTTTGCTTACAATTTAACTTTTGCTTACGCAGATATGTATTATACCTTTGAGAGCACTTTGTGCGATAATAGTCGCAATATAAGGCTTTGGATGGAAAGAATCGCCCAAAACTCAAATATCTCAATTTTATATTTGACCTGACCGTGACCTGACATGTGACCTTATTTGGACAATTTCGTGCATGCTTTGGATGCGTATCAATGAGAGATTTCGATTCCCGCCTTGCGCGTCTCGCTGCGGTTATTGGTTCGGAAGATAACCAGGGGAGGGGGGGGGGGGCGAAAAATGCCCCCCCCCCCCCTCCAGCCAATGGCGTTCGGCTGAGACCCCAGCCAATGCCGGGTTAAGTAAGGTTAATGTTAAGCTCATGTCAAGGTCAGGTTACATAAGGTCAAAATTTGAAATTGATAAATCTAAATAAAAAAGGGCATATTTCTAGCCAATTGTGTCTGAAAAACACATTCCTGGCATGTATTTGTCTGTATCTGGTGACTAAAAGCAAAAAAAACATATACATATACATATATTCCGTTTTTTAATGTTTTAAATTTGTATTTTGAGGGCATTTTGTTTTATTGTATTTTTTTTCATTTTTGGGGGTCAAAAACCAAAATGTTCATAATTCTGAGGAAGCCATTTTGTATAGCTCTTGCCATCCGCTATCTTTTGACGGTTGTTATCGCATTTTGCTCATAATATGGCATTTGTACGGTCTTTTAAAGTTTGGCTGATTTGTTTTCGTTAAACTCGTGTGTAGTGACGTCACTAAATTCGCTATCTCGATTTTTCGACTAAATTGCTTCATTTTTGCACAGAAGACGTACAATTTATGTAGGAGATGGTATCCGAAGTTTCACTTCGATAGCGCTATTGGCTTTTGAGATATCGCCGAAAGTTCGTCAGGGGGCGAACCCCCCCCCCCCCCTCCAGCCAATGGCGGGTTAACTGGTATTTTCCATCCTAGTCATGCTTACGTATTTTTGCCTTTGTATGCTATGTTCCGATCTTATGTATCCCTCCCCCCCCCCCCCCCCCCTCCCCTCGTGATTTTTCCTTAAAATAGGCCCTGGATCTGGAGGAGCCTGGGGGGAGATGGCTTGGGAAGATGGTCCTGGTCTGGTCCCCACTATTAGCTCTTCGGTCCAGCAGGTTGGGCACCGCTGGAGAAGCTTCCTGGTGACGGTGTCCGCGTCTTTGCGTTCGCGTCGCCTTTTTCGAAACTCGGCAGACTAGCTAAACATGTAGCCGCTTGAAAGTTAATATTTTATGAAGGGATTGGGCCCTGGGGCCAGGAATTACCGCCAAGGAGAGCCTCTACCAGACACTTCATGGAATTCATTTTCCCATTTTCCAAATTTGTATAAGCAATTGCGAAACTTGTGTCATGCCGCAAAGCGGCGCGAAATTGTCCAGTTTTTGACTGGATATGTGGATTTTGACTGCTGCAAAGGCAATTTTTACGATAAATTGTTAACTTTTCCCGCAAACAGTGGGGTCGACCCCCTCCTTCTGAGAGGGGGGCCGGACCCAATCCGACCCCCCCCCCCCCCCGTCGGCGACGCCCCTGCCCCTCCAACTAGAGAAATCGCTCCTCATAATCCGGTTGGTATGCTAGACGCATTTTAGGTGAAAAATTGTTCTTTTGGCAATCATCTGCAACATTGTTATCTGTGAGAACAGTCTTAGAATTTCCAAGTCCTATCTGAAACCGTAAGAAACTACAACAGCGAATTGAAGGATTTTTTCTTCTTCTCCCGCGTAACGTGTCTCGGCCGGCGGCGGCTGGAAAGGCGGTTCACCAGCCACAACTGGTCAATGTCACAGTCTAGTTCGCGTTTTGATAGGAGCAGCGCGACTTCTCGGAAACTAAGCGTCGTATAAATGATGTTATGCCAAAATTGTGATTGGTGAACACATGCTATGCTAAGCGTGAGAATGAAAATCGGCCACCAAGTCTATTTTCAACATCACAAGCACGTAGCACCTTTGTTCAAATTGTATTTGGTTTCATCAGTTTCTAAGTCTCTTTGCCCGTGAGTTAATCATTTTCTAAATGGCATTGGGTCTCTTAGTCATGGAGCTCTTATGCAATGATCACTATGATATGTGTATACTACATTCGTGACCTCTATTGTCTGGAGTTTGCCTATACGTGCCGGTAAAATTCCATGTCAAATCCGGGTTATGATTTGTCTAACAAAGCCGCAACAGCGCATGTCTCAACCTACATGAAAGTGTATTTTTTGCTGGAATGTACAAGATAAGAAATACACTTCCCGACGTGTCTAAACGCTTGCAGCCAGCTTTCTCTTCCGTGAGTGCGTTTTTTTATCGCATTGCACAACTATTGCAGTCGTGGAGACTTTGGGGGTATGTTTATTCGCCTAATGTTTCTGTTCTGGCTCACTTCTGCAGTTCACTTTGCATTTCTTTGACACTAACACAACGACTCGGCGTGAGTCGCTAAGTGTATATGCGTGTCTCACGGAGAACGTCGACAGAGTGGGTTTTTTAACTTCCAATCGCCATTCACCGTGATCAATAGGCAAGAGGAAGAACGATAAAAAGCGAACGAACCTCGTGTCTGTTTCGTTTGCATGAGTAGTTATATCAGTGTGCCGCAATGACGGGTGGAATGCCACTCGTATGTGACGAGTCTGGCGTTAGCAAGAAATGAGAACTTATCGTTATTTCAAAAATAACATTTTAATATCCAGATAGGTACGCTTTGCCACACTTGCTCCAGGTGTCGAATTTAATACAGCTCTGATACCTCGGCCAAATAATACAAACTAATCTTCTCAATTAAACAATTACCAAAAATTCGCCTGCTTGCGAAGGGGCTGAAAAGTCTGACCAGATCCCTGGCGCTGAATCTGTAATGCACGATCTGGGCTGTCGCCTCCTCAGAGACAAATGACTCAGTCGCGGCGAAAATGACTCAGTCGCGGCGAATTGGGATGACACCCGGATCGAATCCACTTTCTCTCCTGAGCCACGCAGGGACCGGCGTGATGAGGGCAGCGACAGAGGGGGGCGGGGAGGGGGATGTCCGGGTACCGACAGGCCAGTGGTGACCCATTTATGCTGCATTGCACAGGATCTGTCCTGTATCTCACACCTTCCTGGATCATGGCTGCAAACTGGGCAAAGGCCTGTCCTGTAATCTCACACGTCCCTGACATATGGCTACATGTGACATCAGTTCTTCAGTTGTAAACGTGTTGTGCTTTGTCTTTGCAGCAATGCTTCGTTGTAGTGAAAGTTGTTTCATGTTTTGATTATTACGAAGAATTTCTTCTGATTCATAATACGAATATTGCAAATATTGTGTCTTGATTGAATTACACGATATGTCTTACACTGTTCAAAGGCGAATTATAGTGCATTTATTGTTGATATGTTTTGATCATTTATTGTTGATATACATTTATTGTTTATATGATTTGTATATGCTTTTGATTGTCTTTGCAGCAGCATTTTTGATTGCCTTTGCAGCGTTATACAATCTGGTATTTGTCTATGAAACTCGTTGCATGAGCTTCGCCACTCGATTGCGTAAGTCCGTCCGTTTCGCTGGCAGAGGGAAGTCGAACAGCCTCCAACGTTCTGGAAACCGAGTGACATCGCAGATGTCGCTTGTCAGACCGCTTTTCCTGCCGGGTACACTGGCCAGCGGTCGGCAGCCCCACTGGCCCCGGTACTGCAGTGTGTAACGCACTCCCTCGGCGTGTTGGTAGCGCAGGCGGTGCTACAAAATGTTACCAATGCGGTGTGACGGCCAATGGTTGATGGTAGCGTGTCGAACTGCACCACAAGATGGGAACAATACTCTTCACATATCTGCCTGGGCCAGAGACGGTACCCATAATACCGGCTCGGATTTCTTCGTAGCTGCCTAAAATTGCCTAGCTAAAGAAGAATAGCTGAAGACAGTATGTGGATGAACTGGAGTCCAGGGACGGCATTCCACACAATCCACCGCACAATCCACACAATCCACCGCCCTCACCGACAGGGGTGGTACCAAAGACGTCTCTGCAGGAACGAGATACGGTGCACGATGTCCATGGTATCGCATCGGGTTTGTTTTGAGAAGCCGCTTCAAAAGGCCATAACTATTATTTATATACTAACTAACTATTTTGATATACTATATTATATACAAACTAACTATTTTGTATTAGGGGTAAGTGCAAGTAAGTTGACAATACGAAACATCTCCCTCGTGTTGTCTTATAGTGACGAATGGCCTTGGTGATGCCACTGGCGGATCCAGGGGGGGGGGCAATCCGGCCATGGCCCCCCCCCCAAAAGCCTGGAAGGGGGGGGGGGGCAACATGTCTTTCCCCCCCCCCCCCCCAAAAAAAAAAACAATATATATATATATATATATATATATATATATATATATATATATATATATATATATATATATATATATATATATATATAAATAACTGTAATATGAGCCTCAACGCATATAAAAAACAATAAAATTCCGTGTTCTGTGAAATTTTAAGAAAAAAAATGAACACGTTCATAAATAATGATTTCGTCGTCGACGAAGGAATAACTAGACCCACGACCAAGGGCGGATCCAGGGGGGGCGAACGGTGCCATGGCCCCCCCAAGCCTGTTTAAGGGGGGGACAAACTATGTTTTGCCCCCCCCCCCCCCCCCCCCCCCCCAAGACGTGAAATTTAATGCATGCTATATTTGCGTTTTTAGAACGGTACTGGGCATCCCAAAATTGCAGCAGTCAAAATCAATCTAGCTTCAGTCAAAAACTGAAAAAATTCGCGCCGCTTCGCGGCATGACACAAGTTTCGCAATTGCATATACAAATTTGGAAAATTAATTCCATTAAGTGTCTTGCAGAGGCTCTCCTTGGCGGTAATTGCTGGCCCCAGGGCCAACTCTCTTCATAAAATATTATCTTTAAAGCGGGCTACATGTTTAGCTTGTCTGCCGAGTTCCGAAAAAGGCGACGCGAACGCAAAGACGCGGACTTTGGCAACCGGAAGCTGTTCCAGCGGTGCCCAACTTGTTGGCCCGAAGAGCTAATAGTGGGGACCAGGCCAGGACTATCTCCCCAAGCCATCTCCCCCAGGCTCCTCCAGATCCACAGGGACCATTTATGCGCGGAAATGTCGGTCTGCCTCTTGCTACTTTGAAACCATTTGCACCGTTACCAGTTGTTTGTTATAGTTCGGTACATAGGTATGTATACAGACTACAGTTATTATTATCATATGTACTATTGAGCGCAGACTGCCACCGGCCATCGTGATTTACTATCCGAGGCTAATGTATATGAAAAACTACCTTCATTTCAACATTTTGCATCATACCGAGATGTGCAACCAGGAAAAGGGGTTACCTGAGGCTTGGCTCCACTCACGGTCTGGTTCCAATATTAAAAATGCGTTTTCCACGACCTAAAATTAAAATGTTCACGCCGCTTCGCGGCGTCACATCAGTGGCCATCGTCATAACGAAGCCATCGTCATCGTCTTCGTTTCGTCGTAACGCTGAATTGAATGAATAACATTTTTAGCTTATTATCCTCTACAAGGCTAAGAAGCTAAAAATGCCTATGTTTCTGGGTTTTATCAGGCAAACCCGAGCAAAAAAAAAATCGCGCCGCTTCGCGGCGCTAAATAACAAGTACCTACTATAACATGCAAATCCACATTAGAAATGTTGCAAAGGTTTAAATACACGCATAACAAATTGGGGTACATTTTTTTTCTCGTCATTTCAGCCGACCCCCCCCCCCCCCCCCCCCACTCAAAAATTATCGGCGACGCCCCTGGGTACAGCTGACAATTGACATAGTTTTTATCAGTGTAAGGCAATGTCGGAACAATGCAAACTGCAAGCTGACATCTTTCCTTTTTCGATATCCCAAAAGGTCGAAAACCTAAAAAAATGGGGAAAAAAATCGAGATCGTGTGGTTGCAAAATAAAGTGGCCCAAATCCGGGAAGAAATTCGAAATTGGGGGTAGGTAAGGTCCGCTAAAAAAAACGGTTTGCCCCCCCCCAAACGGCCGGCTGGATCCGCCCTTGGGTGATGCCTGTAATGTTTTCATACCATGAGCACGGTCATTTCTTACAACGGGTGTGTATTATTTTGACCTTGTATCATCCTTGTCCCGGAGTGAAATTGTGCTGTCAGTTGGAAGTTATGTCCATAAAAACGGCATTGAGAAAATACCTGATTAGTCTGAAAACTGACCTAAAAAGTGAAAAGCTGAGAAAGTCGTGCTATGGAAACAATGGACCGGCATTGCACTTTTATTATAATAATACAAGAAACTAAAGCATGCATGCCCCATGTATGTGAAGTTGGGAATATTAAATAGAACGTGACACAGATGAATGCACATTGCAGCTTTACTGTTCCCGCGGTCCGAATTACCCCGCGCTAAGAATGTTGTTTTCAGCACCGTTCTCCGTTTAATTGCGGCACCATTCTCAGTTCTGCACGTCTAATGAAGCTGCCAGCAGAGGCGGGCGTTATTAGGGCCGCCTCTGCAGAGGTGCGACCCGGCCCCGACCCGGCACTCCGGACCAACTCCCAGCCGCCGCCGCCGGGTCACCGGGTCACGTGACTCATGCCGGGCTGGGAGCGGCGGGCGGCCGCGGGCCCCAGAGTCTAGCCGAGTCGGGCCACGGCACCACCGACCGCGACCAGGGACCGCAGTCGGGCCGGGCCGGCCGGACAGACAGACAGACACACTCCCGGCCCCGGCTGCCGCAGACTGAGCGGGTCGGGCCGGACAGACAGACAAACACATTCCCAGCCCCGGCTGCCGCAGTCTGAGCGGGTCGGGCCGGACAGACAGACAGACACACTCCCGGCCCCGGCTGCCGCAGTCCGAGCGGGGCGGGCCGGCCGGCCAGACCGACCGACACACTTCCGGCCCCGGCTGCCGCAGTCTGAGCGGATCGGGCCGGACAGACAGACAGACAGACACACTCCCGGCCCCGGCTGCCGCAGTCTGAGCGGGTCGGGCCGGACAGACAGACAGACACACTCCCGGCCCCGGCTGCCGCAGTCTGAGCGGGGCGGGCCGGCCGGACAGACAGACACACTCCCGGCCCTGGCTGCCGCAGTCTGAGCGGGTCGGGCCGGACAGACAGACAGACACACTCCCGGCCCCGGCTGACGCAGTCCGAGCGGGGCCGGCCGGACAGACGGACAGACCGACACACTCCCGGCCCCGGCTGCCGCAGTATGAGCGGGGCCGGCCGGACAGACGGACCGACCGACCGACAGACCGACACACCCCCGGCCCCGGCTGCCGCAGTCTGAGCGGGGCGTGCCGGCCGGCCAGACCGACCGACACACTTCCGGCCCTGGCTGCCGCAGTCTGAGCGGGTCGGGCCGGACAGACAGACAGACATACTCCCGGCCCCGGCTGCCGCAGTCTGAGCGGGTCGGGCCGGACAGACAGACAGACTCACTCCCGGCCCCGGCTGACGCAGTCCGAGCGGGGCCGGCCGGACAGACGGACAGACCGACCGACAGACCGACACACCCCCGGCCCCGGCTGCCGCAGTCTGAGCGGGGCGTGCCGGCCGGCCGGACAGACAGACACACTCCCGGCCCTGGCTGCCGCAGTCTGAGCGGGTCGGGCCGGACAGACAGACAGACACACTCCCGGCCCCGGCTGCCGCAGTATGAGCGGGGCCGGCCGGACAGACGGACCGACCGACCGACAGACCGACACACCCCCGGCCCCGGCTGCCGCAGTCTGAGCGGGGCGTGCCGGCCGGCCAGACCGACCGACACACTTCCGGCCCCGGCTGCCGCAGTCTGAGCGGGTCGGGCCGGACAGACAGACAGACACACTCCCGGCCCCGGCTGCCGCAGTCTGAGCGGGGCGGGCCGGCCGGCCAGACCGACCGACACACTCCCGGCCCCGGCTGCCGCAGACTAAGCGGGGCGGGCCGGCCGGACGGACCGACAGACCGACACACTCCCGGCCCCGGCTGCCGCAGTCTGAGCGGGGCGGGACGGACAGACAGACCGACACACTCCCGGCCCCGGCTGCCGCAGTCCGAGCGGGGCGGGCCGGCCGGATAGACAGACACACTCCCGGCCCCGGCTGCCGACCGGCCGGCAGGATGTGGCGCGCGGGGCTGTAAGAGGCCGATTTGCGCGCGTCACCGGCGAAACGGCAGCGAGTTGCGCCACAAAGCGTCTGGTGTGCAACGGAGCTGCTGTCAAAGCGGTGCACCGGATCAGGAAAATTGCGGGAAACGAGTACAGCCGATCAGGTTATGAAATGGGATTGTGATGAAAGCAAATCGTTGCAATCAATTCACCTTCAGTGAATAATTGGCGGAATGCTGACGCATAACTTTGAAAAGAAAGCGGTGCATGGAAAAGTTACAAGTTTGGGATCTTTCGTTATCCTGTTGCTGACCAATTTGCTGTTGATTCACGCCCAGTAAATTGTTTGCGAAAGATCGCATACCTTTTAACACGCGCACCGACGGAGGACCGGATATCTGGGCCCTAAGTTTGCTTTTCTCAGGAATACTGAAACGCTGTCTTTAACACAGCCGTTCGCCTTTTAACCCGCGAGTTACTGGGGTATATTTCATAACGCGACTTACGGGGGGCTATTTTTTGCCCCCCCCCCCCTCGGATCTCCGAAACTACTGGACAGAATGTAAAAATTCAAACGGCATTCGATAGCCCTGGGAAATTTATCGAGGGAAACATAACATTGTTGACCTCAGGGTAACCGATGATATTATATTAAATATTAGCGATATTAAACGCATAAGCAGTCATTAAATCGGTATGATTCGTGTGTCTGACACTTATAAGTACCTTTCTAAGCTGTTTATGACCTTGGGTCAGGTCAAGGTCATCCGAGGTCACGAGGTAAAACTGCAGATTACGGTCATTAGGCGTTGTATCACATGTTTATGCTTTTGTTTTTCGTCTAGAACTCGAAATTTGACCTTAGAACATTGTTTGTTCTATATAAATAGAAGTAAAAAGCAAAAACGGAAATGCGTTTTTTATGCATAGTAATGCTGTGAGAGGTGGTCGATTTTGGTCATTTAAAGGTCATAAGTCAGTCATTTTTGAAGATATCAACTTCAAATTTGGTACACATATTCACCGAACACGTCTCAATCACATATAATCCGGGTTTTGGATAATTCTGACTTTTTGTTTAAAAAAAAAGATGTATTTGGATTTCTCAAAAATTGTAATAAAAAAACTCACAACTCCGAGATGGCAGTTTCATAGCCCGGTCTATTGTCAGTATTTTGATTTAAGACAATTGAGTTTATCTCAAACACCGTACCTTTGACAGCGTTTTCCGCAAACCATTATTTTGCAACGAAAACCGAAGAACATGACGTCACTCTGACGTCATTCCCGGTTGACCTATCATAACCTCATATTTTTCCTTTTGCCAACATGTGTAGAATTGATGTGAGAGAAGGTACTGCAAGTTTGGTGACGATACTGGTGTTCGTTTAGGAGTTATTGCAAAATAAAGGGAGGGGCCAGAAAATAGCCCCCCCCCCCCAGTAAGTCACGGGTTAAAGGGAACAGTTCACATTTAACATGGGGTTTTGAACTGAGGTAACAGATTTGTAGAGCAGATCGAAAAACGGGTTGTAGTGAAATAATTAACTCGCTACGCTAAGTAATTTCGACACAGGACTAGTGGGCCCCATTTAGAAGAAGAAACTTCAGACGCCCGAAACTTGTTTCGTGGCGTTTTCCCCATCAAAATCGACAGAGCGGTTCTCGAGATCTCGGGGGGGGGGCAGAATCTGCCCCCCGCAGGTTAAAGTAATCTTAGCCGCCCGCAGATAATAGGGTTAAGTTACTTACGAACATAGGTATGCTAAGAAAGCCGACATCTGCCGACATCTGCCGACGTCCGCCCAATGTCGGCATGCAGAGTTGCTTTCAGTGCCGAGATGCCGACGTCGGCTGGACCTCGGCTGTACCTCGGCATATCCAGACATAGCCGACGTGTAGCCGACGTCGGGCCGACGTCGGGCCGGCCGACATCGGAATGCCACTGCCGAGATGCAGACATTTGCCGACGTCGGCATGTTTATTGGGTAGGTCACCCAATATATCATTCGATGCGTCTTGACGATACAAACACAATGGTAAAATATGTTTTACTCTATAGTGCTTCTGTCAAAAGGTATTGCTAAAAACAATTCGGCAATTTTTAGAATGTTTCGAATTCAATGGCTTCTGATGGCCTAACAACTATTAACCTTAGGTCAATTCTGATTAATTTTAGTTACAGAAAATTACATTTTCTTTCGAACGTTTTTTTCCGCGCGTCGCTAGCTCTTTTAATTATCGAGATATAGACTGTTTTAATAAGGACACTCATATATAGCCGAAATGTGACCTCTGGTGACCTCAACATTGACCTGACCTAAAAATTACCTAAGTACTTTCGATAGAGATTGTCTCGAGCTATCTAACGCCGTCTTCCGCTTGTCGCTACGTTGCGTGTTTTCCAGTGGCGGTCGCAGGGGGGGGGGGGGCATCCGGGCCATGTCCCCCCCCCCCCCCCAAAGACACATAAGGGGGGGGGGGCAACGTATCTTCCCCCCCCCCAAAGCTAAGGCCATAGACGGAGGGCCCTCCCAGGCCAACAGAGGGGCCCTCTCAGGCCGACGGAGGGCCCTCTCAGGCCGACAAAGGGCTCTCTCAGTCCGACAGAGGGCCCTCTCAGTCCGACAGAGGGCCCTCTCAGACCGACAGAGGACACTCTCAGACCCACAAAGGGCTCTCTCACGTCGACGGAGGGCCCTCCCAGGTCGATGGAGGGCCCTCTCAGGTCGATGGAGTACAGTCTGAGCCCGACAGAGGGCTCTCTTAGGCCGACGTAGGGCCCTCTTAGGCCGACAGAGGGCCCTCTCAGGTCGACAGAGGGGCCCTCTCAGGCCGACGGAGGGCCCTCTCAGGCCGACAGAGGGCTCTCTCAGGTCGACAGAGGGCCCTCTCAGGCGGACAGAGGGGTCCTCTCAGGCGGACAGAGGGGCCCTCTCAGGCCGACGGACGGTTCTCTCAGGCCGACAGAGGGCCGACAGAAGGCCCTCCCAGGCCGACGGAGGGCCCTCTCAGATCGACGGAGTACAGTCTGAGCCCGACGAGGGCTTTCTTGGGGCGACGTAGGGCCCTCTCAGGCCGACAGAGGGCCCTCTCAGGCCGACAGAGGGCCCTCTCAGACCGACAGAGGGAATTCTCAGGCTGACAGAGGGCCCTCTCAGGCCGACAGAGGGGCCCTCTCAGGCCGACGGAGGGCCCTCTCAGGCCGACAGAGGGGCCCTCTCAGGCCGACAGAGGGCCCTCTCAGGCCGACGGAAGGCCCTCTCAGGCCGAAAGAGGGCTCTCTCAGGTCGACGGAGTACAGTCTGAGCCCGACAGAGGGCTCTCTTAGGCCGACGTAGGGCCCTCTCAGGCCGACGGAGGGCCCTCCCAGGCCGACGGAGGGCCCTCTCAGGTCGATGGAGTACAGTCTGAGCCCGACAGAGGGCTCTCTTAGGCCGACGTAGGGCCCTCTCAGGTCGACAGAGGGCCCTCTCAGGCCGACAGAGGGGCCCTCTCAGGCCGACGGAGGGCCCTCTCAGACCGACAGAGGGAACTCTCAGGCCGACAGAGGGCCCTCTCATGCCGACGGAGGATCCTCTCAGGACGACGGAGGGCCCTCTCAGGCCGACGGAGGGCCCTCTCAGGCCGACAGAGGGCCCTCTCAGGCCGACAGATGACCCTCTCAGGCCAACAGAGGACCGTCTCTGTCTCTGTGTCATAGAGCTCTCTGTCGGCCCTCAACAGAGAGGTCGACAGAGAGCCATATGAAGCCGACTGAGTCACTGAGGGACTTATAAATGAAAGTAAAGATGGGTCCCTGAGCCCAAGGTAGTACCCGCGGGTGTCCAGGGTTTCCCATTGGGGACGCCCCTGACTCCCGCCAGCTGTATGCCGCATCTAACCCCCGCCCGCTCAAGCCCCCCCCCCCCCCCCCCCCCCCCCCCCCCCCCCCTGGGTGCGCTACTGCCAATGCCCATGCCATTTGGATGTGATAACATCATGTGATGCTGAGGGAGGTGTATTGTAATTTGTAGGTGTCCGCAGTCCGAGATGACGAAGTTTTTTTTACCACGTATTTTTTTATTTGGAAGCTTCATGCTTCTGCTTTTTTGTAGATTATTGTGACGAACGTTGAACCCTGTTGAATTTCGTCTTGGCGGCTTCTGGAAAAGGGAAAGGTTTCGGAACTGGGGAGGTAGATTTGATTATCTGCTATTTTAAATCTATGTGATTCCGGATTCGATAAGTCGTAAGCGTTTGCACTTCATGTCTTTGCTAATTGCTCAAGTAAAAACTTGCATTGAATCAGTACTAAAGTGTATAACCTGACCAGAACCAGTTATGCGTAAGCGGTAGGGGCCTCCCACAAAACTGAGTGAGGGGGCCAACCAGAGGTGTGAGAGAACCCCGCCCCTGTGTGTATGGGGGGGGCTGGCGCCATAGGGCTAATGTTAAATTCCTGCGAAACCTAGGGTGCCGGAGAGGGTTTCGAGCGAACCTGGGGGTGCCCAGCTCCCGGGCCACCCCAGTGCGACGCTCCTGATAAGCGGTAAGATGAAGAGATCGGAAGCAATTAATCGACAGGCACTATTCTATGACATTAAAAAGGGAATTATGTTTACATGAAACACACAGTAGTCGTGTTTACATAGCAATCATGAAACCTCCCCTATTAAGGGAGGAGGATGGATGAGGTTAAAACGCCTATCGCAATATTGCGGTAAATCGCCATTGGATCAAAATTTTACCTCGAATGGCATGACCTGAAGATCTGAAAATTACGCCTTCGATGTAATTTGACCCAAGGAATCGATTGCGACCACTTTTGAGCAAATTGGACTGTAACCCGCGCCGCGCTGGGGGGGTAAATTTTACCCCCCCCCCCCCCCCCCCCCCCCCCCGTCCCGGATTTTCGCTATAGCTTCAAAAGGGCACTGTATATTAACGCGAAACTTTCAGTACCTCATCCGGCATCGATTTAACGTCTTCTTAGAAATTTTGAAGAACATCGGTGGAGAAGTTTTTGAGAAAATAACGTTTTAGTGACGTCATGTCACGCCATTTTCGGTCCAAAATGGACGAAAGCTTGATCGATGATAGAACATTGAGTATTGAAGAAAATCGCAAACCAAAAACGCCAAAAGGAAGTAAATGACAACCTGGCCATCTCTGATTTGTAAAATGTTGGTTTTCTGACCCCAAAAATTAAAAATATTGTTTATATTTTTCAAAGTTTACCAAATCAAAAATGTTAAGATTTAAAAAAAAAACGGACTATATGTCAGAGAACCACCTCTAATGAGTGACTGCCAAATCGCAAAGAAATAAGTTTATTTTTGACCACCAAATGACTAATAAAGTGTTCAATTTGATGGACGCATTTTTTCAAATCGCATATTTTGACATTTTTAGACATCGTACACAAAAACAAATTGCAACATTGGATTGCTGTGACAAAGCTGGACCGTAAACATATGTCGTTTATTGCAAATGTTGGATTTCAAAATTTGACTCTTTTTGCCTGATATTGACCTGACCTTAAGGTCAACTGTCAAAATAACCATTCCTATTGGATTCTACGTCTGAAATCACCCATGAGACATGTGTCACATGAGTTTAAAATTACTTTTGCACATTCTGACCTTTTGTGACCTGACGTTGACCTTGTCCCTTCACCTGTACTTAGTACGATATTCTCTACCATACCAGCACTCAACCTACTCAATACTCAATCCTCATATCCTTTACTGCCTGTCCGCCTGGGGAGGGGCTGCCCAGTGCCGTCTGCATCGCGTTCAGAAGTCCCCGAACTTTGCCGCTCGGCTCGTTACCGGCGTGCGACGTAGAGAACACATCTCGCCAGCTCTCACGTCTCTCGGGTGGGAGAGAGTAGAGGTACTGGTCGTCCGACACGACTGTACCAACGTCCACAAAGCCCTGACCAGTCGACAGTGCCCTAAGGCGCTGCGAAATATGTTCGCCAAGCGGGCTGACGTATCGGCCAGGAGCACAAGGGCTGTCGACGCCGGAGACCTTCATCTTCCGAAATGTAGAATGGCTCAGACCCAGAAGGGTTTCTCGTACCGAGCAGTCGGCACGTGGAATGCGCTGCCATCAGCCGTGAAAGCTGCTCCGTCCAGGTGCGAATTTGTAGCCGCATTGGCAATAACCGAATGAGTGACGTGAGCGAGTGCCTCCAAATAGTGCCCATGCAAACTGTATTGTGTCGTGTAAAACAAATGTCCTTACCACATGTACTGTTCAGGAGCCGTAATAGCCACGTTGTGGATGGTTTCCTAAATAAATGACGAAATAAATGACCTTCTCCTTATATTTAGAAGTGTTTTGGCAGAGTTTCGGTGCGCTGCTGTTGATAATCCGGTCTCTACAGGCAATAATCCGAAACAGATGGTTTTGTCCTTTGACCTGACCCTGACCTGATATGTGACATTTTAAAGAGAATTTCAAGGATTCTTTAGAATCTTGCCATCGAGAGCTTTCGATCGCCGCCTAGCGCGTCTCGCTGCAATTATTGGTTCGGAAGATAAGAGGGGGGTAAAATTTACCCCCCCCCCCTCCCCCAGCGCGGCGCGTTCGGCTGGAGACCCCAGCGCGGCGCGGGTTAACTTTAGGCTCTAGCGCGTGTCAACACTTTGACCTGAACTCTGACCTAGAAGGTCAACCGCTATCGCAAAATGGACCTCATTATACTGCTTGTGTTCCTACAGATGCCTTACAATGAACCTTTCATACACTATTAGAGAGACCAGTTTACTCAGGCCAATATTTGCCCACACATACAAATATACAGTAGCAGAGTAGGAATAAGCAGCTGAAGAAGAAAATAACATATATTGCTGTAGTCGGTATTGGCTATAATACTATTGGCTAAAAAATAAACCCTTAAAATACCTATCGCGACAAGATGTCAGCATGCAATAAGACCAAGTCCCTCCAGGGCGAGGGCTCTGGTGATACCTGACAATTGCCTTATTATGCTTCATGCCTGAAAGAACTAGCTTAGATCAGGACATTCTTTCAGGCCAGCATTAGCATTATGACTCTAAGAAAAGAGTTCGCCCCACAGCTCTGTGATCACTAGAGAGCGCTTTCGTATTGACAGTTCTCAAAGGCCGTCTGAGGACCCTATTCAGACCAGCACAGGCCCCCAGGCCCGGCAAGGGCCCTTTTGCCAAGTTGCCACCCCCCCCCCCCCCCCCCCTTCTCCCAAAGGTCACCCCCCCCCCCCCCTAAGGGATCCAGTTTACACTAGATAAAATGAGATTCCCTCAAGCTTTAACATTACGTGTCTATGGGCGTTGCATGGAAAGAATCGAGTTAGAAATATCTTCGACTGCACCCCCCCCCCCCCTCGGCAGGTGAAAAGGTACTGTGGCCCCTCCCTGAGAAAAATACTGGCTTCGTGCCTGGTTGCGATGCTTAATTTTATTCAGTAAGCAAAGGGCCATTTTGCTGGCAAGGGCCCTTTTGCCAAGATGCCCCCCCCCCCCCCCAAGGTGAAGGCTGCGACCGCCCCTGGTGTTTTCTTAGATCTTAGGGGGAAGGGGCGGAAATCACACACACACCCCCCCCCCCCCCCCCTTCCCGACAGTTCGTGGTTGGCGCGAACCCCCGGCAGTGCGTGTGTTAATGGACCTTAATTCGGCAACAGTTAACTAACAAACAAAATAACTAACTAACTAACTTATATATATATATAAGTAGATAAGCCCTTCTCTGAAACATGTTTATGTTCTAAATGCATTTGTTTGCCAGCATTTGCTTGAGTACGATTGTATAACGATACATTCATAAAAATGTACCCGAAACATAACACCATAACACCGTAAAACACGGCATAGGATAGCTCGGTTGAAGCCAAGTATGGTATTCGTACCAAATGTATGCTAAATGCATGATTTTGTCACGGTCAACTTGGTGCGAGCCCGGCACATCACCTAACCTCAGGTTCGGGAGTCAGTCGAGCCCGCCGGTTCTGGATTCAGGCACGGTGAAAGCTCCAGTTCCGCGTCTCCGACTTTTTGTGACCCTAGTACCAGTGTCGCTCCTTCTTCATGTTTACCAGCTATTCTCTAGTTTTTCTTTTGCTTGTTAGGCGATCCACTTCCTTATATGATATTGGTACCCATTTCCTTAACCCGCGAGTCACTGGGCTTTTTTAGCCCCTCCCCCCGCCCTGAGGAATATTGGGAATATCAACAAAACAAAAACTAATCAGGTATCGACGCTAAGCTTTAATACCCCTCAGAGCATCATTTTTACACTTTATGAAAAAAATGAAGCAATTTCGTCAGAAACTTTTCGAGATATAGTGAATTTAATGACGTGACTACACACGATTTTGACACCAAAATCAGCTAAACTTTGCCAGGCCGTACAAATGCTACATTTGAAGCAAAATGCAATCGAAAAACGCTAAAAGGTAGAAAATTGCAAGGGCTACAAACCAACTATCTCGAAATTTGGACAATTTTGTTTTTGGATCCCAAAAATTTCAGACAAGTTTTTTTAAATGAACACAAAATAAACAAATTTCAAAGATATTATTTATAAAAAACAAAACAAAATATACGTCAGATAACCACATATGGGCAACTACCATACCAAATTTCAAAATTATTTCATCTTTTTTGACTGACTTATGGCATATGAAGTATGGTAAATCATGACGTCATATTTTGAAATTGCGCTTTTTGTGCTTGTATTGACCGGATACAGACAAATAAATGCCAGCACTGTATTTCTGAGACAAAACTGATATAGAAACATGCCATTTTCATTTAGATTTATCAATTTCACATTTTGACCTTCAGTGACTTGAACTTGACCTGAACTTGACATTAACTTCACGTGAATGAAGTCAGGTGGTAAAATGACTATCACTATCGAATTCTACGCGTAAAAGCATCCATAAAACATGTGCTGCATGACTTTCGTAGATATTTTGTGTATAGTGACCTTTTGTGACCTGACCTTGACCTTAATCGTTTCTAGCAATCTCACTTTAGCTCTTGTGGGATGTGTACAATACCTTTGACAGCACTTTGGGTGATCATGGGCACAATCGAAGGCTATGGATGGCAAGTATGGTCCATAAACCCAAATACCTCGATTTTGACGTTTGACTTGACCGTGCCCTGACATGTGACCTTAATTTGAATTGTGAAGTGTGCGTTAGGTTTATCTCATTAAGCTCTTTCGAAAGCCGCCTTGCGCGTCCAGATGCGATCATTGGTTCCGAAGATACCAGGGGATCTACCCCAATCCCCCCCCCCCCCCCCCCCCCCCCAGTGAGTCGTGTTACAGAAAATACCTCAGTGACTGCCGGGTTAAATATATGACATACTATTGGCAATAGGCAGCATTGGGTATGGAAAAGAGCGGTACACGTTGCTTCTCTTCAGTCTTAGTTTTTGCCGTAGTATTGCCAAAAAGTACCCCCCCCCCCCCCCACACTTCAAAGTAGTTCCCACGCCCCTGGACACTTCAAGCAACGCGAAAAACTTCAACTTGGACCTCAACTGTTGGCCGTTGTTTACATCGTATTCGCCAAGGTTCGAGAAATACAGGTCGTCTGACTTCCAGGACCAACAATTTTGAAGTGTCTGTCAGCCAATTAGTTAGAAATAATTAGCATTGTCAAAGACCCCATTTTGACAATTAGAAATTCAATTGCTTAAAAGCGGATACGTTTTGAGGAAAATGACCTTAATAATGTAGACATTTCAATAGCGGCCAAAGATAATAACTATCTCAGTTCAAAACCAATACAAAGGTGAAACATTCCCTTTAACTGCCCACATCCTGTGATTTTTTTGTCTTCTCAGGTTATCTCAGGTCAGGTCACGACACGTAATCCCATCTCCAAAAAATGCTAAAGGACACTCGTGTCACAGCCACAGTATTTGACCGATCGGTTTGAAACTTTAAGTATTTAACCCGCGCCGTGTCGGGGAGAGGGGGGGGGTGTACGCCCTCCTCTTAACCCTATTTGTAACAGGGGGGCGGATTCCGCCCCCCCCCCCCCCCCCCTCATGTTTTTCGCAGATATCTCCAGAACGACTGGGAGCAGGCCCATGAAATTTGGGGACTTTTCCTAGAACTGAATTACGCATTTGGAGTCAAAATTTTGAGTTCTTAACCTGAACAGAGGCGGTTCCAAGGCACGGTTTCGGGAGGGTTCGGCGGCGACATTTGGCGATAATACGGAAATGCGATATTCACGGTTTCTTCCTAACCTGATGAAAATCCATACGATTTTTAGTATTTGATTATGAAATAACCTGAAGAGATAATAAACACATTTGAACTGAAATTATCGGCCATTCATAGATGAATTGCATTACTTTGTATGGAGAAGATTGTCTTTGCTGTC
This sequence comes from Chirona hameri, assembly GCA_036785665.1. NCBI lineage: Eukaryota > Metazoa > Arthropoda > Thecostraca > Balanomorpha > Balanidae > Chirona > Chirona hameri. The sequence goes on from JAXIVJ010000492.1 coordinate 44,028, forward strand.
TTTGCTGCGCCATTTCTGTATAGACACTCGCATCAGCTGACTGCACACATCGAACGCTCCGTCAGCTGGCGTGACGTCACGCATTCCAGCTGACACGTGCTGACGACAGCTCGAAAGCGGCCAAGTTTCCATCGTCGGTGTTCCCTCACAGTCGCTTGGCATACATGCTATCGAGGGGTGAAGATGATCGGACAATCTCTGGCCACGGTGTGCCTCTGCTTCCCGCGTGGCGACCCGGCGAGACTCGTGACGCTGCAGACTGCTGGCACTGCCCGCGGAGTCCCCGTTCGCTGCTGTGACGTCAGACAGCGAGGCTTCTATATGGCAACTCAGCCAGCCATCGGTGCCATCGCTGTCCCTGCCGACCCGTCAACCAAGAACACTGGAGAGCAGATCATATGGCAGCTCAGCCAGCCATCGGTGCCATCGCTGTCCCATCGCTGACCTGTCAACCAAGAACACTGGAGAGCAGATCATATGGCAGCTCAGCCAGCCATCGGTGCCATCGCTGTCCCATCGCTGACCCGTCAACTGATAACACTGGAGAGCAGATCATATGGCAGCTCAGCCAGCCATCGGTGCCATCGCTGTCCCATCGCTGACCCGTCAACCAATAGCACTGGAGAGCATATCATATGGCAGCTCAGCCAGCCATCGGTGCCATCGCTGTCCCATCGCTGACCCGTCAACTGATAACACTGGAGAGCAGATCATATGGCAGCTCAGCCAGCCATCGGTGCCATCGCTGTCCCATCGCTGACCCGTCAACCAATAGCACTGGAGAGCAGATCAAGACGAGCGCTTGGCGGCCACCATAGGGATCCAGTGCACTAACGATAGGATTATGACTCGTGAACCGGTATATTCAACCGTGACATCAAGGTGAAAGTGGCTTGATATTGTGACCTATCTAGTTGAGACTAGGCGATATTTTAGTTTGATTTATTCTGCGAGAATGTTTACATAATGCTGACGAAATTTAACCGATATCCCCGGTGACATGTTGTATTTGAGTGTGTTGCTCAGAAATTGTTGGATAGCATTGTTCGATAGAAAACAACACAAGCCGCCGCGGCTATTCACATTTAACTTTTAAGCGTCTGCACTGGACGTCGCCTCAGCACAAGTTCGTCATCATTCAATCAAAACTCAAAAGCAACAACTGTATTTGACCTTCCCAAAACTGAGCTCCAAATCCACACAAAGCTTATAAGCATAAGCCCAAATACACTCTTTAAATGCTGCATTCGTGTAAAACCAAGTCATGCGACAGGCGCGACATCTTTGTCAGTGAAAAGCTTCGCCACCACCGATGGGAGGCAGCTACACCAGTCGATGAGACGGAGCTACACCAGCCGATAAGACGGAGCTACACCAGTCGATAAGACGGAGCTACACCAGTCGATAAGACGGAGCTACACCAGCCGATAAGACGGAGCTACACCAGTCGATAAGACGGAGCTACACCAGTCGATAAGACGGAGCTACACCAGCCGATAAGACGGAGCTACACCAGTCGATAAGACGAAGCTACACCAGCCGATAAGACGGAGCTACACCAGCCGATAAGACGGAGCTATACCAGCCAGAGCAATACCAGCCGGAGCAATACCAGCCGATACGGAGCAATACCAGCCGATAAGACGGAGCTACACCAGTCGATAAGACGGAGCTACACCAGCCGATAAGACGGAGCTACACCAGTCGATAAGACGGGTATACACCAGCCGATAAGACGGAGCTACACCAGCCGATAAGACGGAGCTACACCAGCCGATAAGACGGAGCTACACCAGCCGATAAGACGGGGCTACACCAGTCGATAAGACGGGTCTACACCAGCCGATAAGACGGAGCTACACCAGTCGATAAGACGGAGCTACACCAGCCGATAAGACGGGTATACACCAGCCGATAAGACGGAGCTACACCAGCCGATAAGACGGGGCTACACCAGCCGATAAGACGGAGCTACACCAGTCGATAAGACGGGTATACACCAGCCGATAAGACGGAGCTACACCAGCCGATAAGACGGGGCTACAACAGCCGATAAGACGGAGCTACACCAGCCGATAAGACGGGTATACACCAGCCGATAAGACGGAGCTACACCAGTCGATAAGACGGAGCTACACCAGCCGATAAGACGGAGCTACACCAGCCGATAAGACGGGGCTACACCAGTCGATAAGACGGAGCTACACCAGCCGATAAGACGGAGCTATACCAGCCGATAAGACGGAGCTACACCAGTCGATAAGACGGAGCTACACCAGCCGATAAGACGGAGCTACAAAAGTCGATAAGACGGAGCTACACCAGTCGATAAGACGGAGCTACACCAGCCGATAAGACGGGGCTACACCAGTCGATAAGACGGAGCTACACCAGCCGATAAGACGGAGCTATACCAGCCGATAAGACGGAGCTACACCAGTCGATAAGACGGAGCTACACCAGCCGATAAGACGGAGCTACACCAGTCGATAAGACGGAGCTACACCAGTCGATAAGACGGAGTTACACCAGCCGATAAGACGGAGCTACACCAGTCGATAAGACGGAGCTACACCAGTCGATAAGACGGAGCTACACCAGCCGATAAGACGGAGCTACACCAGTCGATAAGACGGAGCTACACCAGCCGATAAGACGGAGCTACACCAGCCGATAAGACGGAGCTATACCAGCCGGAGCAATACCAGCCGGAGCAATACCAGCCGATACGGTGCAATACCAGCCGATAAGACGGAGCTACACCAGTCGATAAGACGGAGCTACACCAGCCGATAAGACGGGGCTACACCAGCCGATAAGACGGAGCTACACCAGCCGATAAGACGGAGCTACACCAGTCGATAAGACGGAGCTACACCAGCCGATAAGACGGGGCTACACCAGTCGATAAGACGGAGCTACACCAGCCGATAAGACGGGGCTACACCAGTCGATAAGACGGAGCTACACCAGCCGATAAGACGGAGCTACACCAGTCGATAAGACGGAGCTACACCAGTCGATAAGACGGAGCTACACCAGCCGATAAGACGGAGCTACACCAGTCGATAAGACGGAGCTACACCAGTCGATAAGACGGAGCTACACCAGCCGATAAGACGGAGCTACGCCAGTCGATAAGACGGAGCTACACCAGCCGATAAGACGGAGCTACACCAGCCGATAAGACGGAGCTATAACAGCCGGAGCAATACCAGCCGGAGCAATACCAGCCGATACGGAGCAATACCAGCCGATAAGACGGAGCTACACCAGTCGATAAGACGGAGCTACACCAGCCGATAAGACGGAGCTACACCAGTCGATAAGATGGGTATACACCAGCCGATAAGACGGAGCTACACCAGCCGATAAGACGGGGCTACACCAGCCGATAAGACGGAGCTACACCAGTCGATAAGACGGGTATACACCAGCCGATAAGACGGAGCTACACCAGCCGATGAGACGGGGCTACACCAGCCGATAAGACGGAGCTACACCAGCCGATAAGACGGGTATACACCAGCCGATAAGACGGAGCTACACCAGTCGATAAGACGGGGCTACACCAGTCGATAAGACGGAGCTACACCAGCGATAAGACGGAGCTATACCAGCCGATAAGACGGAGCTACACCAGTCGATAAGACGGAGCTACACCAGCCGATAAGACGGAGCTACACCAGTCGATAAGACGGAGCTACACCAGCCGATAAGACGGAGCTACACCAGTCGATAAGACGGAGCTACACCAGTCGATAAGACTGAGCTACACCAGCCGATAAGACGGGGCTACACCAGTCGATAAGACGGAGCTACACCAGCCGATAAGACGGAGCTATACCAGCCGATAAGACGGAGCTACACCAGTCGATAAGACGGAGCTACACCAGCCGATAAGACGGAGCTACACCAGTCGATAAGACGGAGCTACACCAGTCGATAAGACGGAGCTACACCAGCCGATAAGACGGAGCTACACCAGTCGATAAGACGGAGCTACACCAGTCGATAAGACGGAGCTACACCAGCCGATAAGACGGAGCTACACCAGTCGATAAGACGGAGCTACACCAGCCGATAAGACGGAGCTACACCAGCCGATAAGACGGAACTACACCAGTCGATAAGACGGAGCTACACCAGCCGATAAGACGGAGCTACACCAGCCGATAAGACGGAGCTATACCAGCCGGAGCAATACCAGCCGGAGCAATACCAGCCGATACGGAGCAATACCAGCCGATAAGACGGAGCTACACCAGTCGATAAGACGGAGCTACACCAGCCGATAAGACGGGGCTACACCAGCCGATAAGACGGAGCTACACCAGCCGATAAGACGGAGCTACACCAGTCGATAAGACGGAGCTACACCAGCCGATAAGACGGAGCTACACCAGCCGATAAGACGGGGCTACACCAGTCGATAAGACGGAGCTACACCAGCCGATAAGACGGAGCTATACCAGCCGATAAGACGGAGCTACATCAGCCGATAAGACGGAGCTACACCAGCCAATAAGACGGGCTACACCAGCCGATAAGACGGGTCTACACCAGCCGATAAGACGGAGCTACACCAGTCGATAAGACGGAGCTACACCAGCCGATAAGACGGAGCTACACCAGCCGATAAGACGGAGCTATACCAGCCGGAGCAATACCAGCCGGAGCAATACCAGCCGATACGGAGCAATACCAGCCGATAAGACGGAGCTACACCAGTCGATAAGACGGAGCTACACCAGCCGATAAGACGGGGCTACACCAGCCGATAAGACGGGTATACACCAGCCGATAAGACGGAGCTACACCAGTCGATAAGACGGAGCTACACCAGCCGATAAGACGGAGCTACACCAGCCGATAAGACGGAGCTATACCAGCCGATAAGACGGAGCTACACCGGCCGATAAGTCGGAGCTACACCAGCCGATAAGACGGAGCTATACCAGCCGATAAGACGGGGCTACACCAGCCGATAAGACGGAGCTACACCAGCCGATAAGACGGGGCTACACCAGCCGATAAGACGGAGGTACACCAGCCGATAAGACGGAGCTACACCAGCCGATAAGACGGGGCTACACCAGCCGATAAGACGGGGCTACACCAGCCGATAAGACGGAGCTACACCAGCCGATAAGACGGAGGTACACCAGTCGATAAGACGGAGCTACACCAGCCGATAAGACGGAGCTACACCAGCCGATAAGACGGAGCTACACCAGCCGATAAGACGGAGCTACACCAGCCGATAAGACGGAGCTACACCAGCCGATAAGACGGGGCTACACCAGCCGATAAGACGGAGCTACACCAGCCGATAAGACGGGGCTACACCAGCCGATAAGACGGAGGTACACCAGTCGATAAGACGGGTCTACACCAGTCGATAAGACGGAGCTACACCAGTCGATAAGACGGAGCTACACCAACCGATAAGACGGGGCTACACCAGCCGATAAGACGGAGCTACACCAGCCGATAAGACGGGGCTACACCAGCCGATAAGACGGAGCTACACCAGCCGATAAGACGGAGCTACACCAGCCGATAAGACGGAGCTACACCAGTCGATAAGACGGAGCTACACCGGTCGATAAGACGGGTCTACACCAGCCGATAAGACGGAGCTACACCAGCCGATAAGACGGAGCTACACCAGCCGATAAGACGGGGCTACACCAGCCGATAAGACGGAGCTACACCAGCCGATAAGACGGAGCTACACCAGCCGATAAGACGGGGCTACACCAGTCGATAAGACGGAGCTACACCAGCCGATAAGACGGAGGTACACCAGTCGATACGACGGAGCTACACCAGCCGATAAGACGGAGCTACACCAGCCGATAAGACGGAGCTACACCAGCCGATAAGACGGAGCTACACCAGCCGATAAGACGGAGCTACACCAGCCGATAAGACGGGGCTACACCAGCCGATAAGACGGAGCTACACCAGCCGATAAGACGGAGCTACACCAGTCGATAAGACGGGTCTACACCAGCCGATAAGACGGGGCTACACCAGCCGATAAGACGGGGCTACACCAGCCGATAAGACGGAGCTACACCAGCCGATAAGACGGAGCTACACCAGCCGATAAGACGGAGGTACACCAGTCGATAAGACGGAGCTACACCAGCCGATAAGACGGAGCTACACCAGCCGATAAGACGGGGCTACACCAGCCGATAAGACGGAGCTATACCAGCCGATAGCGGAGACTAAAGAGCGTGACCAGCTAGGAACAGAGGGCACCACCTCTCCGGTTTAACCTAAGTACGCCAGGGGAAGTGTGCTGTCTGTCAGCGAACACAGCATGCAGTGTCAGCCCATCGTGCGCAGTGGCCAAGCTTCAGTGGCTCCAGTTACCTCAGTTTCCGTGGGAGTAACATCTTCATTCACCAAAGTACTGTCTCCATCGGGAGCAACATCTTCATTCACCAAAGCACTGTCTCCATCGGATGCTGCGGCATCGTATTGACCGTGGTGTTTTTGTTGTGTTGCCTCTGGCGACCGTGACGTCATGCATTGGGTCGCCGTCGGTCGCCAGTAGCCAACTACCCAAAGACCAATACGCCTACTGGGTGGTGGAAGGACCATGACGTCTTCGGGTTCTCAAGGACCATGACGTCTGGGTCACTGCTGTCAGTGGCCGTAGAGTCGTCTGCTGTGGAGTCGTTAGAGGGTGCAGCTCCGGTATTGGCGTCAGGGATATAGCTTCGTCTCCTGCCGTGTCGTAAGGGTCACCAGGGGTATGGCTCCGTCCTCCTGTGTGCCATGGTAGTCATCAGAGGACTCAGGCCTGTTGTGTGCGGTGCCGTAAGGGTCACCAGGGGGTATGGCTCCGTCCTCCTGTGTGCCATGGTAGTCATCAGAGGACTCAGGCCTGTTGTGTGCCGTGTCGTAAGGGTCACCAGGGGGTATGGCTCCGTCCTCCTGTGTGCCATGGTAGTCATCAGAGGACTCAGGCCTGTTGTGTGCGGTGTCGTAAGGGTCACCAGGGGGTATGGCTCCGTCCTCCTGTGTGCCATGGTAGTCATCAGAGGACTCAGGCCTGTTGTGTGCCGTGTCGTAAGGGTCACCAGGGGGTATGGCTCCGTCCTCCTGTGTGCCATGGTAGTCATCAGAGGACTCAGGCCTGTTGTGTGCCGTGTCGTAAGGGTCACCAGGGAGTATGGCTCCGTCCTCCTGTGTGCCATGGTAGTCATCAGAGGACTCAGGCCTGTTGTGTGCCGTGTCGTAAGGGTCACCAGGGGGTATGGCTCCGTCCTCCTGTGTGCCATGGTAGTCATCAGAGGACTCAGGCCTGTTGTGTGCCGTGTCGTAAGGGTCACCAGGGGTATGGCTCCGTCCTCCTGTGTGCCATGGTAGTCATCAGAGGACTCAGGCCTGTTGTGTGCCGTGTCGTAAGGGTCACCAGGGGGTATGGCTCCGTCCTCCTGTGTGCCATGGTAGTCATCAGAGGACTCAGGCCTGTTGTGTGCCGTGTCGTAAGGGTCACCAGGGGTATGGCTCCGTCCTCCTGTGTGCCATGGTAGTCATCAGAGGACTCAGGCCTGTTGTGTGCGGTGTCGTAAGGGTCACCAGGGGGTATGGCTCCGTCCTCCTGTGTGCCATGGTAGTCATCAGAGGACTCAGGCCTGTTGTGTGCCGTGTCGTAAGGGTCACCAGGGGTATGGCTCCGTCCTCCTGTGTGCCATGGTAGTCATCAGAGGACTCAGGCCTGTTGTGTGCCGTGTCGTAAGGGTCACCAGGGGTATGGTTCCGTCCTCCTGTGTGCCATGGTAGTCATCAGAGGACTCAGGCCTGTTGTGTGTGGTGTCGTAAGGGTCACCAGGGGGTATGGCTCCGTCCTCCTGTGTGCCATGGTAGTCATCAGAGGACTCAGGCCTGTTGTGTGCCGTGTCGTAAGGGTCACCAGGGGGTATGGCTCCGTCCTCCTGTGTGCCATGGTAGTCATCAGAGGACTCAGGCCTGTTGTGTGCCGTGTCATAAGGGTCACCAGGGGGTATGGATCCGTCCTCCTGTGTGCCATGGTAGTCATCAGAGGACTCAGGCCTGTTGTGTGCCGTGTCGTAAGGGTCACCAGGGGGTATGGTTCCGTCCTCCTGTGTGCCATGGTAGTCATCAGAGGACTCAGGCCTGTTGTGTGCGGTGTCGTAAGGGTCACCAGGGGGTATGGTTCCGTCCTCCTGTGTGCCATGGTAGTCATCAGAGGACTCAGGCCTGTTGTGTGCCGTGTCGTAAGGGTCACCAGGGGGTATGGTTCCGTCCTCCTGTGTGCCATGGTAGTCATCAGAGGACTCAGGCCTGTTGTGTGCGGTGTCGTAAGGGTCACCAGGGGGTATGGCTCCGTCCTCCTGTGTGCCATGGTAGTCATCAGAGGACTCAGGCCTGTTGTGTGCGGTGTCGTAAGGGTCACCAGGGGGTATGGCTCCGTCCTCCTGTGTGCCATGGTAGTCATCAGAGGACTCAGGCCTGTTGTGTGCGGTGTCGTAAGGGTCACCAGGGGGTATGGTTCCGTCCTCCTGTGTGCCATGGTAGTCATCAGAGGACTCAGGCCTGTTGTGTGCGGTGTCGTAAGAGTCACCAGGGGGTATGGCTCCGTCCTCCTGTGTGCCATGGTAGTCATCAGAGGACTCAGGCCTGTTGTGTGCGGTGTCGTAAGGGTCACCAGGGGGTATGGTTCCGTCCTCCTGTGTGCCATGGTAGTCATCAGAGGACTCAGGCCTGTTGTGTGCCGTGTCGTAAGGGTCATCAGGGGGTATGGCTCCGTCCTCCTGTGTGCCATGGTAGTCATCAGAGGACTCAGGCCTGTTGTGTGCGGTGTCGTAAGGGTCACCAGGGGGTATGGTTCCGTCCTCCTGTGTGCCATGGTAGTCATCAGAGGACTCAGGCCTGTTGTGTGCGGTGTCGTAAGGGTCACCAGGGGGTATGGCTCCGTCCTCCTGTGTGCCATGGTAGTCATCAGAGGACTCAGGCCTGTTGTGTGCGGTGTCGTAAGGGTCACCAGGGGGTATGGCTCCGTCCTCCTGTGTGCCATGGTAGTCATCAGGGGACTCAGGCCTGTTGTGTGCGGTGTCGTAAGGGTCACCAGGGGGTATGGCTCCGTCCTCCTGTGTGCCATGGTAGTCATCAGAGGACTCAGGCCTGTTGTGTGCCGTGTCGTAAGGGTCACCAGGGGTATGGTTCCGTCCTCCTGTGTGCCATGGTAGTCATCAGAGGACTCAGGCCTGTTGTGTGCCGTGTCGTAAGGGTCACCAGGGGTATGGCTCCGTCCTCCTGTGTGCCATGGTAGTCATCAGAGGACTCAGGCCTGTTGTGTGCCGTGTCGTAAGGGTCACCAGGGGGTATGGCTCCGTCCTCCTGTGTGCCATGGTAGTCATCAGAGGACTCAGACCTGTTGTGTGCGGTGTCGTAAGGGTCATCAGGGGGTATGGCTCCGTCCTCCTGTGTGCCATGGTAGTCATCAGAGGACTCAGGCCTGTTGTGTGCGGTGTCGTAAGGGTCACCAGGGGTATGGCTCTGTCCTCCTGTGTGCCATGGTAGTCATCAGAGGACTCAGGCCTGTTGTGTGCGGTGTCGTAAGGGTCACCAGGGGGTATGGCTCCGTCCTCCTGTGTGCCATGGTAGTCATCAGAGGACTCAGGCCTGTTGTGTGCGGTGTCGTAAGGGTCATCAGGGGGTATGGCTCCGTCCTCCTGTGTGCCATGGTAGTCATCAGAGGACTCAGGCCTGTTGTGTGCGGTGTCGTAAGGGTCACCAGGGGGTATGGCTCCGTCCTCCTGTGTGCCATGGTAGTCATCAGAGGACTCAGGCCTGTTGTGTGCGGTGTCGTAAGGGTCACCAGGGGTATGGCTCCGTCCTCCTGTGTGCCATGGTAGTCATCAGAGGACTCAGGCCTGTTGTGTGCGGTGTCGTAAGGGTCACCAGGGGGTATGGCTCCGTCCTCCTGTGTGCCATGGTAGTCATCAGAGGACTCAGGCCTGTTGTGTGCGGTGTCGTAAGGGTCACCAGGGGGTATGGCTCCGTCCTCCTGTGTGCCATGGTAGTCATCAGAGGACTCAGGCCTGTTGTGTGCGGTGTCGTAAGGGTCATCAGGGGGTATGGCTCCGTCCTCCTGTGTGCCATGGTAGTCATCAGAGGACTCAGGCCTGTTGTGTGCCGTGACATTACAAGACGCAGCTCCGTCTTGGGCAATGCCATTACAAGACGCAGCTCCGTCCTGGACGATGCCATTACAAGACGCAGCTCCGTCCTGGGCGATGCCATTACAAGACGCAGCTCCGTCCTGGACGATGTCATTATTAGACGCAGCTCCGTCCTGGGCGATGCCATTACAAGACGCAGCTCCGTCCCGGGCGCTGTCCGTGTTCGACGTTGACCGAGTCGGCGGCCGGGCAGTGGAGGTCAGTGAGTCGAAGGTGGCCGTCCGTCCACCAGTAGACAGGAATGTACCTGCTGCTCCCTCTGCGGAACCAGCACCCGACGGGGGGTCGTTAGACACGTCATCATTAAGACACAGAAGCGTCTCCAGGACATAACAGAGACTGATAAATGGCAACTGCATGGCATGCCTGCTGCGGACCTTCAGGACCTTCAGACCCAATACAAAACCTTCATATTATTATTCACGTATAACAGCGAGAATACCTACCCATAAAATATGTTATCGCTACTATTTATCCTACCGCTAGCTATTTTCCAAATAGTTGTGCAAAAAAATGGCAGTATTACGAGATTCTCTTGTCTGAACGTACATACACGACCAGGCACGTAGCCAAGGGGAGGGCGGCGGGGGCGGCCGCCCCCCCCCCCCCCCCCCCCCCCTCCCTAGAGGCCAGGAGGGCCCTTTTTGGCGCGCGAGGGCCCTTTTCGGCGCGCGCAGCGCGCCGAAAAGGGCCGACGAGACCGCGCGAAGCGTGGTATCATAGGTTCTTTACTACACGAAGCGTGGTCTTTAGAGAGTTTAGCGGACTTCAGAGGCCCTTTAGGGTCACCAGGGCCCTCTCTGAAAGACCAGAGGCCCCTTGGACGTTCAAAAGAGCCCTGTGCATGTCAGAGGGGCCCCTGTCAAGACCGAAAGGGCCCCTGAGCGGGTCAGAGGGCCCTCTGAGCACGTCGAATGGGCCCCCTGAACACGTCGAATGGGCCCCTAGCCAGTACAGAGGGGCCCCTGGGCAGGTTGAGAGGCCCCTGAGCATGTCGACAGGGCGACAAAGCGGCCAGCGCAGTCCTTTGTCAGGTCATAAGGGCCCCTGAGCAGGTTGGAGGGCCCCTGGACAGACCAGAGGGCCCCTGAGAAGTTAAGAGGGCCCCTGTACAGGTCAGAGGGGCCCTGACCAGACCGAAAAGGCCCCTAGGTGGTCAGAAGGGCCCCTGAACATGCCGAATGAGCCCCTAGCCAGCATGGAGGGGCCCCAGGGTAGGTCGGAGGGCCCTCGGAGCATGTCGCAAGGCGACAAAGCAGCCAGCGCAGTCCCTTGCTAGGTCGGAAGGGCCCCTTATAAGGTTAAAGGGCCCCTGGAGAGACCAGAGGGCCCCTGGAAAGTTAAAAGGGCCCCTGCGCAGTTCGGAGGGGCCCCTGATCAGATCGAAAGGACCCCTGGGCGGGTAATAAGGGCCCCTGAACATGCCGAAGTGGCCCCTGGTCAGCACGGAGGGGCTCCAGGGCAGGTCGGAGGGCCCCTTGAGCATGTCGGCAAGAGCGACAAAGCAACCAGCGCAGGCCGACCAGAAGAGTCGCTGGGCCGATCGGAGGGGCTCCTGGGCAAGTCAGAGGGGCCCCTGGCTAGACCGAAAAGGCCCTGGGCCGGTCGGAAGGCCCCTTGAACATGCCGGATGAGTTATTAGCCAGACTGGAGGGGCCCCTGGGCAGGTCGGAGGGGCCCCTGAGCAGGGGCGGCGGATTGCGGGGGCAGGGTACCCAAAATTCCCCCCAGTCGAAAATCCTGGGGGCAAATGGTAGTTTTACCCCCCCCCCCCCCCCCCCCCCCCCAGATTTTAGCCTGCTCAATCTGGGGCAACATTACTCTTCCCCTCCCCAGGATTTGCATTTGAGGGGGGGATTTTGGGTACCCTGCGCCCCGCAATCGGCCGCCCCTGCCCCTGAGCATGTCGGCAGGGCGACAAAGCAGCCAGTGCAGTCCCTGGCCAGGTCGGAAGGACCTCTGAACAGGCCGAATGGGCCCCTTGACACACAAAAGGGGCTTCTTGGAAGGTCAGAGGAGTCTCTGGTGAGACCGGAAGGGTCAAAGCACGTAGATATCGCAGATGAAGATTAAATACTCCACAATACAAATATTAAAAGCGGAGCTTTCGCGTATATTGTAACACCCTTCGTCAGGGTGCTACAATATACCCGAAAGATCCGATTTTATTTTTTCCTGTAGAGTAAGCCCTCTTTGTATTATATATATATATATATATATATATATATATATATATATATATATATATATATATATATATGTATATATATATATATATATATATATATATATATATATATATATATATATATATATATATATATGTATATATATATATATATATATATATATATATATATATATATATATATATATATATATATATATATATATATATATATATATATATATATATATATATATATATATATATATATATATATATATATATATATATATATATATATATATATATATATATATATATATATATATATATATATATATATATATATATATATATATATATATAGGCGCCCCCCCCCCCCCCTGGACGAAATTCTGGCTACGTGCCTGTACACGACAAAAATAAACTTGTTCACGGCCAAGGCGCAGCCTATAAACGATCATCGTGCACTGTTCGTCACTCGCCTGACTGGCACGTTCCGCTGTCCTCTATCAACCTGCGTTCCGCTGACCTGTCGGAGCCCCTGCTGACAGACGCAGACGGCCTTCTCAGAGCAGGTGGAGCTGGGCTCCAGATGGAGGCAGTCCTCCTCTGACCAGCAGAATTCACCCAGCCGCGCTGCCCGGCACAGAAACAATCAGTTAAAACTTTAGAAACTTAACTTAAAGAAAGAAAGTTTCAGTTAAAACTTAGGCTTAACTTTTCAAAGGACATTTGTAACCTGTATTGCAAAAGTTAGGGGTATTATGTCCAGTTCATGTACAGCGTACGCATTTTCATTTAAGTTATTTTTAAAACTCTGATTTACATCAAGGCAACGCAACATACCCACAGATGAGCAAACTTCATTTGGACTTAGTCACAGAGTTGGCTGTTTAATTCCTGTCCGTATCATTGCAGCCTGACGCTGTTCTAAAGCTGTTTAGTGCTGAGCCCGGCGCGCCGAGTCGGCGTCTGATCGTCCGCTGGCTCCGTCAGCAGCACGTCCGCTGGCTCCGTCAGCAGCACGTCCGCTGGGTCTGCCAGGCCCAGTGGCGGGTCTGTCTGTCTGGCGGGTCTGCCAGGCCCAGTGGCGGGTCTGTCTGTCTGGCGGGTCTGCCAGGCCCAGTGGCGGGTCTGCCTGTCTGGCGGGTCTGCCAGGCCCAGTGTCGGGTCTGCTAGGCCCAGTGGCGGGTCTACCTGTCTGGCGGGTCTGCCAGGCCCAGTGGCGGGTCTGCCTGTCTGGCGGGTCTGCTAGGCCCAGTGGCGGGTCTACCTGTCTGGCGGGTCTGCCAGGCCCAGTGGCGGGTCTGCCAGGCCCAGTGGCGGGTCTGCCTGTCTGGCGGGTCTGCCAGGCCCAGTGGCGGGTCTGCCTGTCTGGCGGGTCTGCCTGTCTGGCGGGTCTGTCTGTCTGGCGGGTCTGCCTGTCTGGCGGGTCTGCCAGGCCCAGTGGCGGGTCTGCCTGTCTGGCGGGTCTGCCTGTCTGGCGGGTCTGCCAGGCCCAGTGGCGGGTCTGCCTGTCTGGCGGGTCTGCCAGGCCCTCAGTAGCGAGCTGCCGCCTGAGGGGACCGCTGCTGCTATTGACCAGGGTTACCACGGGTAACCAAGGGCAACCACGGGCAACCACGGGTAACCAAGGGCAACCACGGGTAACCACGGGTATCCACGGGTATCCAAGGGCAACCACGGGTAACCAAGGGCAACCACGGGTAACCACGGGTAACCAAGGGTAACCAAGGGCAACCACGGCTCCGGCCGGCTGACAGGCGACACCCAATGACTGCCGCCGGCCAGGGTAACCAAGGGTAACCAAGGGTAACCAAGGGTAACCAAGGGTAACCAGGCTCCGACCGGCTTCCAGGCGACACCCACTGACAGCCGGTGGGAGCAGCGAGTCGCAGTGCTCAGTATGCAGTCGTGTTCACTGAGGACTGAGGAGGTACTGGTATTCAGTTCCGTGATTTGACTAGACTGTAAATAAAACTTTGCCTTGCAAATCTGGCGTTCTCAAGTGGGCTAGGCTTTGTCTTCAGCCCGAACTTGATGCTTAAAGCCGGGATCTGAAGTGAGGATTTCACATCTTACCGCCTGCTTTCATAATTCATTTGACGTTGAAGCCTGAAGGGCAACCAAAATAACAACAAATATCGTGTTCGTCCTCCTGGTATAATTAGTCAAAACTTCTGCATTGGATGTTGGATAAAGCTGTTAAGTGTGGTCGGTATAACTCGGTCGATACATTTCGGTACAGACACGAATATGAGCGGAAGCCATCGCTGAAAGACCACCGAAACTTGGTACATATGTCTTTGTATTACAAAAGTACACAGTAAACAGAAAATGTATATATATATATATATATATAATAATAAACAGCTAGTCATTCGATATACAGCCAATGGCATAAGACGAAACATACATGCCAAACCAAGATTCGAAGTCAATCCGAATAGAAAGCAAGAAAATGATTGTACATGGAAAGACAGAAACAGAAAAACGACGTTGAATGTCGCAGCGGATTAACGAGATCGCACCAGCCCGAACCCAAGCAACTCCAGCCCACTGCACTGAATCGATCCACTTGAATGGCACGCTTACGCATTCGAGACGTTTCCGTGACCCAGTGCGTAGTGCCTACAGAGCCCCCGCCAGCAAATGTGCGCCATCGGCAGAAACTATAGCAGCACAGCGGCATCGGAAGATCGCCCGCGCATATAGCGGCATGTCGGTCAAACGAGACACTTGTGGCGGCTTATATAGCGGCATGTCGGTCAAACGAGACACTTGTGGCGGCTTATATAGCGGCATGACGGTCAAACGAGACACTTGTGGCGACTTATATAGCGGCATGTCGGTCAAACGAGACACTTGTGGCGGCTTATATAGCGGCATGTCGGTCAAACGAGACACTTGTGGCGGCTTATATAGCGGCATGTCGGTCAAACGAGACACTTGTGGCGGCACCGAGAGAGCAGCCTGAGCAACGGTCATCGGATGCATTCACAGTGCCAACACTATGCGGCGGCAGTTGGCAGGATTGTGTGTGTGTGTGTGTGTGTGTGTGTGTGTGTGTGTTACTAGTTGCTGCACTGTGAGTGTGACAGTACTCAGCTCAGCGGGCGGACATAGATCCACTGGATCCGCAACATAGGTCCACTGGATCCGCAACATAGGTCCACTGGATCCGCAACATAGGTCCACTGGATCCGCAACATAGGTCCACTGGATCCGCAACATAGGTCCACTGGATCCGCAACATAGGTCCAGTGGATCCGCAACATAGGTCCACTGGATCCGCAACATAGGTCCACTGGATCCGCAACATAGGTCCACTGGATCCGCAACATAGGTCCACTGGATCCGCAACATAGGTCCACTGGATCCGCAACATAGGTCCACTGGATCCGCAACATAGGTCCACTGGATCCGCAACATAGGTCCACTGGATCCGCAACATAGGTCCACTGGATCCGCAACATAGGTCCACTGGATCCGCAACATAGGTCCACTGGATCCGCAACATAGGTCTACTGGATCCGCAACATAGCTCCACTGGATCCGCAGTACATCTGACGGGGCATAACAATCGCACAAACAATTTGCATTGATGGACAGATTAGCCATGCCTTTTCAAGGCATGCACTAGTAGAAACCCCCTATAAAGCTGTATAGCTGCGTATCGATTACAGTTCCAGTTCGATAACGTTACAGTTCCAGTTCGATAACGTTACAGTTCCAGTTCGATAACGTTACAGTTCCAGTTCGATAACGTTACAGTTCAAGTTCGATAACGTTACAGTTCCAGTTCGATAACGTTACAGTTCAAGTTCGATAACGTTACAGTTCCAGTTCGATAACGTTACAGTTCCAGTTCGATAACGTAAAAATTACAACGGTTTCACACTATATTGGCTGGAAGGCGTACAGACAAAGCACGAGTTGCGACGACACTGTCCGTCGAAGTCGTATTAGACGTATGACAGTGGACCGACACCTACAGGTGCACCGTCGAACCCTGCTGGATGTACACAGACAGGCGGGGAACGAGATCCGGACCGCCGCCGACTGCCAAGATTCGCAGAGTATCACAGTGACGGGCCCCCTGTACGTGCTGAACACAGCGTCAGACACACACACACACACACACACGACCAGGAGACGGACATCAGCAGACTGCAGACCCCTCCCACACACAGCAGACTGCAGACCCCCTCCCACACACAGCAGACCCCCTCCCACACACAGCAGACTGCAGACCCCCTCCCACACACAGCAGACTGCAGACCCCCTCCCACACACAGCAGACTGCAGACCCCCTCCCACACACAGCAGACTGCAGACCCCCTCCCACACACAGCAGACTGCAGACCCCCTCCCACACACAGCAGACTGCAGACCCCCTCCCACACACAGCAGACTGCAGACCCCCTCCCACACACAGCAGACTGCAGACCCCCTCCCACACACAGCAGACTGCAGACCCCCTCCCACACACAGCAGACTGTAGACCCCCTCCCACACACAGCAGACTGCAGACCCCCTCCCTCACACAGCAGACTGCAGACCCCCTCCCACACACAGCAGACTGCAGACCCCCTCCCACACACAGCAGACTGCAGACCCCCTCCCACACACAGTAGACTTCAGACCCCCTCCCACACACAGCAGACTGCAGACCCCCTCCCACACACAGCAGACTGCAGACCCCCTCCCACACACAGCAGACTGCAGACCCCCTCCCTCACACAGCAGACTGCATACCCCCTCCCTCACACAGCAGACTGCAGACCCCCTCCCACACACAGCAGACTGCAGACCCCCTCCCACACACAGCAGACTGCAGACCCCCTCCCACACACAGCAGACCCCCTCCCACACACAGCAGACTGCAGACCTCCTCCCACACACAGCAGACTGCAGACCCCCTCCCACACACAGCAGACTGCAGACCCCCTCCCACACACAGCAGACTGCAGACCCCCTCCCACACACAGCAGACTGCAGACCCCCTCCCACACACAGCAGACTGCAGACCCCCTCCCTCACACAGCAGACTGCAGACCCCCTCCCACACACAGCAGACTGCAGACCCCCTCCCACACACAGCAGACTGCAGACCCCTTCCCACACACAGCAGACTGCAGACCTCCTCCCACACACAGCAGACTTCAGACCCCCTCCCACACACAGCAGACTTCAGACCCCCTCCCACACACAGGAGACTGCAGACCCCCTCCCACACACACAGCAGACTGCAGACCCCCTCCCACACTCGGCTAGGGAGACGTGACGACCCGCACACAGCAGACTGCAGACCCCCTCCCACACACAGCAGACTGCAGATCCCCTCCCACACTCGGCTAGGGGGACGTGACGACCCGCACACAGCAGACTGCAGACCCCCTACCACACTCGGCTAGGGAGACGTGACGACCCGCACACAGCAGACTGCAGACCCCCTACCACACACAGCAGACTGCAGACCCCCTCCCACCCTCGGCTAGGGGGACGTGACGACCCGCACACAGCAGACTGCAGACCCCCTCCCACACTCGGCTAGGGGGACGTGACGACCCGCTCACAGCAGACCCGGCAGCGTACTCGGAGACAGCGCACCGCCCGCGCTGCAGGCGAGCAACACTGTCGGTGTGAATGTTCGGCCCGCGGCACAGAGGAGTGGTTTGGAATCCAGCGATAGGCGCGTCGGCGTCGGATGTCGGAATGGGGTGGAAACTAAATATTTGCGTCTGTTCTGCACCTATCTGTCCTGTCTGTCTGCAGCGGGGTTCAGCACAGAACGCTGCTAGAAAACGACAAGATTGCCTGTGAAATCAACAAACTGAGAAGATTGCCTGTGTCATCAAACTGAGAAGATTGTCTGCGTCATCAAACTGAGAAGATTGTCTGTGTCATCAAACTGAGAAGATTGTCTGCGTCATCAAACTGAGAAGATTGTCTGTGTCATCAAACTGAGATTGCCTGCGACATCAAACTGAGAAGATTGCCTGTGTCATCAAACTGAGAAGATTGTCTGCGTCATCAAACTGAGAAGATTGTCTGTGTCATCAAACTGAGAAGATTGTCTGCGTCATCAAACTGAGAAGATTGTCTGTGTCATCAAACTGAGAAGATTGTCTGCGTCATCAAACTGAGAAGATTGTCTGTGTCATCAAACTGAGAAGATTGTCTGCGTCATCAAACTGAGAAGATTGTCTGTGTCATCAAACTGAGAAGATTGTCTGCGTCATCAAACTGAGAAGATTGTCTGTGTCATCAAACTGAGAAGATTGTCTGCGACATCAAACTGAGAAGATTGTCTGTGTCATCAAACTGAGAAGATTGCCTGCGACATCAAACTGAGAAGATTGCCTGCGACATCAAACTGAGAAGATTGTCTGTGTCATCAAACTGAGAAGATTGCCTGTGTCATCAAACTGAGAAGATTGCCTGTGTCATCAAACTGAGAAGATTGCCTGCGACATCAAACTGAGAAGATTGCCTGTGTCATCAAACTGAGAAGATTGCCTGTGTCATCAAACTGAGAAGATTGCCTGCGACATCAAACTGAGAAGATTGCCTGCGACATCAAACTGAGAAGATTGTCTGCGTCATCAAACTGAGAAGATTGTCTGCGTCATCAAACTGAGAAGATTGTCTGCGTCATCAAACTGAGAAGATTGCCTGCGACATCAAACTGAGAAGATTGTCTGTGTCATCAAACTGAGAAGATTGCCTGCGACATCATGGTGTAGATTAGTTAATTTGGAAATCTTCGGCGGTATTTTGGAATCTACCATAGCCACTTAATAAACAAAATAATTAAACGGAGGTAACTGAACTATCTTTAACATTATACCTAAAGAAAATAATGTTTGTCATTCGTCACCACTTCATATAACATGGCATAAATACACTGAGAAAATAAAATCATACATGAAATCAACTACACAAAATAATGAAAGTAACTAAGGCAAGTGATATTGTCAATAAGTCAATATTGTGCACGTGCATTCGATTTGAGTTACTAGAAGGCCGAGTATGGCACGCAATATATGTATATAACAAAGGGGTGAGTACAGTCCAGTATGAAATGTACAAAAGCCTAATGTACTTAATCAATGTAATGTAAGAATAAAAACTATACAAATGGAGGACAAAGAATACACACGATACATTATATCTATGGAGAGGGGATTAGAACACCAACATATACAAAGGCACCATGCGCTTATAAAACATGAAACCTGTCTGTATTGTACATGATTGTCTCAGATTTTCGTCTTATTGAATCGTAGCTTTATGCATTACGGATAGCGCATTGATAGCACAGATGACGTGATATCGTTAATTAGACCAAATCACACCTTAAACACCGCACCAACGGGAAAACTTGGTCAACAGAAACTCCAATCGCCTCTTGGCTACAATTGGATACGATATCACTTCAAACTGCTCCAGTGTATATGCTACACAGAAGCTGCCCAAACAGCTGCAGCCCACCGCTGCGTCATATCATAACCAGATTACAAAAACACGCATCAGCCAATCATTTCTCCAACTTGGCGCTGGAATCTCGAGGAATAGCAGAAACGTTCATTGTCAGACGGTTAAGACCAGCCTAGAAAGTCGGTTTGATCTGAGTCGACAGAAAGCCTCTGAACACTGTCGCTGTGGAAGAATGGTAGTGTGCCAAAAGCGCCGCCTTGGCTCGCGTTTACTCGCGTCATGGTATCTCTGCAGTACCGATCGACCAATGGTCCGGCGGCGGCGGCGACCTCTTGCCACGTCCGGCGGCGGCGGCGACCTCTTGCCACGTCCGCCGGCGCCGACCTCTCTTACCACGTCCGGCGGCGCCGACCTCTCTTGCCACGTGCGCCGGCGCCGACCTCTCTTGCCACGTGCGCCGGCGCCGACCTCTCTTGCCACGTGCGCCGGCGCCGACCTCTCTTGCCACGTGCGCCGGCGCCGACCTCTCTTGCCACGTGCGCCGGCGCCGACCTCTCTTGCCACGTGCGCCGGCGCCGACCTCTCTTGCCACGTGCGCCGGCGCCGACCTCTCTTGCCACGTGCGCCGGCGCCGACCTCTCTTGCCACGTGCGCCGGCGCCGACCTCTCTTGCCACGTGCGCCGGCGCCGACCTCTCTATCACAGTCCGCCCTCCTGCATCAGACGGCAGCGCACGTGTGCGGCTTCTCCCTGCCCATCATACCTCCAGCGGCCATCAGACGACGGCTGATATTGGTCATCACGGGCTCCATACACCGCCGCACAGCGCGCGACACAAGCCTCAGTGCCGCAAACAGCCAACAGAACCATCTCCAGCTCCGTGCTCTGTCAGCAGCCCAATCCCTGGCGCAGTCGACAGCAAACCTTTAGCGTCGGCAATAGTTGACAGCCCTTGGGGCAGCCCAGGGTCGCGGAATACTCTGTTCGGCGCTGCCATTGTCAGCAGTGAACTATTGGCGCCGCGAACTGCGGCAGTCTGATGTCGGCGTCACTGCCTGCTTAAAGAACTCCGCCGCTCAGCAATACCTATGTGCGGTTATCCACCGCCGCCACCGCCGCCGCCGCCGCCGCCGCCGCCGCCGCCGCCGCCGCCGCCGCCGCCCACCGTCATCCGGCCGGTCCGGGCGGCGGAGCGGGCGGTCAGCTGTCCGCTGCGGGTCAGGGTCCTGGTGTCGTGTCGTCCGCGGCCGGCGGCGGCGGCGGCGGCGGCGGCGGCGGCGGCGGCGGGCGGCTCGCGGCGTCACGTCGTCGACTTGATCTTCTCGTCCTGGCGGCGCAGGTCGTCGGCGCACTTGGTCCGCGTCTCGCGCAACAGCGAGCTGGGGAACGGGTCCGCGATCCGGAACACCTCCTGCGAGATACAGAAAAGGTCGTCACCGGGCGGGACACACCGGACATTAGACACCTGCATGACTAGACAGTAGACGCACATACACTTCACATATGCCACATACAACGCAAACAAAACAACTGCAAACAGGTGAAATACCACGAACAAAGCTCAGCAATATCTAGTCGGAAAAGATGAGAGCATGCAACATGTTTTGAAAGGACAGGCCGTGCAATTCCACCAATTACGGATCAATACAAGTGCATGGTTCCGGACAATTCGTGATAGGCGGCACTCCTTTCTGGCATTCATCAGTTCCATGGTCATAACTCAAGAAACGACATCTCGCATGCCACACATTTTACCAACCGGACACTCATGGCTCATAAATGCCTACATCAAACCACGAAACCATCACCAACATAACCAGCGATTAACCTCGACATGCACCACGACCTCCGAGACGATTGCCAACACAGCACAATCCACCAGACGCACCCCTGACAGCTGGCGCCCACACATTCCGACAGCCCTGTCCTGTCCTGTCCTGCGCACGGGGTCACCTGCCTGCATGAACGTGTGGCACTGGAGGACATGCGGGCTGCGCGGGATCTCTCGCAGCGCTGTCATCGTATCCATGAAGTCACGGCACTCCAGCAGTCGGGACTCGTGCAGCTTCAGCAGCGCCAGGCCGACCCGGAACAGCACCTTGGTGCCCTCGTAGAACAAACAGTCCCACACGCGGAACAGGGTCTGTAACGATCAAGAAAGTATACACTTCACCTGAGCACATGATGATATCTGGTGCGCGCACTTTTGGCACTACCTAGCAAGAATGTGTAAAGGTTCGACGAGTTTTAAAGAGACAGAGATAAACATCACATATCTTAGCCGAAAACGACGATAACAAACCCACGAAAATGTATTCTTTCGCGGTTGTCTTTACGAGTTTGACCACCACAATTCTTGGGTGAAATTGGTTCCCGATCGCTGAAGCCGATCACGTTGGCTGGTTTCACGTTAACAGCACCATGTTCGGCAGAGCAGGCGTCCAGCCGACCGACAGTACCCGTTTCTGAACATCAGCCAAGGAAGTTTGTCTCACCTCAATGGGAATCACCTCGGCGAACAGGCAGACAAACCACTTGGTGGCGATCATGGACCAGGCGATACCCAGCATCTGCATGTGCTCGTATATTGCTGGCAGTTTTACCCTGAAAACGCGCCGCACGGATCGGTCTGAGTTGCGTGAACACACCGGACACGTCGTCGGCGGCCGGCGGGTGAACATGTGGGACTGATCTTTCGCGGGAAATTAGCAAGTACTATCGCAAACCGTCACTCCTTGTCTGCACGCTGGAATTGAGAGTTTTGGGTTGGGACCAATAATCAAAATACAACGAATGTTACATCCCTTGGTATTAACTGTGCCTCAACTTGAGTCCAAATGTATGTGTTGTGACATCAAGCACAAATGTGATGTGTATGCTATTGTCTTCTTACAAACCACTATGAAAATAATGTCCTGACTGAGTCTGACCGCGTCTGACCTGACAAGCTGTGCGAACACGTCGATGTCCAGCCGGACTCCGCGCATGCTGCGGACGTAGTAGTCAGGCAGGAGGCGGTCGACGAGGGCGGCCAGCAGCCAGAACGTGTCCTCCTCCTGGTCGGTCACCACCAGCAGCAGGCCCGCGATGTAGTTCACACCCTGTCATCAACAATCGCACGTGGCATATTCGTCAGCAGCACTACTAAGGCTATTCTTGTGTAACTGTGCGCGCTGATTGCACCATTGTGCGTGAAGCAGTGCCCTCAATCGTCCCAGACTCTTATGGCTTAGTGTCCAGACAAAACCTAATTTAATAAGCTAAGAGGCTCAAACTAACAAAAAAACATGATTAGAAGTCTTACGCTTTTCGGCACTTTTGACCTCATATTGAAATAAGTACAGGGACCCGCAGTTGCTATGGTACACACTAAAGTCCGGCATATTTTATCCTCTAGCGTATGTATGTTTGACGGCGAATTAAGAAACGATCATATGTGCATTCAAACCGCATTACTGCGAGCTTCAAATTGATATATTGACGCATTGGCTCACCTTATCCACTGGCTGCTTTTAAGCAAAATCCGTTTTTACCACCGCAAAGCGCTAAAAACTTTTTTGCTTAAAAGCAGCCAATGGCTAAGATGAGTCGGTGCGTCAATATATCAATTTGAAGCTCTCAGTAATGCAGTTTGAATGCATATATGGTCGTTTCTTCATTCGCCGTCAAACCTACGCTGGAGGAGAAAGAAGCCTGACCTTAGTGTGTACCATAGCAACTGCGGGGGGGGGCGTAACTACAAATTACAATAAGTAAGTAAAATTATTATTGACAAGTCATGTTGACATCAAAGGAAATAAGGTGTAAGCGCCGTTTTCGTTGCATGTGCATACATACGTGTTGTTGAGCGCCATCTACGTTTGTCTGTAAGTTGACTTTGCTCGTGCGGCCAAGAGATGGCTGACCTGACCCAGGTACGAGTCAGGCGGAAAGGTGACCCCTGCGGCGCCGGGCAGGGCGGCGGCCCTGCTCCCGGCACTCTTTCGCTCCCCGCGCGTGGCAGCGTGCAGGCGTGCTGCCGCTCTTTGGTTTCTTGGGCCCGCCCAGTGAGTTGGTTATTTGGAATTGAGTGTTTGTTTTAAAGGGCTTCGCGACTGTCGCCAGTGTAAACCCGTGAAACAGCAGTGAGTACGGAGCGGGCAGCTCATATTCTGACGATGACGTCGTTTGCCCCGCCGATGTTTTAGGGTTAACCCGCCATTGACGGGCAACTCATATTCTGACGATGACGTCGTTTGCCCCGCCGATGTTTTAGGGTTAACCCGCCATTGACGGGCAACTCATATTCTGACGATGACGTCGTTTGCCCCGCCGATGTTTTAGGGTTAACCCGCCATTGACGGGCAACTCATATTCTGACGATGACGTCGTTTGCCCCGCCGATGTTTAAGGGTTAACCCGCCATTGACGGGGGGGGGCAAACAACGCCCCTGACGAACTTTCGCCATAGCGCAGAAACCAAAAGAGCTATCAACGTGAAACTTTGGGTACCTTCTACACCAATTTTACGTCTTCTGTGAGAAATGCAGCAATTTCGTCGATTTAAAAAAGATATAGTGAAGTTAGTGACGTCACTACACACGAGTTTGACGAAAAACTCAGCTAAACTTTAACAGATCGTACAAAGGTCATGTTTTACGAAAAATGCAATACAAAACGTCAAAAGATGGCAAATGACAAGGGCTACAAAACGGTTATCTCGGATTTTTGACAATTTTGTTTTTGACCTCCCAAAATAAAATAAAACAACTTTTTCGGGAAAATGCCCACAAAATCTAGGTTTTTTTTTCTCAAAGATATAAAAAACAGAATATATATTACAGAACCACATGTGGGCAATTCCCAAACAAAATTTCAAAACAATCACCATTTTTGACTGACTTATGGCTCCTAAAGTATGAGTAACTAACGACATATTTTCTTCTTGGGGTTCTCGGTTTTTGTTCACCAGCTACGAACAAATAAACGTCACCACTGCATTTATGAGGCACAACTGGTCCAGAAACATGCCTTTGTATTTATATTTCGCAATTTCTAATTTTGACCTTATGTGGCCTGACCTTGACCTGAGATTGACATTAACCTCACTTAAATGAGGTCAGGTGGTAAAATGACTATCATTATCGAATTATACGTGTAAAATAATCCATAAAGCATGTGCCGCATGACTTTCGTAGATCTTTTGCGCATAGTGACCTTTTGTGACCTGACCTTGACCTATGCTAACAATCTCACTTTACCTCATGTGGGATGTGTATTATACCGTTGAGAGCACTTTGGGTGATAATGGTCGCAATTGAAGGCTTTGTATGGAAATTATGGCCCACATATATAAAATACCTTGATGTTGACCTTTTACCTGACCGTGACGTGACGTATGACCTCAATTTGAAAATTCGATCATGCTTTAGGTGCGCTTTAGATGCCGCCTTGCGCGTCTCCCTATGATCATTGGTTCGGAATCCCGTCCCGTCCCGTTCCGTCCCGTCCCGTCCCGCCCCGCCCCGCCCCGCCCCGCCCCGCCCCGTCCCGTCCCGTCCCGTCCCGTCCCGTCCCGTCCCGTCCCGTCCCGTCCCGTCCCGTCCCGTCCCGCCCCGCCCCGCCCCGCCCCGCCCCGCCCCGCCCCGCCCCGCCCCGCCCCGCCCCGCCCCGCCCCGCCCCGCCCCGCCCCGCCCCGCCCCGCTACCGATACACGGCTGGACAGGAGGGGACGGGGGAGCCAGCTGCCGATACACAGCCGGGCAGGAGTGGAGGGGGACGGGGGAGGCAGCTGCCGATACACAGCTAGGCAGGAGTGGGGGGGACGGGGGACGGGGGGCAGCAGCTGGCCGCACGGTACAGAGCCGGGCGGCCCTGTAAATAGCGTGACAATGACAGCGCACAGACGCGACACAGGTGTGCAGCCGTATAGCCGGGGCCGCCGCACGAGGGAGCGGGCGGCCCGGCCGGGGTTGGGTACTGCTCTGAGCTGCTCACTGGCGCCCCCTTCCGGTGTGTAACAGAACCCAGCGCAGCGGTCCACAGATTGCCCACAACCAGCGGCTCGTCGCCCGAGCCCCACCAAATACGACAGACAACCGAGTCAGTGTCAACCAGCACGCGCCCGCAACAATCGATAACGGCCAGAGTGGCAAACTGGGGTTGTACATGGTTTTTGGTATTCATTATCGTTCCCCCTGTATTACACACAGGCCATTTAAGAGTCAAACATCGCCTCGACACACCGCCGGACCATGAGACTGACCTGGCAGTAGCCGACGTTGGGCCGGTACTTTGAGAAGGCGCGCAGCACGTTTCCGAGCGAGACGCGCGCGCCGCTGGCCTCGCCGCGGAAGTGGATATTATCGGGGAAGGTGCGCGGCAGGTCGGCGTTAATGACCTCCAGTACGGCCTCCTGGAACGGGCCCTGCAGCAGCTCCCGGTACCGACCGGGACTGGCCGCCTTCAGCTCTGAGGCGCCCGTTACCGCCATCCATACCTGCCGGATCAGGGCAGGTCAAGACAGGTCCGCAGGTCAGGACGTGAAGTTTGTCACGCTATTTCAGGTTGAATTATAAACAGCAACTGCAGTGAGTCAAACCCATCATTCCTGGACTAGTAACTAGCAACAACATATCCTGGACAATAGAACTTGGGGCTGGTCGACACCAACAACACTGCCCCCCCCCCCCGCACATCAGCCCTAAGCCCGCCAGCAGCCATGGCACCTGCGACGTACCCGCGCCCGGTACTCCGCCGGCACGCCCTTGCGAATGTAGCGTTTGGTGGTGGCGTTCTGCCTGAGCTCGCGTCGTCCGTCGCCCAGCAGACGCCGCCACTTGATGTTCCGCCGCGTCAGCACCGAGAGGTAGGCCGAGATGAAGCGGTCGTACTCCTCCAGGTTGAACTCGGTCGGCCGCTCGAACCCGTACTCATCCACATTGCTGCCGGAAACGTCAGCAAAGGGTGCAGAATAGTGGCCAGAGTACGGCACGGGTTAGAATATCGGGAGGGATTTTGTTTTATACACTCGGTACCTTTTGAGAGACATGGGGAGGGACAGCATGGGGATGAGAGGTGACTTGTCAAGTCATATTAGTATAATTATGATCACATATTCCATACAAGTCTTAATTTTAAAATGTTGGTCATACAACTGCTTGCATGTTGGATACTCAAATGCAAGTAAATTAGGAGTTAGGACAGGGATATATGTAATGGATTCATTGAACTTCCACACAACACAATATTATCTACCACAAGATTAGACCAAACTTGGCACTAATGGTCCAAACTCCCGTATATCACACACACAAATGAGAATATAGGGCATACCACTCAATGAGACGCATCAGGGAGAGTTGGTTACCAAGGCTAAGTCACGTTCAAATCAATTCCTCATGTCAGTGAATGCAAGGCTACCAATGCATCAGGAGTGGTTTTCACCTAGGAATAGGACACATGATGCTGAAAAGCGTATTGCTCAAAATGGGCAATGCGATGTCCTTACCTTAAAGTTGTCATGGATTAAGAGTGAACAGCCCTGAAATGAAAGGAAATTATTAGATATAAAATAAGCTAATGTCAAATCATGTAACAAACTGAAATAAATACCCATGAAGAAGTGAGCACTGAATAGACCCTGTCTACACCCAGCTCCCCAAACCTAAACCAAAATATAGATAATTATTATATATTTAAAACAAAATGTGCCAGTTGCTGTTCTGCTACAATGGTGGCTATAGTTAATGGAACATGGTCTTTAACACTCTGAGCTTTTCCAGTGGTTCTTATGATTTCCAAGGCAAAATGCTGCCTATCACAACTTGATGAATGATGAGCCTTATGCTTATTGATAATGCAAACTGGATACAAAATATAAAATAAAGGATTTAATAATATTTTGTGTATGACACTTCATCAGATAATAGATAACAAGATAATAGATAATGATATTATCTATGATTATCTATCTATGATGTATTATCTATTATCCATTATTTGATCTGGACCAGTAGGCTTGATGTTATTATCTAGTATCTGATGAAGTGCTGCGCACAAAATATTACTTACTCTTTTATGATATATGTGTATCCAGTTTGCATTATCAATGAGCATCAGGCTAATTTGCATCATTATTTGTATACCATGCTCAGTCATAGCTGCAATACCATCACAAGTTGGGTACACTCTTATCAATATTGAGCCGAGGCAATGCCAAGCAACATAAGAGATGAGTTAACACTTGTGACAAACCAGCAATAGTATTTGCCAATAATATGCAATAATGGGTTTAGCCTGCTCCTGTAGCTCAGGTGGGAGTGTTCTATTGAACGCTCATCCACCCTGGCCAGGTGGGCTTGAGTTGCTTTGGTGCACAATATTTGATCTGGACCAGGATTGGCTTAAGTTAGTATCAGTATGCTTGAAACCACTATTGGTATTACATTCAAATCAGGAGCGGGGCAGACCATACTCAAACTTGAGACTGAGAGTACATAAAACTTTGCCATACAATTATGTTAAACCACCCCCAATCAAACAGCTCAGGTTTGTTTCACAATGGAAACACAATTCTAAAGAATAGTGTTGTCCAATGTTCAACCAACCTTCGATTATGCCAATGAACAGCCTACTGAACCTACTGAACCTACTGAACTACCTACTGAACTGAACTGTCTACCTACTACTGTCTACCTACTGAACAGTTAGTGATCAGTAGGTAGAAGTCAGGGTGCATGAAAGTTAATGCTTAGCAATATGCTCTAATCCCAGAAACCCATTCATTCAATTAGGTAGGTTGACTTTCATGATATTGGAGTTCCTAAGTATGTCAGTATTGTCCACATCACCAATAGCATGAAATGTACAGCATTCTGATGTGTCTGTGATTATAGTTGCTACCGGCCCCCAGTCAAGGGTGTTGGCAGCTTCATGCTTTGGTGATGTCACCAAAGCGTGAAGTTTTATTTTGCCTCCCTTCATCAATGTTAACGCTATGGGAGGTTCAGTGATATTGAGCAAAATACAAACTCGATTGAGCGATGAGCTAGCGGTGATAGGAAAAAAGTAAGCAAACCATACGAAAACCACATCCATTGTCTTTTGATACCAGGGTCTACTTTGCCTGTGGCTTGTACGGAAACATATTAAATATGGTCTTATGTGAAAGGAAGTTTGCCTTGCACGCGCACTGCCGGTGCACTGCCGGTGCTGATTTCTGCCCTCCCCCTGATGTTTTTTTAAGATGAATAGCGGAAAAACTGACACGCGCAGCGCCACCAAAATTGGCACAGCTGTTTGGGCATCAATTACCCACATGGTGTGGAATTCTTTACCTCGGGTCATTTCAGGTCAGGTCACCAGGTCGTCAAGTGACCCCACCTCCAAACATGTTTGCGGACTGCGGTCGTGCCACAGCCAAAGTGATTGACCGAACAGTCTGAAACTCACATGATGTTATCAGGTCATAAGTACCTACATTTGTTATCTCGAATTTGTCATACCGGTGACTAAGGTCAGGTCGATTTCGTGACCTCCCCATTATAAGTCAATGAGGAGAAATGAAAACATGTATGCATCCATAGGAAATGGCTAAATTTGACCAGTTTTCACCATATCTGTGCCAACACAAAACCCATGTCACATTTCTGTTATTTGACCTCTACGAGGTCAACTCAGGCTACCCCCAGGTCATGTATGGTTGTTCTTCAATAGCTCTTTACCAAATCAAGGTAGAGCAATGAGGTTTTCACCATTGTATTTGGCTTGTTGAGGCAAATCATTTCATGTAAAAATTGACCTTGAAAACAATTCGGCGATTTTTACAATGTTCAAATTCAATAACATGACGTCATTTTAAGAAGAAAAAAACGCCTTGGTGATTCTGATACCTAATTTACCACAATTGCAATTAACAACAATTAACAACGATTTACCTAGGCCTAGACATATTTTAACAAATTACATAAGAATAAGAATATCAACATACCAAAAGTGATTCAAAACATGACGTCACTTAAATAAAAAATCCACACTCATTGGAAAATTGAATTACTGCATGTCTCATAAGCGCTAAATATGCAGATGAAGCGCTGCTACCATATGACTGTACCTGTTTGTCTAGTTATCCTGGTTGTTACTTGGTTACCCTGCCTACCTACTTGGAACAAATACAAAATGATGCTTGATCATGAACTGCCCGCAAGTTCAACAATAAAAACAAACAAGTATGATTCACCCAATTCAGTGACACATTCATTCCATACATGGAACAGAATCTTAACCACTTCCATGAACTAACTAGGCAAGGCCCGACTGGAAACTATACGCGCTTTCATCAACATGTCCAGCGTAATTCGGCGATTGCGCCGAAAATTTCGGCGCACGTCCAGCGTAATTTCATCTAGCAAAAGTTGGGCGCAGACCCCCGAGATTCCGGTTCAATCCTTCAAGGCCGCACAACTGGGTCCACTGTCCACTGGTCCACGACTGGGCTGCTTCTGCCAGGAGCCTCACCACTGACTTGACAATTCAGTCGGGACACTATGGTTAAATTGTATATTTTCGGAAACTTCCATTTTTGGAAAGTGCGTTCTCATTTATAGAAGTAATTTCCAAAAATGTCCTAAAAGGCGTAAAGTCGGGGGAGCTGGCGAAACAGGTGGCCTCCACCATCGCTGAGCACCTGCCAGCCGTGGACAAATGGTACTGGGTGGGGGTCAGCGACGATGGTCAGTACGAAAGCAAAGGGTTCACAACCGCCGTTCTGGGCGAGGAGGTGGAGGCTGGAGCAGTCAGAGTGGTACTCTGTGCTCTGGGACGCCGCTCACTGGATGGACCTTGCCATGAAAGACGGGCGGATCCAGCAGTGTTTTTTTTTTGGGGGGGGGGGGCAAATCCAGTGGCGTATTTCCAAAAAGTTGTTGAGCGGGGGAGGGGGGGGATAGGGAGGCAGGGGCGTGGCCACACTTTTTGAGCGGGGGGTCGGCTAATATGACGGGAGAAAAATGTACCCTTATTTTATGCGTGTGCCTTTGCAGCATTTTTAATGTGGTTTTCATGTTATAGTAGGTACTTGTTATTTAGCGTCGCGAAGCGGAGAAAATTTGTACCGGTTTGCCTGATAAACCCCAGAAATATGGGCCTTGTAGAGGATAAGAAGCTAAAAATGTTATTCATTCAATTCACTATTGCAACGAACCGAAGATGATGACTATGGCTTCATTATGACGATGGCCACCGATGTGACGCCGCGAAGCGGCATTAAATTTGTATTTTAGGTCGTGAAAAACGAAATTTTAATATTGGAACCAGACTGTGAGAGGAGCCAAGTCTCAGGTAACCTGTATTCCTGGTTGTACATCTCGGTATGATGCAAAATATTGAAATTAAGGCAGTTTTTCATATACATATTCCTCAGATTCGCCCAAGTTTCACGAATAATGCCAAGTTTCCCCCGAAATAATAACTCAAACAAGCTTGAAGTTTTACTTCATGGTATTGATTTAAGTAAAAACGAAGGAATTGAAGTTGCCAAATCGTTCCAAAAATTTATGATCAAAACAAAAAGATTCCAGACCTAAAAGCACCCAGCAGCGGACGGCGGGGCGGGCGGCACGTGGCGCCGCCTGGAGGCGGCCGTTTCAACTACTGAGTGGCGGATGTGGTGCGATGTGGCGGCGGTTAGTGGATAGAGATATGTATTATTGTTAGTTATTTATATTTTCATGTTAAGTAACGAACAGTAATTTTAGAGAGGTGCTTTAATTTAAGAATTGTATTCTTTTGCACCAATCAAACCGCGATTATTTGTCTTGTTTTGTTTTTCTAAATTCTGAAAAATACACGTGATGATGCTGAGATAGTAAATCACGATGACCGGTGGGCAGTGGCAGTCAGCGCTCAATAGTACATATGATAATAACTGTATACATATTACATTACATATGTACCTACCAAACTGTAACAAACAACTGGTAACAGTGCACACGGTTTAAAAGCAGCAAGAGGCAGAACGACTTTTTCGCGCATAAATAGTCCGTGGATCTGGAGGAGCCTGGGGTGAGATGGTTTGGGGAGATGGTCCTGGCCTGGTCCCACTATTAGGCTCTTCGGTCCAGCAAGTTGGGCACTGCTGGAGCAGCTTCTGGGAGCCGATGTCCGCGTTTTGGCGTTCGCGTCGCCTTTTTTCGGAACTCGGCAGACTAGCTAAACATGTAGCCCGCTTAAAAGTTAATATTGTAGGAAGGGAGTGGGCCCTGGGGCTAGCAATTAGGTACCACTAAGGAGAGCCTCTGCCAGACACTTAATGAATTCATTTTCCCATTCTCCAAATTTGTATAAGCAATTGCGAATTTTGTATCATGCTGCAAAGCAGCACAAAATTTTCATTTTTTCAGTGTGGATAGCTGGATTTTGACTGCTGCAAAGGCAATTTTTACAACTGTACATCCAACCGTTTTTGGGGGGGCAAATCATAGTTTCAGGAACTTTGGGGCTGGGCCCCTTTGCCCCCCTCCCTGGATCCGCCCCTGATGAAAGCACACTGAAAGACGGCGACACCCTGATGCTGAGGCTGATGCTGCACTGCACGGCCTTCCACACAGTGATTTCACATTTATATGTGTTAACAGGTGTTGTGCTTGCAGTGTAGCACCTAATAAATTTTGTGCAACAGCCATTGCGCCGAAATTTCAGCGCAACGACTCCGCCAAGGCGTCCAGCGTAGTGAGTGTATTTTTCCCAGTCGGGAGGCAAGGCAGGTAGGGTAAAATTCCAATCTTCGGACACATACTGGTAATAGTTCAGTAATTCACCTCCTGATTTTGTGGGTGTTCTTCAGGTCCATAATAGAAGAAGAGAGTATTATTATGACAGATAGAAAAGTACCAGTAATACCAAAGCTATGACGTTACCAAAAAATACATTTATCAGCAACATTTTGACATCACAGCAACATTTCCAAATTTGTATAACTAAACTGTTATTATTAATAGGCTAGGCCTAAATACATCAGACAACTTCTTTACGCCGTAGTTTGGTTTTGTCTATGAGATGGTCAGAGGGGGGGTGACAGGTGACAGCCCCCTGTAGGCTGCAGCGCAGAGTGAATGTGAGCGGAGCGTTATAAGCGTGGGTCCCTGCAACAGTAATTGCTGTAAGGTTAGGTCTGATTAAGTTATTATTGTTGACATGAGACGTCATAGCTTTGGTATTACTGGTACACTTTTCAGTCTGTCATAATAATATTGTCAGCTGACTGCCAGCAGTCAGCTGACAATAATAGAAGAATAATATAATAATAGAAGATTTCTATTCCCTAATAGAAGACCCTTCTTCTATTAGGGATCTCAAGAAGAACCTTAACCTAGGGAGGTAAATTACTGAACTATTACCCACATCCTTACCTCATACTTTTCTGTTTCATGCTATCCAAGAGTAAATGACACCAACACACTAGCATCTGTATTTTTTACATTCTGATAGCATGATAAATCTGAGGTTAGGACATGTCCAGTGGTACAGCAGTTTACCCTAATTTGAATTGACTTAGTGTCTTGATAAAATTACATCAATTTAAACATAGATAACTACAGATAATGGGTAATTGAAATACAAAAAAAAAACATGTCTTTGCATGCCTGGCAAGTGTATGCAGCGCAGGCATGACAATGACCTTCCCTTCCATGACAATGAGTCAGAAAACATGAATAGTATCACTGTGCTCAAAACCTTCGCACAGGTGCTTTAGAGGGTTATTTCATTGTTTGATATTATTGTATTGGGACAATGATCTCCAGTCAAGTGTGGCACAATTACCAGGCACTATCTTGTATCTCTCAGAATAGTAATGTCTTGAAGCCTATTTTATTTCTCTTTCCCAGTATTCAATTTCAAGCTCTATCAAGGCCGTGTATAGAGCGGGGGGCGCAAGTTGTTTGGTAGCCGTGACATCACCATGGCAGTCGAATCCATTGATATAAGTCATTGATATAAGTACTCTGGTAGAGTTCTAAGACCGTGAAGCTGTCGTGCCTTTACCGTAACACATGATACATGCCCTTTACCTGAAATACTAATTCTGGCTGCTGCCACATTGAGTCGTTCGTGGCTGGTGAATGTAGGCCAGACTGAGGCCAGTTCTAGGCTAATGTAAGTTTCCTGGGCGTGTTTTGGAATGACTGTGGCTGTGGCTGTGACTGTGGCGTTGCGCAATCGCTATTGTTTACGTGTGACGTCATGCGCCGTTGCCATGCCGACGACAATAAACAAGGCGGGCAGTCGCCGAGAGACGGTCGGACGCAGTACGTTGTCTTCTGCACTTCTAGTGTACTGATAGCGAGACCGAGCCACGTGACATGGTGTCAGAAGTGGGGTAATGCTCTCGCTGCACCGCCTTATTCAAAGTTTTGGGATCCAGACACAGACGAATATCCCCGCTGGGCTTATCAACTATCACGAGGTTTGACACCCAGGGGGTGGGCTCAGTCACAGGTGATATCAGCTTCTGTGCCACCAGATCATCCAGTTTACGTTTCAGCCTGTCTCTGACATGCACTCTGACACGGCGCGGAGGTTCCGCCACAGGAGCGACCTGGGGGTCTGTGACAATTGTGTGACCGTGAACAACCCGTCCCGGTTTGGCTGTATCAAATACCTGCTTAACTCAGACAAGACACCAGCCTTAGTCAGACCCTCCGCGGGGCCCTCGGCACCTGACACCTTGGGGACATAGTCTAGCGGGTCCACATCCTTTACCTCAATGAGGCCTAGGTCCACAGAGGACTGCAAGCTGAGGATAGGCATGACATCTTTGTTGACAACCCTGCACTTCAGCACCACAATCCGCCCAGACGGCTCATTAACGAGACGCAGATGGGCCCTGCCCACAGTACTAACAAGAGAGCCATCATACATGCGAATGGCTGAGACGCCTGACTGCAGATGGTGGTGGGAGTGATCACCGGTAACGCGCACATAATCGCACAAAGAGAGCACATTGCACTCAGACCCCGAATCTACAAGAAATCGGAGTGACTCTCCCGAACGAGATACTAGTGACTTAAACACTCTAGCCGCGCACGGGGTACCTGGTTCTGGGTCTTGTAGAGCACCGACAGCATAGAGCGGCTCCTCCTGGTCATCCTCAGCGGCCGGAGTCCCACCGGCAGTCTCCACCGCCGCAACTGTGCCGCCAATGCGGGCCGACCCGGCCGAGAACAGCTGATCGTGATTTCCCCGTCGAGCCGCCCGGCCGCCGCCAGAGTCGCCGTCAGCTGAGCGGGGATTCCCCCGCCAGGCGGCTGGGCCGCCGCCGCGAAGGTCGCCGTGACCTTGAACCGTTGGTCGAGCAGCAGACGGCCGGCAGCAGGCCAGAGAACCGTTGCACTCACGTGAGGTGCCTGATCGGCCATGGCAAACGGTTGCCACGGACTTTGAATAAGGCGGTGCAGCGAGAGCATTACCCCACGCCAACTGTCGATGAAGTGACGACCCGACTCAGTGATGCTAAGGTTTTCTCAGTTGTTGACGCCAGCCAGGCGTTCTGGCACATCGGTCTCTGTGACGCTTCGGCCAAGCTGTGCACTTTTCACACGCCCTTTGGCCGATACCGCTGGGAGGTCCTCCCATATGGCATTAAGTCAGCACCGGAATTGTGGCAGCGCACAATGCACGAGCTGGTGACCGGCCTGCGGGGCGTTGAAGTGATAGCGGACGACTTCATAATTTTTGGTACTTCAGAGGCGGACCACGATGCCAATCTCAAGGCGTTTCTCTGCAGAGCGGAGGAGCGCAACTTGCGTCTCAACCCAGAGAAATTCCAGTTCAAAGTCAGGTCGGTCAAGTGGATGGGCCACATTTTGAGTGACCAGGGTCTGAAGGCTGACCCAGTTAGGATCCAGGCCATAACAGAGTTTCCAGCGCCAACCTCGGTCCCTGAACTAAAGAGGTTCCTTGGCATGGTGGGTTACCTCTCACGTTTTCTGCCGAATATCTCTGAGGTGCTGGCTCCCCTCAGACAGCTCACTCAGCGGTCTGTTGGCTGGTACTGGAGTGAATCGTGTCAGCGGGTTTTTGATAGAGTCAAGTGCCTACTTACCTCTGCTCCTGTGTTGCGTTTTTATGACCCCCGCCGAGAGGCAACAGTTCAGTGTGATGCTTCCATGTCGGGACTGGGGGCCTGTCTCCTTCAGGACGGGAATCCCGTTATGTACTGCTCTCGTGCGCTCACGTCTGCCGAGAAGGCCTACTCCCAGATCGAAAAAGAGCTGTTAGCCATTACATTCGCTCTTGTCAGGTTGGACCAGTTCCTATATGCGCGCCCTGTGACGGTTGTTACCGACCACAAACCACTGGTGGCGATTCAGTCCAAGCCCCTGGGTGACGCCCCGCTTCGCCTACAGCGAATGCTGATGACTATTCAGCGCTATGACTACACCATCGTTTACCAACCCGGTAGTCAGCTATATGTCGCAGATACACTGAGTCGGGCGTCCCTCCCTCTTCCCCAGGCTGTGTTTGCGGCCCAGTTGGAGCAGGTGGACCTGAGCAAAGGCGTCTCCGTTTCTCCCAGGAGACTGGCGCTGATTCGCACGGCGACCGCTTCTGATCCTGTGCTTTCCAGGCTGATGGCTCAGATCCAGGTGGGCTGGCCTGACAGTCGTCGGGCGGTACCTGAAGTCATTCGTTGCTATTTTCCGCTTCGGGACGACCTTGCTGTTCAGGACGGTTTGGTTTTTAAGTATCGGTGCCTTGTGATACCGTTCAGTCAGCAGGGCGAAGTCCTGTCGCAACTTCACCGCAGTCACATAGGGCTAGCCTCGATTGTCCGACTGGCACGCGAGAGTGTGTTTTGGCTTGGGATGTACGCACAGCTGCGCGAGGCTATCTTGAAATGCCCAGTATGCCTCGCGCATCGGCCGGCGCAGGCCAGAGAACCGTTGCACTCACGTGAGGTGCCTGATCGGCCATGGCAAACGGTTGCCACGGACCTGTTTGAGATAAATGGAAGTACGTATTCCGTTCTGGTCGACTACTATAGCAGCTATATTGAGGTTGATCGCTTGCCCAGTCCGTCAACTGCCCAGGTTATTCGGGCACTATCTGCACATTTTGCGCGTTATGGCATTCCCGAGGTGCTCGTAAGTGACAATGGGCCCCAGTATGCGAGTGCCGACTTCACTGCTTATACGCGGGATCTGGACATCGAGCACCGTACCTCTAGTCCCACCTTTCCGCAGTCCAATGGTAAAGCTGAAAATGCGGTCAAGACGGTTAAAACCCTGTGGCGCAAAGCGCTGGATGCCGGTCAGGATCCGATCTGGGCGCTGCTGATGTGGCGGAATGCGCCAAGTGAGTCGACAGGTGTATCTCCGACACAGCTCCTGTTTGGACGGCCATGCCGGACGTTTCTTCCCACGGCTCGGTCCACTCTATCTCCCACATCGTCCATTCCAGTACGAGATGCCATGGTCAACGCGAGGGCGCGACAGGCCGGGTATTTTAACCGCGGCACTCGGAACTTACGCTCTCTCCTTGAGGGCGAAACGGTGCGGATGCGTCTGCCCGGCCAATCTACATGGACGCCGGGTATTTGCTTGCGCTCTGTGGCCGATCGCTCGTATTTGGTTCGGGTGGACAACTACGTCTACCGGCGCAATCGGCGCCATTTGCTGGCTACGGGCGAGGACCCGGGAGTTGTTGCCCAAGATCCCCCTGAGCGGCCCCTTGACTGGCTCCGGCTAAATCGTAACACTC
The DNA here is from genome assembly GCA_036785665.1 of Chirona hameri. Taxonomy (NCBI): domain Eukaryota; kingdom Metazoa; phylum Arthropoda; class Thecostraca; order Balanomorpha; family Balanidae; genus Chirona; species Chirona hameri. Next base: position 81,609 of record JAXIVJ010000492.1, read on the forward strand.
CACCGCAATCACCCCTTCTGCCGCGGCCCCCTCAACCTCCTGCTCCCGACCATGGCGGCCTCTCTGATGACGGTAGATCGCACTGTGCTCAAAGGGGAGGCACTGAACAAGTGACACCTCCTCATCCACATGTCTCTCCTCCTCAGCGTCGGTCCACCAGGGTCTTACGCCCCCCTTCCCACCTGCAGGATTATGTAACATAAGCGTGTCTAGGTTTAAGGTGTGTCCGCACAGGTGCGGTGTAACCAGAGTGTAAGATTGGTGTGTGTGCGTGTGTGTTTCTTTATTATCATCCTTATTTGCTGTTGGCACCTACTCGTGCACACTGTTTGTGAAGCCATTTAATTCAGTGTTCTATTCGTGTGTTCATGTATTGCTTACGCCAGCGCAGCGTGTTCCCGGAAAAGAAAGGGAGATGTGGCGTTGCGCAATCGCTATTGTTTACGTGTGACGTCATGCGCCGTTGCCATGCCGACGACAATAAACAAGGCGGGCAGTCGCCGAGAGACGGTCGGACGCAGTACGTTGTCTTCTGCACTTCTAGTGTACTGATAGCGAGACCGAGCCACGTGACAGTAAACTCACTACACTATTGCGTTGAACGAGCAAAGCCGCATGTAAAGGCTGCGAATAAGCAGCTTGGAACTTAATCCTACACTAAAAAGAGACCGCAAAAACAGAGCATATCTGGCAAGTAAAGTTCCAGGGTAGCAGGCACGTAGCCAGGATTTCGTCCAGGGGGGGGGGGGGGCGGCGCCTCGAAAGGGTCCCTCCCCGAGCGTTAAAAGGGCCCCCCCCAAAAAAAAAACGCATGAAAAGGCACGTTACAAGGCTGGAAAATGCAGTATGGCAGGTATGGCATGGGCCATACCAACGTTTAGGAGCTGGAGTT
>JAXIVJ010000492.1:87500-95000 GCA_036785665.1 Chirona hameri
TGTATGTGTATGTGTATGTGTATGTGTATGTGTATGTGTATGTGTATGTGTATGTGTATGTGTATGTGTATGTGTATGTGTATGTGTATGTGTATGTGTATGTGTATGTGTATGTGTATGTGTATGTGTATGTGTATGTGTATGTGTATGTGTATGTGTATGTGTATGTGTATGTGTATGTGTATGTGTATGTGTATGTGTATGTGTATGTGTATGTGTATGTGTATGTGTATGTGTATGTGTATGTGTATGTGTATGTGTATGTGTATGTGTATGTGTATGTGTATGTGTATGTGTATGTGTATGTGTATGTGTATGTGTATGTGTATGTGTATGTGTATGTGTATGTGTATGTGTATGTGTATGTGTATGTGTATGTGTATGTGTATGTGTATGTGTATGTGTATGTGTATGTGTATGTGTATGTGTATGTGTATGTGTATGTGTATGTGTATGTGTATGTGTATGTGTATGTGTATGTGTATGTGTATGTGTATGTGTATGTGTATGTGTATGTGTATGTGTATGTGTATGTGTATGTGTATGTGTATGTGTATGTGTATGTGTATGTGTATGTGTATGTGTATGTGTATGTGTATGTGTATGTGTATGTGTATGTGTATGTGTATGTGTATGTGTATGTGTATGTGTATGTGTATGTGTATGTGTATGTGTATGTGTATGTGTATGTGTATGTGTATGTGTATGTGTATGTGTATGTGTATGTGTATGTGTATGTGTATGTGTATGTGTATGTGTATGTGTATGTGTATGTGTATGTGTATGTGTATGTGTATGTGTATGTGTATGTGTATGTGTATGTGTATGTGTATGTGTATGTGTATGTGTATGTGTATGTGTATGTGTATGTGTATGTGTATGTGTATGTGTATGTGTATGTGTATGTGTATGTGTATGTGTATGTGTATGTGTATGTGTATGTGTATGTGTATGTGTATGTGTATGTGTATGTGTATGTGTATGTGTATGTGTATGTGTATGTGTATGTGTATGTGTATGTGTATGTGTATGTGTATGTGTATGTGTATGTGTATGTGTATGTGTATGTGTATGTGTATGTGTATGTGTATGTGTATGTGTATGTGTATGTGTATGTGTATGTGTATGTGTATGTGTATGTGTATGTGTATGTGTATGTGTATGTGTATGTGTATGTGTATGTGTATGTGTATGTGTATGTGTATGTGTATGTGTATGTGTATGTGTATGTGTATGTGTATGTGTATGTGTATGTGTATGTGTATGTGTATGTGTATGTGTATGTGTATGTGTATGTGTATGTGTATGTGTATGTGTATGTGTATGTGTATGTGTATGTGTATGTGTATGTGTATGTGTATGTGTATGTGTATGTGTATGTGTATGTGTATGTGTATGTGTATGTGTATGTGTATGTGTATGTGTATGTGTATGTGTATGTGTATGTGTATGTGTATGTGTATGTGTATGTGTATGTGTATGTGTATGTGTATGTGTATGTGTATGTGTATGTGTATGTGTATGTGTATGTGTATGTGTATGTGTATGTGTATGTGTATGTGTATGTGTATGTGTATGTGTATGTGTATGTGTATGTGTATGTGTATGTGTATGTGTATGTGTATGTGTATGTGTATGTGTATGTGTATGTGTATGTGTATGTGTATGTGTATGTGTATGTGTATGTGTATGTGTATGTGTATGTGTATGTGTATGTGTATGTGTATGTGTATGTGTATGTGTATGTGTATGTGTATGTGTATGTGTATGTGTATGTGTATGTGTATGTGTATGTGTATGTGTATGTGTATGTGTATGTGTATGTGTATGTGTATGTGTATGTGTATGTGTATGTGTATGTGTATGTGTATGTGTATGTGTATGTGTATGTGTATGTGTATGTGTATGTGTATGTGTATGTGTATGTGTATGTGTATGTGTATGTGTATGTGTATGTGTATGTGTATGTGTATGTGTATGTGTATGTGTATGTGTATGTGTATGTGTATGTGTATGTGTATGTGTATGTGTATGTGTATGTGTATGTGTATGTGTATGTGTATGTGTATGTGTATGTGTATGTGTATGTGTATGTGTATGTGTATGTGTATGTGTATGTGTATGTGTATGTGTATGTGTATGTGTATGTGTATGTGTATGTGTATGTGTATGTGTATGTGTATGTGTATGTGTATGTGTATGTGTATGTGTATGTGTATGTGTATGTGTATGTGTATGTGTATGTGTATGTGTATGTGTATGTGTATGTGTATGTGTATGTGTATGTGTATGTGTATGTGTATGTGTATGTGTATGTGTATGTGTATGTGTATGTGTATGTGTATGTGTATGTGTATGTGTATGTGTATGTGTATGTGTATGTGTATGTGTATGTGTATGTGTATGTGTATGTGTATGTGTATGTGTATGTGTATGTGTATGTGTATGTGTATGTGTATGTGTATGTGTATGTGTATGTGTATGTGTATGTGTATGTGTATGTGTATGTGTATGTGTATGTGTATGTGTATGTGTATGTGTATGTGTATGTGTATGTGTATGTGTATGTGTATGTGTATGTGTATGTGTATGTGTATGTGTATGTGTATGTGTATGTGTATGTGTATGTGTATGTGTATGTGTATGTGTATGTGTATGTGTATGTGTATGTGTATGTGTATGTGTATGTGTATGTGTATGTGTATGTGTATGTGTATGTGTATGTGTATGTGTATGTGTATGTGTATGTGTATGTGTATGTGTATGTGTATGTGTATGTGTATGTGTATGTGTATGTGTATGTGTATGTGTATGTGTATGTGTATGTGTATGTGTATGTGTATGTGTATGTGTATGTGTATGTGTATGTGTATGTGTATGTGTATGTGTATGTGTATGTGTATGTGTATGTGTATGTGTATGTGTATGTGTATGTGTATGTGTATGTGTATGTGTATGTGTATGTGTATGTGTATGTGTATGTATATGTATATGTATATGTATATGTATATGTATATGTATATGTATATGTATATGTATATGTATATGTATATGTATATGTATATGTATATGTATATGTATATGTATATGTATATATATATATATTATATATATATATATATATATACAATATACATATGCATACATATACATGTACATGTACATGTACTGTAGCGGGGTACATCTTCTCAGCATGTTCCAATGCACCGGGCCTGACTCCTCTGACAAAACATTCCGAGCCGGCCGGCGGCAGACGCCCCCTCTCCTCGCATCCAACCCAGACATGCAAAAACTCGGGTCCGAAGCCCGAGACTGCAAGTCTAGTAACTACAGTCATCACAGCCATCGCCAGAACAGCTGAGTAAGCGAGACGACGGCGGGGAGCAACGCCAGCCGGGTGTACGCCCCTCAGGTACACCCATTACGGTACCAGTCCCATTTGCGTACCGGCCCCAGTACCGTCCCTACCGGCGCTGCCACATTACCCCGCCCCTCCCCTCTATGTCCTATGAGTCAGCACAGCCAGGGCGGCCGCCCAAAGACAGAGGGACAGCTGTGTAGAACTGTAGCACGCCAACAAAGAGACGTGTTTGAAGTAAGGGAAGAATCGTTGTTGAGAAGAAATGCGGATGATAAACCGACACTATTGATGCGAAGTGATAGAAAATCGCAGTCAATTATTACGGAACAAATGACGTGTACGATATACGCGGAGTAAGACGTAAAATCAGAAGTATTGTCTAAAAAGAAGAATTGATATTATCACAAGGGCGAAGAGCTAATTGCAAGTAAGGATAAAATTAGAAATACGATCAACGCCGGCATATATATATATATATATATATATATATATATATATATATATATATATATATATATATATATATATATATATATATATATATATATATATATATATATATATATATATATATATATATATATATATATATATATATATATATATATATATATATATATATATATATATATATATATATATATATATATATATATATATATATATATATATATATATATATATATATATATATATATATATGTGTATGTATATATATATATATATATATGTATATATATATTTAACGATTGTTAATGCAGCACTACAAATTACTGAACTTGAACGTAGCTCCAAGCAATGATACAAAATTAAGCATGTCAAGAGTTTCGTTAAACTGAAGAAGGCGAACATTTCATGCTGGAAAAATAAAGGGATGAAAAGAAAGTCATCTAAAAACGATACTACGACGTAATAATTGGAATGCAATGACTGAAAGGACTACCTGATTGATTATTGAAGAATACCATTTTATTAGCAAGATGCATTATCAAGAAACCAAAATTATCTGGTTATATAAAGATGCCGTAGTCCTCTTATCAAACTTATATAAAGATATTTGCACCAGACACCAGACACATGGCAGTAACAAAGCAAAGGGCGTGGCCATAGGTAGCAAGCAAACAAGAAAGTGGAAGAAATATGCACTACTTGAAGCAATTATATTATGAACAAAATTAAGTAAGAAAGGTCATTAAGAAGTTTGAAGAAGCTCTATACACTAGAAATGCAAAATTGTCGACGGCAAGAATCGGCCAATCAGAAGACGGGGGTGTGCCACACCCAGAGCAAGACACCGCCGGGTCGGAGTATAAAAAGAGGCAACGTCGCACAGAGAGGGGAAGGGGAGCGGACAGCAGCGGACAGCAGCGGAGGCAGTCGACAACGGGACCCCAGCACGCGCGCTGCTCGCGGCGCGGCGGCGGTAGCCGTCCGCCGTGGCAGGGCGGACAGCGGAGACAAGACGGCGGACAGCGGAGACAAGATAGCGGAAGGGGAGCGGACAGCAGCGGACAGCAGCGGAGGCAGTCGACAACGGGACCCCAGCACGCGCGCTGCCCGCGGCGCGGCGGCGGTAGCCGTCCGCCGTGGCAGGGCGGACAGCGGAGACAAGACGGCGGACAGCGGAGACAAGACAGCGGACAGGAGCGGACAGCAGCGACGAGCAGCGGACAGCAGCGGAGGAGTCGACTTCGGGACCCCAGCACGCGCGCTGCCCGCGGCGCGGCGGCGGCAGCCGTCCGCCGTGGCAGGGCTGACAGCCGCAGAGAGAGGAAGACGGCAAGAACTGAGCCGACGGCGGCAGATCACAGTAAGTCACGAAGCTGCTCATCCTCTCCGATCCTACCCGAAATTCTGCCCAGGTCCGGTGACTTCAAAATTTAAACAATAAGGGACTAAGTGGGATATTTTACGTAATTTGGGTCATCTGTCCAGGCTCGCTACTTTTTACCTAGGAAGGCAGGACAAATGTATGTGTAGCCGATGCTGTACTAGAGGTGTGATGCCAGGCGACCGTAGTACTTTGGAATCCAGCACGCTGCGTTGCAGGTCATGGCGTAAGCCCTAGCGCATTGGCGCATGTAAATACGAGCGGTTTTAGTTAGTATTTTAAACTAGAGATTGAGCGAGTCAATTATTCGGTTCGGTGCTGGTTTTGGTGATATTAGGCGGAGATTCAAATGAATCATTGGTTGAACATGTAAATTGATTGGGACGTACCAAAAACGATTATTTACTGCGCTACCGTTTGTTTAGTTGCTGAGTTAAAATAAACATTGTAAATTTGTGTAACATTTTACGGGGGAAAGGAGACATGATGGAGTCGAGAGGGTCGTTGAAGGAAGGAAATGTACACAGCGATGCGGTTCCCCGACAGCATGAGGTAAGGCAAGAATTAAGCCAGTATAGCCGCAGATAAGTAGGATATGTTTCGATTGTTGTTTGAATGGTTCGATTAATTCGTTCTCGTCTTGCTCGCAATACTTAGCCAGAAGCCCGAGTTTAATGATTAAGTACGTTTCCGCTTCAGTAAATTTAACGTTATGTATCAGAGTTGTGGACGATTTCAAATCACGGAATGGTAACTTTCGCTGAACGGTTAAAACGCCAGGTAACCCAACTACCAGACAAAGTATTAGTGAGGTTGGGTAGAGACTCGTCATTCTAGCTTGGCAGGTAAGGATAACAAATGTAAGGACCATATCACTGAGACGGCATCGATTGGTTATAAAGTATCGGTTCATTCTGTCGCTTAGAGGTGTGCTCTATGTTGAGCGGGACAACACAAATCGGAGACTGGTAAGTTACCGCCAGGGGATTGTCTGTCTAAGATTACATATGTATAATCGGCGATGCGCTATTAGCTATTGGTCCAGCATCGCTTCCTACCGACGATTGTTTAAGGACGGTGTATGAGAAATGCGATTCCTTAGCCGTCAATGCGACCTCGTTTCTGTCGCTGATAAACTCGTGCCGCTGATCCGGAGTGGTTAACGTTAAATCCCTGTCTATATTACCTTCTTTGGAATTATCGATCAAACCATAACTAGTTCAGCCCGTAAAAGGTTCTAAGGGTGCAGCAACCTGCAACAGACGTATACTTGCGAGTCAGTGGATGATAAGTATAACAGTCAAATTAACTTTCTTAATATTGTGAGTCTCCTAACCGTCTGTTAAAAATACACCTTCAGCCATCAGCTCGCGATTTACGACATTACAGCCGACGCCTTCCCTTTGTTAACGTCATGGTACAACTGTAATGTTAGATGTCCTGTATATTGACAGTCCAAGTGGTAACTTAAGCCTTATTATTAGCCAACTATAAACAGCGTTAAATTATTTGAATATATTCTGACGATGGTGCACTGCCGATTATATTGAAGTTTAAAAGTGATATTTAGGAGATTACTAGCTGATGCTTATTGAAATGGGTCATTTGTGATATATGCACGTTATCTCTGGTGGCGATTCTTTTTGGACAACGTTTCCCATGTGAGAAATTACCTAAGAGTCATATAATTTACGTCCCCGATAGAGAACTGGTAAAGCGGTTAGTACTCAGGCATAGTTGGAGAAACGTCGCTGATACTGATTTCGTAATAGGATAGCTAGAAGGACATGGACAGGATAGGGAGGTGTCATTCCTGCAACAGTGGTCAGGACAGGCCAGGGAGGTGTGATCCCTGCAACAATGGGTCAGGACAGGCCAGGGAGGTGTGATCCCTGCAACAATGGGTCAGGACAGTGCTGGGAGGTTTGATCCCTGCAACAGTGGGACAGGACAGGCCAGGGAGGTGTGATCCCTGCAACAATGGGTCAGGACAGGCCGGGGAGGTGTGATCCCTGCAATAATGGGTCAGGACAGTGCTGGGAGGTTTGATCCCTGCAACAATGGGTCAGGACAGTGCTGGGAGGTTTGATCCCTGCAACGGTGGGACAGGACAGGGAGGTGTGATCCCTGCAACAGTGGGATAGGACAGGACAGGGAGGTGTGATTCCTGCAACAGTGGGACAGGACAGGGAGGTGTGATCCCTGCAACAGTGGGTCAGGACAGGACAGGACAGGGAGGTGTGATCCCTGCAACAGTGGGACAGGACAGGACAGGGAGGTGTGATCCCTGCAACAGTGGGTCAGGACA
>JAXIVJ010000492.1:100000-172500 GCA_036785665.1 Chirona hameri
GGGTAGGCAGTTAAACTAAATAAATTAGTGTTCAAGAAGGTTAGGTTGGATCAGTTTTCCTAGTTTCCACATCCATTTGCAAGTCATGCATTGTATGTGTTCATAGGCATTGCATATGCATTGTGTTCATAGGCATTGTTCATAGGCTTATCTCGACTCTGCATTTCCATGCGCATTGCGTTTGCGCAAGTTACAGAGATGGATATGTAAAATTCCCGGTCTTGATCGGCTGCATAGAAATTAAGTAGCCTAGTGTTGCGTCATTCAGCGTGAGTGGTGCTTCAGGCCCTGAAATATGCAGGGGGTCCAAAGTCCATATGGCAGCACGGCGTACATTTTCCTACTAGGCCATAGGGTTCCATGTTAAAAAGCTATTTTACGGGCCCACGTTTTTTTTTACCTGCAACCGATACGACAATAAAAAGTAGCTAGAAATCAAGTGTGAACATTTTTCTTTCGATTTCCGGGTTCAAAAGTGTACGCCGTGAGGTTCGTTTTCGAGCTATTAAGCATCTCGTGAACCCATGCAGATCGTGCGATGGCCCAGCGCGGGTTCGAACCCCGCTGCAGACAACACTTTTTCAATTCGACGGAATGAAGAAACGACGTGAATAGTCACTGACTGTGGCCTTTTTTAAATATTATATTATTGCTAATGATCTCATGATATCAACTAAATAATTAATGTATTATATATTCATTAATGGATTTATTATTTAGTTATTATCATGTGAGAAGACCATTAGTAATGCAATAATATTAAATATAGGTATCGTACGTGATTAGGAATATCATATTTTAGGCAACATACTGTGGCAAAATATCCGATCTAGACATCAGTATTCTTGATTTGCACTATATGCATATATATATATATATATATATATATATATATATATATATATATATATATATATATATATATATATATATATATATATATATATATATATACATATATGGATGAAATTCAAGCATGCTTATGACTAGATCAGGATAAATACTACAGCAGAGCACATACAAATGTGATATTTAAAATCACTAGCGGATCCAGGGGAAGGGGGCATGGCGGCCATGACCCCCCCCCCCCACACACACACACACAAAAAAACTGAAATTGGAGCAAAATTAACCACCGTTCTGGATCCGCCAATGTTTAAAATCACGTGCAATGCCTTTATAATGAGATCAATCACATATATTGTATATCCCCCAGGCCCGAAACCACCGTTCTGGATCTGCCAATGTTTAAAATCACGTGCAATGCCTTTATAATGAGATCAATCGCATATATTTTATATAACCATATTTCACACCCAAGGAAAATACACAACAGAATGTGAAAACAAACTGCATAACATCAACGCTTGTGCCGGGGAAGCCCCAGATAGCCGACTACAGGAGCCCTCTTCTGCTACTGCTGAGCCGACTACTGCTCATCCTAAGATACATACCAAGTTAATCCCTTGTCAAGCACCCCAGGGACTGGACCAACGCCACGCTTAGCAACAATATAAATACAGAAGGCCTCACATGCACCAGTCACAGTACAATGGCAGCAGAACCGATCGGACTTGCACTATTCAACACACAGCAGTCGCCGCCGAGCTGTCCAGACTCCGCCGCTTCAGCGCAACAGCCGGATGCAGAAGAATATGACATGAACCAATAACTTGTATGTACAAAGTTCTGCAAATAACCAATGAGTCCATACAAAATTATCTCAACACAGTGTCGCCAAATTCAGCCAGATAGGTGTCAATGATTTATATTACGAGCGAGGCCGAAGGCCGAGCGAAGTCTTACCAAACTTGCGGGAAAACAATATTGAGCGGCCTGATATGAAATATGAAGAAAGCAAAATTATTTGGACCCAAAAAGTCAAGAAAATGACACAAATTCCAAGGCTGTTAACACGAGAATGACTGCTCACAGAACTGACAAAAATTCAATCATTCAATTATAAATACATTCCACTAACTAACCAGAAACTGGAACACAAAGCGAGACGCGGACCAATAAATACCCTGCCGTCGGTGACGAAGAATGTCACTGCACGGGAGTGAATGCAAAGGCTGTACAAATCAGGGTAATAGAACAATGGGTAGAACAGTAAGGAATTTAACGCCCAAATTAATGAGACAAGATATAATTTTTCTGGTAAATGTTTTGTCTATTATAAATTGACAGTATTGTTTGTTATCCATAACTTGTATGTCCATAGATTATATCTTCATTTAGTTAATTTAATTCCACCAAATACGCGACGTACACGACGGTACAAATCTGTATTATTCTTGATTGAAACACGAACGCCATGCTTGCCGCGAATGTCGTGCATCCATATTTGGTATATTATTCCAAATCTGGTAGTGATCTTCATTTGTTGGTATGTTTTCTAGTTTTTCTAGTATATTTTTAGTATATACTAAAAACTTTGGAGTACCCAGTGTTCTATTGCCCTGGAAATATGGTAGTCAATCTTCCTTGGCGTTAATTGCAGGGTTAGTTAATTGCGTGTGGGGGCGGGCTTTAAACAAAGGATGAGCCACTTGCTATTTGTACTTGACAAGCTGCCAGATTGATGACGTAAGAGTAGAAGCTTTGAAAAACAAAGCTCAAACACTCGGTAAAGCGAGATCGGGCTATCAAACTTGACAGAGCAAAACCAATACAGAAAATCTGTGCGCGACTTGTGAGTGTCTCGTAGATAAGTGTTGGCTATTTCTAGTATCACACTCACTCACACTCTACTCACTCACTCACACTCACACTCTAGTCACATTCGTCAGATTCACCTTTCAAACGCATGTATATCTTAGTTCAGTGGCAGTTCAGTGAATTACAAGCGGTCAAGACAGTGTTACTAAGAAGTAAGACAACGATTAAATACAAAAATGCACAGGTGCAATGGCCAATAATTTATTGAATGTAACATCATTGTGTACAATGTCAAATGTCAATGTCAGCAAGTCTTTCTACAAAAACGTCATCAATCTGGGAGCTCAATCTGCCTCAATTTGTCCTTCCTTGAATTGACGCAGATGCGGCTAATCGACTGTCACGGTAAATAAATAAAACATGTTATAGAGTTCAGTGCAAGGCATTATGTGATAATAATATCTTTGCTGAGTGTAACCAGCAAAAAACAAGTGCCGAAGGCACGAGGTTTTTTGCTGTAGCACTCACGAATATTTAGCCATTTTAGAATATTTAGCACATGTATATAGCACTCACGAATATATCACGATATTTGTTATCTGCCCGAGAAAACTCGAAGGATTTCATATCTTCATATTTGACAACATGAAAATAAATCAAATCTCGAGCTGCGTCTTTGCATCCTGCAGGGTGCAAAGATAATAATATTTTTGCAGCATACAGATGTTAAAGATGAACCTCAAATATGAAGATATCGGTATCAGCAGCCCGTCCCATCTCTCGCCGTTACCGTTATTATTTGTGTTTAGTCGCATCATTTTCATGTTGGGCTATGCTAACGTGTGTGTGTGTGTGTGTATGTATATGTATATGTATTAAATCAGACAACATCCACAGTACAGTAGCTATTCTGCGTCCACGTCATATTAAAAGGCAAGAGCATCAAGATATGGGACTAGAGGTAAAACACATACATACAAGCATTCATGATAAGCAAGTGCGCCGCCGAGCACCACCACGTTACACGCCATACAGTACGCACTACACCGACTCAGAGAGCAGCAGCTGCTTAAGTCTGCGCTTGAAAGGCGCCATTCTGAGGTCCCTAAGGTCTGGTGGAAGACCATTGAACAAAACACCACAATGGACAAAACGCCTAACCCCAGAACCCGTCTTAGCTCGAGGGCATGACAACTGCCCAGTCTGTCTGGTGTTATGCACTGTCGAGACATAGGAGAACATTTCGGCGATATCATGCGGGAGACCAGTTGCGAGCACAGATTTTAGCAAGCAGAGCTGATGGTATTTGACCAGTTGCTCAGCACTAAGCCACCCAAGTTCATTTAGCACTCCGGATATATGATCGTGTTTACGGCGACCGCTTATGACACGAGCACAGAAGTTCAGAAGCTTTTGAACCCGATGCATCTGCGTTTTGCCACAGGTGCCGTAAACAGACATGCAATACCGTATCGAGCTTACTACAAGGGCGTTCACAACAAAGGCCACGGTATATGATGGAAGGACGTGCCTCGAGTGAGATAGGGCGATCAGGGCACCAGTGCACCTGACGACCAGTTGACTGATGTGGTCATCAAAGGAAAGGTGTCTATCCATCACTAGACCAAGATTTTTTACTGTACGGCTTTCAGTTACAACGGATGTGCCAAATTTGATTTTGATTGGGGGGAGATCACGCAACGTATTTTTGGTTCCGAAAACAATAAGCTGATAATAAAACAATAAGCTGTGTGTGTGTATGTGTGTGTGTATGTGTGTGGGGCTAATTTTCGGTGATGTATTACGGCTCCTTTTGTTTGTCTGTTGCATTCCGAGTTTGAAATCTTTTATCTTCTGGAAATTGCAGCGTATATCGTTTCCCGACGTACGGATCGCTGTGACTATACGGGTCGCTGTGACTATACGGGTCGCTGTGACTATACGGGTCGCCGTGACTATACGGGTCGCTGTGCACTCCGGACTGGCGCGAGGGCCAGTCGAATAATCAACTACGTTCTGGCGACCAACTGACACTTCATCTTACACACACACACACACACACACAACTGGGTAAAATATCGGTTTATTAAGTATATATAAACAGGCTATGAAGACGAGTTTAAAATTAAAAAGCACTAAAACCTACACATACACAATACACATAGTGCATAAAACCCTTGTTCAATCACTTGCGATCATTTGCGTGGCAGCAGCTTCCCCTGAAACAAGAACACATGACGTCACACGCGAAACAGATCGCACACGTCATTGTTGAAACGCACACACACACACGAACGATATGATCGAACGAACACAGGTCGACAGAAAGCAACGACAGAGAAACACCACATATCATCATAGCGGACGACATCGGCGGTTGCTGGTCGTGCGGGTCAGCCGAAAGAAGAATTCGAGCTGGAAGTAACGATAGTACTCAGTTACCGGTAAAGCCCAGGGTTTAAGAGACGGTAAAGTCCACATCCCAGCAAGCGAGACGTGCAGAAAGGGATGCACAAATTGGCTTTGCTCACAGCGGTTGAAGACAAGATGTGCGAAGGAAGATAACGGGTGCAATCGAACATTTTCGCAAGTTAGTATCAGCTGTCTATTTGTCATGCCCGAGTATGTGACGACTGACGAGTCGCATTTCAAAGTAGCAAGTCGCTATCGCATACTTCCCAAGTCCGAGTAATTATCCGTGCAGTCAATCCGTGCAGTCAGTGCCGGTGAGAAGAGTATTGCAGGGTCTCGAGCTGCTTGACGCTAAGTCGCTCGGGCCAATGCCAACGCGCCGTCTAGTGCCATGAGCCACACCAACAGCTTCAACCGCTGCCATACTACACACGGTGCTATGCTACGCTATGCTACGCTATGCTACGCTATGCTACGCTATGCTACGCTATGCTACGCTATGCTACGCTATGCTACGCTATGCTATGCTACGCTATGCTACGCTATGCTACGCTATGCTACGCTATGCTACGCTATGCTACGCTATGCTACGCTATGCTACGCTATGCTACGCTATGCTACGCTATGCTACGCTATGCTACGCTATGCTACGCTATGCTACGCTATGCTACGCTATGCTACGCTATGCTACGCTATGCTACGCTATGCTACGCTATGCTACGCTATGCTACGCTATGCTACGCTATGCTACGCTATGCTACGCTATGCTACGCTATGCTACGCTATGCTACGCTATGCTACGCTATGCTACGCTATGCTACGCTATGCTACGCTATGCTACGCTATGCTACGCTATGCTACGCTATGCTACGCTATGCTACGCTATGCTACGCTATGCTACGCTATGCTACGCTATGCTACGCTATGCTACGCTATGCTACGCTATGCTACGCTATGCTACGCTATGCTACGCTATGCTACGCTATGCTACGCTATGCTACGCTATGCTACGCTATGCTACGCTATGCTACGCTATGCTACGCTATGCTACGCTATGCTACGCTATGCTACGCTATGCTACGCTATGCTACGCTATGCTACGCTATGCTACGCTATGCTACGCTACGCTACGCTATGCTACGCTATGCTACGCTACGCTACGCTATGCTACGCTATGCTACGCTATGCTACGCTATGCTACGCTATGCTACGCTATGCTACGCTATGCTACGCTATGCTACGCTATGCTACGCTATGCTACGCTATGCTACGCTATGCTACGCTATGCTACGCTATGCTACGCTATGCTACGCTATGCTACGCTATGCTACGCTATGCTACGCTACGCTACGCTACGCTACGCTATGCTACGCTATGCTACGCTACGCTACGCTATGCTACGCTATGCTACGCTATGCTACGCTATGCTACGCTATGCTACGCTATGCTACGCTATGCTACGCTATGCTACGCTATGCTACGCTATGCTACGCTATGCTACGCTATGCTACGCTATGCTACGCTATGCTACGCTATGCTACGCTATGCTACGCTATGCTACGCTATGCTACGCTATGCTACGCTATGCTACGCTATGCTACGCTATGCTACGCTATGCTACGCTATGCTACGCTATGCTACGCTATGCTACGCTATGCTACGCTATGCTACGCTATGCTACGCTATGCTACGCTATGCTACGCTATGCTACGCTATGCTACGCTATGCTACGCTATGCTACGCTATGCTACGCTATGCTACGCTATGCTACGCTATGCTACGCTATGCTACGCTATGCTACGCTATGCTACGCTATGCTACGCTATGCTACGCTATGCTACGCTATGCTACGCTATGCTACGCTATGCTACGCTATGCTACGCTATGCTACGCTATGCTACGCTATGCTACGCTATGCTACGCTATGCTACGCTATGCTACGCTATGCTACGCTATGCTACGCTATGCTACGCTATGCTACGCTATGCTACGCTATGCTACGCTACGCTACGCTACGCTACGCTACGCTACGCTACGCTACGCTATGCTACGCTATGCTACGCTATGCTACGCTATGCTACGCTATGCTACGCTATGCTACGCTATGCTACGCTATGCTACGCTATGCTACGCTATGCTACGCTATGCTACGCTATGCTACGCTATGCTACGCTATGCTACGCTATGCTACGCTATGCTACGCTATGCTACGCTATGCTACGCTACGCTATGCTACGCTATGCTACGCTATGCTACGCTATGCTACGCTATGCTACGCTATGCTACGCTATGCTACGCTATGCTACGCTATGCTACGCTATGCTACGCTATGCTACGCTATGCTACGCTATGCTACGCTATGCTACGCTATGCTACGCTATGCTACGCTACGCTACGCTACGCTACGCTACGCTACGCTACGCTACGCTACGCTACGCTACGCTACGCTACGCTACGCTACGCTACGCTACGCTACGCTACGCTATGCTACGCTACGCTACGCTACGCTACGCTATGCTACGCTACGCTACGCTACGCTACGCTACGCTACGCTACGCTATGCTACGCTACGCTACGCTGCAGCTCCTACAGCGTGTCGGGCAGCCCCACTAGACTCGTGCGACGCTACGCTACGCTACGCTACGCTACGCTACGCTACGCTACGCTACGCTACGCTACGCTACGCTACGCTACGCTACGCTACGCTACGCTACGCTACGCTACGCTACGCTATGCTATGCTATGCTATGCTATGCTATGCTACGCTACGCTACGCTACGCTGCAGCTCCTACAGCGTGTCGGGCAGCCCCACTAGACTCGTGCGACGCTAGACTCGGCGCTCCGCCGCCTTTACCTGCACCGTGTACGCCCGGGAGGCGTTGAAGGGGTTTTTCACGCCGCGCGACGGCTTGTCCGCCTTCTGCGATACGGTCGACGTGTTGTTAGCGTGCAGCGACGAGGTGCTGCCTATGGACGTGTAGGAGCCGTTGATCGACTGCCGGGGCGGACAGCGTGGTTAGTCGGAGCAGAGGGACGCTCCGCCCTCACCAGTTAGTAATAGGACCCGGCAGCGGGACGCTATCCCAGTGCAGCTGGTGAGATGTTAGACGTCCCACACCGTCATAGTAGGACGGGATGTTAGTGCAAGACGTTAGGCGTTTCTCCTGGTTAGTGTCGACGGCAGGCGCGTTGTTGGGAGACCGAGAGACAGACCGGCTCGGGATCCGTATTCGGATTGCCACACCACTTCCCGTCGGGTACGACTCACAATTACAACGGCCGCCTCTCATCGACACACGCCACTCAAAGACTATACCCGGCAAACTACACGGATGGGTCAAACGCTACTGCTGACGGCGACTCGCAGGTACACAAACTACTCTACCAATCGACCGACGGAAACAAAATACAGCTACCTAAGACGACATACTCAGCAGTACGCATACGCTCCTCCCTCTCCTTCCCCCGTGCCGCAACGCTCTCTCACCCGGTCATCTCTCTGGTTTTCCTTGGCGGCACGGGCCGACCGGAACAGCTTCTTAAACGAGGGCGTCTTGGCCTTTCTGCGCTGATGGCTGACATCGAGCAGCGCTGTTGCCGGCTCGGGGGCCGGCGGCTCCACCGGCAGCTCCTGACTTGTAAAACTGGCCCGCGTGCTGCTCAGGCTGTCGTCGTCCGCCGGCTTTATGTTCTTTGCTGGAGTCAGATTGCCGCGCCGAGGCCGCGCGTACGACGTCTGACGCGACACGGCGCAGGTCAGGTCAGCAGGGTCAGCGGGGGTCAGTAGGGGTCAGCGGGAGTCAGTAGGGGTCAGTAGGTGTCAGTAGGGGTCAGTAGGTGTCAGCAGGGGTCAGTAGGGGTCAGCGGGGGTTAGTAGGGGTCAGCGGGGGTTAGTAGGGGGTCAGTGGGGGTCAGTAGTGGTCAGGGGTCATCAGGGGTTAGTAGGGGTCAGTGGGGGTCAGCGGGGGTCAGCAGAGGTCAGTAGGGGTCAGCGGGGATCCCTGCGGCCGAGGGGTCAGCCCATGTCATCAGCCGTGGTGAGTTCGGGAACGTTACGAGGCACCATGCTAAATCTGGCGCCCCAGGACACTGGCCTCCGTTGGCTGCACCGGTGACAATGCGTGAGACGCATGCGCCGACCGCAGCCAACGACTTCACTACACTCAAACAAGTGCCTCGTTCAAAAGACAGTCATGGAGCCTCCAAACGACACTGGAAATACGTGACCATCATTGATGCTGCTGCATGCTCCACCGTGATGCTCTTCCAGACGTTAGAAGACAACGGAAGACGACGCACACATCATAAATATGGTCGTGACCGCGGAGCTGAAAAAGAAGAACCTTGGACTTTTCAGCCACCAGGCGAAACTGCAACCCACTACACACGACGGTTACACAACTTCCAAGCAAGCATCGCGACTCACTACATTCTAACTACCGACTGGCTGGCTGGCGGGGATCAGCAGTCGACTACGGGCCACACTACAACTGAGGTGGGTAGTCCAGGTTAGTCCCCGTGGAGAAACCCGAGCTAACTGAGCGTTCCGATAGTGTGCAGCCCGACACATGGCAGGAAACAGGGCGGGGCGGGACAGGTCGAACTCGGGAAGCCGGGACGTCGGAGCGGCAGGGTGGGACGGAGTGTGGGTCGGGTCGGGTCGGGCTGGGGCCGAGTCAAGAAGGCCCGGCAGCCGGGCGGCGGCGGACGTCCCACCTGCAGCTGGTCCCGTCGGCGTCGCTTGCTGTTGATGCTGCAGCTGCTCGAGTTGCTGTCGATGCTGTCGGAGAGCATCTCGCCCACGCTCTCAGACGACTTGCGTTTGGTCGAGCGCGTGTTGGCCGCCGGCGAGTCCAGCGTGACGCGACGCGTGCGCGCGCTCAGCTGCGCCATGTCGTCACCGTTCTGCGCAGGCGCGCCGTCACCATGGCAACGCCGAGTCAGTGTGATGACGGTGAGGAGGCGGTCGGGGAGGCAAAGCCGGCCGAACGGCACAACTAATGCGACGTGCGCTATGAGCAAGCGATTACTACTGAGGCTCGGAGCTTAGTTATTAGGGAGAAGGCAATAGGCACTGATATACGATAACATCGACAATTCGAAAGATCGAAATCGGAAGGTAAGAAATGTAATAAATATCGAGTTACTGCTACCAACTCTACGCCTATGGAACGCACAAAATGAGGCCGTTGGTAGTGCAGAAGCCTATGTGCCACTGCTACACTTTCTGCACATTCCCACCACATTGTCGAACTAATAAGAGCGAACGCTAGCCAGTCGCGCTAAAGTCGAACTTAAACCAGTAACTACCGATCTCCCGGAGACTACGCTTTCCATAAGAGTTTCATACTTTGAACGATTCACGCCGAACAGAAACGTGGACTTGTATTTTTGTTTTGTTTTCCGGTAGATCTTATGTAGCTTCATTTCGATCACAGGATGGTTCGGTCGTCTTTTACATCACTATGACCACATTTGTGTTATTGCTCGCAGTTGTCATAGGCGGAGAATCAAAGCCTGACTCAACTTATTCGTAAAATATATCACACGATTTCATATAGCGTGAAGAGAACAACTTAAAGGCGCAGATACCCCCCAAGCTTCTAACTTCTCTGCACTCGTCCCCTTCACCTGACACACCACTCGCCACCCAGGAGCGCGTTAGGCGCGCTGTAGCGGTCCGTAGTCTAACGACTCTGGAGGAGAACTCACCCGTAGTTCGTTTTCAGACATGTGCTCCGTGGCCTGACCGGGGACGTTGAGCTCCGGTGCGTAGCAGGAGCGCAGGTGGGGAGGCATCAGCGAATTACGCCGCTGCAGCTCGCTCATGCGGCGGCCCATGCAGTCCACCTCACAGCTGCCTGAGGCGACACGCGGACACACCGGGCGGTCAGTCACCGTCACAAACACCACCCAAACAGCCAGACTGCCGTACATACACACAGGCAGCAGCACATTGCATGGCAAATTGTTAAAGTATCGACCAATAAAACATTGACTGGAACGATGTAATATACAACTTTATTGCGGAAATAAATAATCGTTTACAACCATTGAAATACAATCTAAAAAGCCAGCATCGTAAGTAGACATAAAATGTCCATTCGAAGCAGACTTGTCAATTATTCATATTTGTCATGAATCGATTCACAGTGATTCACGGACCATAATGAATGATTCAATCATGATTCAATCACTCAACATTACCATAATGAATGATTCAATCATGATTCAATCACTCAACATTACCATAATGAATGATTCAATCATGATTCAATCACTCAACATTACCATAATGAATGATTCAATCATGATTAAATCACTCAACATTACCATAATGAATTATTCAATCTTGATTCAATTACTCAACATTAAAGGGAAGTGTCGACTCCTTTGTCTAACTCCTTTGATTTTGAATGTGCGACTCTAAGATTTTATGAGCGTGATAGGGAGGTCATGCTCTACCTGTGTGCCAATTTTCATGCACATCAGAATAGTCTGCTGGTTTGACCTTAAACATATGACCTGCTCTAACTCCTTTGATTTGAAATGTGCGACTCTAAGATTTTACCAGAATGATCACTAGGTCGTGATCTATTTGTGTACCAATTTTGAAGCCAATCCAAATAGTCCGCGAATGTATTTCCGAATGTTAATGTGAATGTGAGGCAATTGGACACGCGTGTTGTTTATTTTGATTATAAAAGGATATTTATAATATTTATTATAATTGCAAATTCCAAGTTCCAAAAGTATTAATGACTTTACGTTTCACTTTTTTAAGCGAATAGAACATTTATTTTGATTTTGCATTAGGTATTTTTTGTATAAAGCATGATGTGGAATAAAGCGGCGCCGATGCGACAGTGATATTTGGGACATGCGGAGGTCATGCAAATGTTTGTTTATGATTTAGTTTTTGATATGGTATAGCCTAGAAATTAGGAAAAGGTGGGTACCTTTTGATCATTTTTCGTGTACCAATTTTGAAAAAGGTGTGCGGGTACTGTGTGGTTTATGAACCAAAGTATGAGTTAGTTACCTTCTCTAAGTATTTAGGTACCTTACCTAACCCTACCAGTTCCAAGGTATTCACCTAGTTAGGGCTGATTGAACAGTGGCTTTGTGCCCACTGGAGTTGGACACAAAGCCTCGCTTTCTTTACGCATAGATGAATTACAGGCTACAGCTCAGGACACAGAGCTCATATAATTGACCATTAAGTACCTGGTTTGTCAACATGGCACAGATGAATGCTGGGCTGCTGGCATATTTTGTGGACAGTTTATGCTGTTCGACCAAAAAAGAATGATTCTTTGAGCAATGAATGATTCAATCAGCCTATTTTCTCTGTATGAATGATTCAATCAGTGACTCAAAACAGGTTTGCGCATGAGGTGAATCGATTCATGAGTCATTCATTTGAAATAAGAATGATTCAATCAAAAGTAGTCGATTCACATTGAATCATTGACAAGTCTTTTAGAAGTAAACTAAATCGGAAAGCGATCACACCTGCAATAAAACAGTAATCGCCACTCGAAACAATCTGACCACCGCCGTCGGCCGTTCGGCCGTACCACACCACACCCACCTTCTTGGATACCGAGGTAGGACGAGCTGAATATCTCCGGCTCCTCGTCGTTGCAGGGGAACAGTGCTCCGGAGCCGGGCGGCAGGGCGGGCCGCGAGCTGATCTCCCCGTGGCTGACGCTCTTGGGCATCAGGTCCGGCGGCGGCATGCGCTCCGCCGCCGAGCGCAACACCTCGGACGACGACGACACCAGCGCACTGCGGGGCCGCGCCGCCGCTGCCGCCGCCGCGGCGCGCGTCCGCGTCGTGCCGGCCGTGGAGCCGAGCCGATCCAGGTCGCGCAGCCGGCGGTCGGCCAGCGCCAGCTGCGCCTCCTGAGTCTTGCGCTCGGCCTTGGCGCACCGCATCGCCTGTTCCAGCTGCGCGATCCGGTCCTCGTAGCCGGAGCGCGTCTGCTCGGCGGCGCCGCTTAGCTGCTTTATCTTGTCGAGCAGCGCACGGTTCTCGCCGGAGAGGCGGCGAACCTCGCGGTCGTAGGTGGCCGCCTGGCGCTGCAAGTCGGAAGTCGCCTTCGCCGTCATCTCCTCCCGCGTCTTGCGGAACACGGTATTGAACGTCTCCTGGCACTCGGCCTTGATATGCTCCTCCAGAGACTGGATGGCCTCCTCCTTTTGCTGAAGAGTCGTCTCAGCCCCTGTTTTCGCCCTCTCCAGCGAAGTCTCCAGGGACTGGATAGTCCGCTCGTTCTCTTCCTGGATTGCTTGCGTCTTGAGGTTTGCATGCTCCAAGGAAGACAGCAGGTTCTGGATGGCCTCTTCCTTCTGCTGAAGGGTAACCTGAGCTTCAGCCTTAGCACATTCCAGTGAGGTCTGCAGGTTCTGGATAGCCTCATCCTTTTGCTCGAGGAATGACTGAGCCTCAGTCTTCGCACTCTCCAACGAGATCTGCAGAGACTGGTTGGCCTCCTCTTTTTGATGAAGAGCTGCTTTAGCCTCAGTCTTCGCACTTACCAGTGAGGTCTGCAGGTTCTGGATGGCCCCCTCCTTTTGCTCGAGGACTGACTGAACCTCAGTCTTGGCTATCTCCAGTGATGTCTGCAGAGACTGGATGGCCTCCTCCTTTTTCTGAAGAGTTGTTTTCGCACTCTCCAGTGAGGTCTGCAGGGAATGGATCGTCCGCTCGCTCTCTTCCTGGATTGCCTGTGTCTTGAGGTTTGCATGCTCCAAGGAAGACTGCATGTTCTGGATGGTCTCTTCCTTCTCCTGAAAGGTAACCACAGCTTCACCCTTAGCACTCTCCAGTGAGGTCTGCAGGTTCTGGATAGCCTCCTCCTTTTGCTCGAAGACTGACTGAGCCTCAGTCTTGGCTATCTCCAGTAATGTCTGCAGAGCCTGGATGGCCTCCTCCTTTTGCTGAAGAGTTGTCGCACCCCCTGTCTTCGCACTCTCCAGCGACGTTTGCAGGGACTGGATCGTCCGCTCGTTCTCTTCCTGGATTGCCTGCGTCTTGAGGTTTGCATGCTCCAAGGACAACTGCAGGTTCTGGGTGGCCTCGTCCTTCTGCTGAAGGGTAGCCTGAGCTTTAGCCTTAGCGCACTCCAGTGAGGTCTGCAGGTTCTGGATAGCCTTCTCCTTTTGCTCGAGGACTGACTGAGCCTCAGTGTTGGCTATCTCCAGGGATGTCTGCAGAGACTGGATGACCTCCTTTTGCTGAAGAGTTGTCGCACCCCCTGTCTTCGCACTCTCCAGTGTGGTTTGCAGGGAATGGATCGTCCGCTCGCTCTCTTCCTGGATTGCCTGTGTCTTGAGGTTTGCATGCTCCAAGGAAGACTGCATGTTCTGGATGGTCTCTTCCTTCTGTTGAAGGGTAACCTGAGCTTCAGCCTTAGCACTCTCCAGTGAGGTCTGCAGGTTCTGGATAGCCTCCTCCTTTTTATCGAGGACTGACTGAGCCTCAGTCTTAGCACTCTCCAACGAGATCTGCAGAGACTGGATGGCCTCCTCCTTTTGATGAAGAGCTGCTTTAGCCTCAGTCTTCGCACTCTCCAGTGAGGTCCGCAGATTCTGGACGGCCTCCTCCTTTTGCTCGAGGACTGACTGAGTATCAGTCTTCGCATTCTCCATTGATGTCTGCAGAGACTGGATGGCCTTCTCCTTTTGCTGAAGAGTTGTCTCAGCCACTGTCCTCGCACTCTCCAGTGAGGTCTGCAGGGAATGGTTTGTCTGCTCAATCTCTTCCTGGATTGCTTGCGCCTTGAGGTTAGCATGCTCCAAGGAAGACTGCAGGTTCTGGATAGCCTCTTCCTTCTGCTGAAGGGTAACCTGAGCTTCAGCCTTAGCACACTCCAGTGAGGTCTGCAGGCTCTGAATAGCCTCCTCCTTTTGCTTGAGGACTGACTGAGTCTCAGTCTTCGCACTCCCCAACAAGATCTGGAGAGACTGGATGGCCTCCTCCTTTTGATGAAGAGCTGCTTTAGCCTCAGTCTTCGCACTCTCCAGTGAGGTCCGCAGATTCTGGACGGCCTCCTCCTTTTGGTCGAGGACTGACTGAGTATCAGTCTTCGCATTCTCCATTGATGTCTGCAGAGACTGGATGGCCTTCTCCTTTTGCTGAAGAGTTGTCTCAGCCACTGTCCTCGCACTCTCCAGTGAGGTCTGCAGGGAATGGTTTGTCTGCTCAATCTCTTCCTGGATTGCTTGCACCTTGAGGTTAGCATGCTCCAAGGAAGACTGCAGGTTCTGGATAGCCTCTTCCTTCTGCTGAAGGGTAACCTGAGCTTCAGCCTTAGCACACTCCAGTGAGGTCTGCAGGCTCTGAATAGCCTCCTCCTTTTGCTCGAGGACTGACTGAGTCTCAGTCTTCGCACTCTCCAACAAGATCTGGAGAGACTGGATGGCCTCCTCCTTTTGATGAAGAGTTGCTTTAGCCTCAGCCTTCGCACTCTCCAGTGAGGTCTGCTGGTTCTGGATAGCCTCCTCCTTTTGCTCCAAGACCGACTGAGCCTCAGTCTTGCCAATCTCCAGTGATGTCTGCAGAGACCGGATGGCCTCCTCCTTTTGCTGAAGGGTTGTTTTCGCACTCTCCAGTGAAGTCTGCAGGGAATGGATCGTCCGTTCGCTCTCTTCCTGGATTGCCTGCGTCTTGAGGTTTGCATGCTCCCAGGAAGACTGCATGTTCTGGATGGTCTCTTCCTTCTCCTGAAAGGTAACCACAGCTTCACCCTTAGCACTCTCCAGTGAGGTCTGCAGGTTCTGGATAGCCTCCTCCTTTTGCTCGAAGACTGACTGAGCCTCAGTCTTGGCTATCTCCAGTAATGTCTGCAGAGCCTGGATGGCCTCCTCCTTTTGCTGAAGAGTTGTCTCAGCCCCCGTCTTCGCACTCTCCAGCGACGTTTGCAGGGACTGGATCGTCCGCTCGTTCTCTTCCTGGATTGCCTGCGTCTTGAGGTTTGCATGCTCCAAGGAAAACTGCAGGTTCTGGGTGGCCTCGTCCTTCTGCTGAAGGGTAGCCTGAGCTTCAGCCTTAGCACACTCCAGTGAGGTCTGCAGGTTCTGGATAGCCTTCTCCTTTTGCTCGAGGACTGACTGAGCCTCAGTGTTGGCTATCTCCAGGGATGTCTGCAGAGACTGGATGGCCTCCTCCTTTTGCTGAAGAGTTGTCGCACCCCCTGTCTTCACACTCTCCAGTGTGGTTTGCAGGGAATGGATCGTCCGCTCGCTCTCTTCCTGGATTGCTTGTGTCTTGAGGTTTGCATGCTCCAAGGAAGACTGCATGTTCTGGATGGTCTCTTCCTTCTGCTGAAGGGTAACCTGAGCTTCAGCCTTAGCACTCTCCAGTGAGGTCTGCAGGTTCTGGATAGCCTCCTCCTTTTTCTCGAGGACTGACTGAGCCTCAGTCTTACCACTCTCCAACGAGATCTGCAGAGACTGGATGGCCTCCTCCTTTTGATGAAGAGCTGCTTTAGCCTCAGTCTTCGCACTCTCCAGTGAGTTCCGCAGATTCTGGACGGCCTCCTCCTTTTGCTCGAGGACTGACTGAGTATCAGTCTTCACATTCTCCATTGATGTCTGCAGAGACTGGATGGCCTTCTCCTTTTGCTGAAGAGTTGTCTCAGCCACTGTCCTCGCACTCTCCAGTGAGGTCTGCAGGGAATGGTTTGTCTGCTCGCTCTCTTCCTGGATTGTTTGCGCCTTGAGGTTAGCATGCTCCAAGGAAGACTGCAGGTTCTGGATAGCTTCTTCCTTCTGCTGAAGGGTAACCTGAGCTTCAGCCTTAGCACACTCCAGTGAGGTCTGCAGGCTCTGAATAGCCTCCTCCTTTTGCTTGAAGACTGACTGAGTCTCAGTCTTCGCACTCTCCAACAAGATCTGGAGAGACTGGATGGCCTCCTCCTTTTGATGAAGAGTTGCATTAGCCTCAGCCTTCGCACTCTCCAGTGAGGTCTGCTGGTTCTGGATAGCCTCCTCCTTTTGCTCCAGGACTGACTGAGCCTCAGTCTTGCCAATCTCCAGTGATGTCTGCAGAGACCGGATGGCCTCCTCCTTTTGCTGAAGGGTTGTTTTCACACTCTCCAGTGAGGTCTGCAGGGAATGGATCGTCCGCTCGCTCTCTTCCTGGATTGCCTGCGTCTTGAGGTTTGCATGCTCCAATGAAGACTGCAGGTTCTGGATGGCCTCGTTCTTCTGCTGAAGGGTAACCTGAGCTTCAGCCTTAGCACACTCCAGTGAGGTCTGCAAGTTCTGGATAGCCTCCTCCTTTTGCTCGATGACTGACTGAGCCTCAGTCTTGTAACCCTCAAACGAGATCTGCAGAGACTGGATGGGCTTCCTCCTTTTGATGAAGCGCTGCTTTAGCCTCAGTCTTCGCGCTCTCCAGTGAGGTCTGCAGGTTCTGTATGGCCTTCTCCTTTTGCTCGAGGACTGACTGAGCATCAATCTTGACTTTCTCCAGTGATGTCTGCAGAGACTGGACGGCCTCCTCATTTTGCTGAAGAGTTGTCTCAGCCCCTGTCTTCGCACACTCCAGTGAGGTCTGCAGGGAATAGATCGTCCGCTCGCTCTCTTTCTGGATTGCCTGCGTCTTGAGGTTTGCATACTCCAAGGAAGACTGCAGGTTCTGGATGGCCTCTTCCCTCTGCTGAAGGGTAACCTGAGCTTCAGCCTTAGCACTCTCCAGTGAGGTCTGCAGGTTCTGGATAGCCTCTTTCTTTTGCTCGAGGACTGACTGAGCCTCAGTCTTGGCTATCTCCAGTAATTTCTGCAGAGACTGTATGGTCTCCTCCTTTTGATGAAGAATTGTCTCAGCCTCTGTCTTCGCACTCTCCAGTGAGGTCTGCAGAGAATAGATCGTCCGCTCGCTCTCTTCCAGGATTGCCTGCGTCTTGAGGTTTGCATACTCCAAGGAAGACTGCAAGTTCTGGAGGGCCTCTTCCTTCTGCTGAAGGGTAACCTGAGCTTCAGCCTTAGCACTCTCCAGTGAGGTCTGCAGGTTCTGGATAGCCTCCTGCTTTTGCTCGAGGACTGACTGAGCCTCAGTCTTCGCACTCTCCAACGAGATCTGCATAGACTGGATGGCCTCCTCCTTTTGATGAAGAGCTGCTTTAGCCTCAGTCTGCGCACTCTCCAGTAAGGTCTGCAGGTTCTGGATGGCCTCCTCCTTTTGCCCAAGGAATGACTGAGTATCGGTCTTGGCTATCTCCAGTGATGTCAGCAGAGACTGGATGACCTCCTCATTTTGCTGAAGAGTTGTCTCAGCGCCTGTCTTCGCACACTCCAGTGAGGTCTGCAGGGAATGGATCGTCCGCTCGCTCTCTTCCTGGATTGCCTGTGTCTTGCGGTTTGCATGCTCCAAGGAAGACTGCATGTTCTGGACAGTCTCTTCCTTCTGCTGAAGGGTAACCTGAGCTTCAGCCTTAGCACTCTCCAGTGAGGTCTGCAGGTTCTGGATAGCCTCCTCCTTTTGCTCGAGGACTGACTGAGCCTCAATCTTGGCTCTCTCCAACGAGATATGCAGAGACTGGATGGTTCGCTCGCTCTCTTCTTGGATCGCTTGCATCTCAGTCTTTGCATCCTCCAGCGATATTTGCAAGGACTGGATGGCCTCCTCCTTCTGTTGCAAAGTTGCCTGAGCCTCAGCCTTGGTATTCTCCAGTGAGGTTTGTAGTGATTGGATGGCCTCCTCAGTTTGCTGAAGATTCCCCTCAGCCTCTGCCTTGGCACTCTCTTGGGAAACTTGCATGGACTGGATGGCTCGTTGGCTCTCTTCCCGGACCGCCTGGGCCTCAGCGTGTACCGCCTGCAGCGCCTCTTGCTGATTATCCATGGTCTGCTGTAGGTGCTTGGTCTGGGCGCGGGCCGCTTGGAGCTCCTTGTCCAGGTGCTCGGCCTGGTTTCTCAGGTCGGCGTTCTCCGCCACGGCTAGCTCAGCGGCCAGGTTGCCTGGAGACGGCCCGGCCGGACTCGGCGGGGACTGGTCCATCGCTGTCAACAGGCACCATATTGTCTGTCAGACACATCCGTACAGAACATCAGAGCACTGAACACGAACTAGGGACTCGTCTGACATGTTAACTGCGGAGGCAAAAACCCCGCAGTCACGGCTCCTGCCCCCCCCCCCCCCAATCGAGGCAAAAACCGTCCACTGGGGGCAAGTTTAAACAGGTGATAATTGTTGGCGAGATGCTGTTCTGTGCGTTATAGCCCAGGGATGTAGGATCCTATTACGTTGAGGTGGCTTGAAGCCCCCCTCCCCCCTCCCCAACGTGGACGAGGAAGTGGGTCAAATCCGGAGATAAATCTGTATTTTTGTGATTAAAGCCTGCGCCCCGCCGGGGGGGGGGGGCAAAATCTGCCTCACTTCCGGATTTTATCAATTACTTGAAAACTATGATAGATATCGACGTGACACTTTCAGTACCTTATGCTACATCAATTCCGCGTCTTCTCACTAAATTTTAGTGCAATTGATGAGTTTTTTGGGAGATAATGACGTTTTAAAGGGATATTGCCACCTCCCGGGCCAATATGGAGTTTTTGGTGTGTATCAGTCGATTAAATATATACAAATAGGGGAGATAAAAAATCGGTCGATTAAGCGTGTCCGATTTCACCTGCAAAATTTGGGTCCCGAAAATCTCCCCCCCCCCCCATTAGATTTACAACAACAACAAAATGCACCACTCATGCTTGGCACACATTCATAAAATTGGAGTCGCCTCATCACTATTTAGAATCACTTCTTTGCGGACTATTATTTTCTTTTGAATGTTGCAAACTCAACATCACCATTCAGTCAGTGAACTTTAAAACTAAAAAGAGTATGCAGTTAATTATATTGTCAACAACCTTAGCCTCTTTCATAATAAAACAGCAATAATTGCTATGGCTCGACTTTGGGACTGTAGGAGATGTGTGACCTATACCTTATAACACACACAGACAGACTTTTCAAGGTCAAGTCTCGGCGAATTCGTACGCTTCGGCTTTGGGCGGGTGCCAATTCCACAGCGAAACTGGATGAGAGCGGCCATCATGAATCTAGTACTGAGCACAGCTGGGACCAATGTTTTGGAGTCAGAAATAAATACAAAATGCTTTGCCGATACACTGCTTTAGGTGCTGCAGGAGCAAGTTTGAGCTTGATCATACATGCTTTTTGATCCCCACCATTCATTTAAGTTGCTTTTTAAACATTATCCGGAGGTGGCAATATCCCTTTAATGACGTCATGTCATGCTATTTTTGGTGGAAAAACGATAAATGTTGGAAAAAGTCGTAGACAATCGAGTTTTGATGAAAATTGAATACAAAAACGTCAAAAGAAAGGAAATGGCATTCTCTTCCAAATGGCAATCTTGATTGTCGAAATGTTTGGGCTTTTGACCCCAAAAATAAAAATACACGTTTTTTTCGGAAGATTTTTTTTTTATTACTTTTTTTGAAGATATAAAAAAACGGATGATATATTAGAGCGACATGTATGGACGATAACCAAACAAAATTTCAAAGCAATATCTTTATTTTTGACTGACTTATGGCTCCCTAAGTATAAGTATTAAGTAACTCATGACGCCATTTTTTTTAAGTTACGTTTTTTGGCTTTTAGTGACCAGATACAGACACATAAATGCCACCGCTGTATTTCTGAGATAAAGTTGGTCTGGAAACATGCCTTTTTATTTAGATCAATCAATTAAAAATTATGTCCTTATTGTGGCCTGACCTTGACTTGAGGGCCATTATATGGGCTCAGGTTGTGAAAATAGCTGCTACCATCGAATTATACGTGTAAAATAACCCATACAACATGTGTCGCATGACTTTCGTAAACCTGTGACCTTTTGTGACCTGAGCTTTGTTTACAATTTCACTTTTGCTTATGCAGGATATGTATTATACCTTTTAGAGCACTTTGTGGGATAATAGTTGCAATCTAAGGCTTTGGATAGAAAGTATGGCCCAAAAACTCAAATATCTCAATTTTATCTTTGACCTGACAGTGACCTGACATGTGAAAGTATTTGGAAAATGTAATGTATGCTTTGGATGCATCTCATTGAGAGCTTTCGATTGCCGCCTTGCGCGTCTCGCTGCGGTTATTGGTTCGGAAGATAACCAGGGGGTGCAACCCCCCTCCCCCAGCCAATGGCGTTCGGCTGAGACCCCGGCCAATGCCGGGTTAAAAGGGCCCTCGGTCGGCCTGCAAGGGCCGTTAAGCGGCGACAGGGGGCCCACACTGACCTCCACAGTTCCACCTCTGGCTTCCAGAGGGTCCCATGTGGCCTCCAGGGAGCCCACACTGACCTCTGCAGGCCTACTCCTGCCTCAAAGAGGGCCCACTCTGACATCCATAGGGCTCATCTGGCCTCCATAGGGCCAGCTGCGACCTCCAGAGGGCCCCTGGCTTCCAGAGGGCCCCCTGGATAAAAGTGGACCTCCTCTGGCTTCCTGGGGCCCACTCTGACCTTCAGATGGCCCACTCTAGCCTTCAGAGGGCGCTCTCCCGCTTCCACCTCCAAAGGGTTCACTCCTGCCTCCATAAGACCAACTCTGACCTCCATAGGGCCCCCTGGCTTCACGACGGCCACTCTCGCTTTCAGAGGGCCCATGCTGACGGTGACCTCCAGCGGGTCCTCCAGCTTCCAGAGGGCCCCATGTGGCCTCCAGAGGGCCTACTCTGACCTCCAGAGAGCCCACTGCTGACTCCACCTCCAGAGGGCCCACTTCAGCCTCCAGAGGCCCAATTCTGACCTCTAGAGGGCCCCTGGCTTCCAAAGGGCCCAATCTGTCCTCCAAAGGACCCACTCTGGCTTCCAGAGAGCCCACTCTGACAGAGATAGGCACATTCTGACCTGTGAGGGCCCACTGGCTTTCAGAGGGCCCTTTGTCCTCCAGCGGGCCCTTTTTCCTTCAGAAGGCCCTCTCCGGCCTCCAGAGGGCCCACTCTGTTTGTTTGTTGGGGCTTAAGGGCGCGACGACTGCATGGTCAATTTGCGGCCCACTCTGGCCTTCAGAGGGCCCCATGTGGCATCCACCTCCAGACGGCCCACTCCTGCGCCCAGAGGGATAATTCTGACCTCCAGAGGGCCCCTGCCTTCCAGAGGACCCATTATTCCCTCCAGATGACCCACTCTTGCCTTCAGAGGGCCCAATCCTGCCTCTAGAGGACCCTTCTGGCAGCATGTGGGCCCCCTCCGGCTTCCAGAGGGCCTACTCTGAACTTTAGAGGGCCCATTCTGATCTGCAGAGCCCACTATGGCTTTCAGAGGGCCCCTTTGACCTTCAGAGGGCCCCTTTGACCTTCAGAGGGCCCCTTTGGCCTTCAGAGGGCCCTCGGGATACCATAGGGCCCTCTCCAATCTCCAGAGGGCCCACTTTGGCCTCGAGAGGACTCGCTTTAGCCTCCAGGGACCATTCTGGCATCCAGTTGGCCTCCTCTCTGACTTCTTGAGGGCCCATTATGACCTGGAGCCCAGGCGGTCCCTTCGGACACACCAGGGCCCGAAGTGACTTTGGGGGAGGCAAAAGATATGTTGGCCTCCCCTCATGGGCCTTGGGGGGGGGGGGGGGGCATGGCCCAGATGCCCCCCCCCCCCCCTGCAACCGCCTCTGAGATGAACTGTACAAAGGCATGGATTAGTGTTGGACATTACTCCAAAACCTTAAACCTGACTAATTAATTAATTCATGCCATGTCATATTCATTTGAACCTTCCCAGGCAAGGAACACCAATAAAGTGATGAATAGTTAATAGTTATGTAGGCATTATTAAACTATGATGTATATTTCATGTCATGTTCAAGCTAAATTTGGAAATTCAGCCACACTGGTCCATTCTGGCTGTCATCTGTCAACATAATTAACCCGGCATTGACAGGGGTTTTAGCCGAACGCCATTGACTGGGGGGGGGGGGGGGGGGGTCTTCCGAAACAATGATCACGGCGAGATGCGCAAGAGAGCATGCGAAAGTTCTCAATGAAACACATCTAAAGCATACTCGAAAGGTTCACATTGAGGTCACAACTCACATGTCAGGTCACGGCCAGGTCGAAGGTCAAAAACGATATATTTGAGTGTATGTGACGGGATACTTTCCATCCAAAGCCTTCGATTGCGACTATGATCACCGAAAGTGCTCTCAAAGGTATAATACACATCCCGCATGAGCTAAAATAAAATTGTTGGCAAAAGTCAAGGTCAAGATGAACGTCACAAAAGATCACCATGTGCAAAATATCTACGAAAGTCATGCAACATATTTTTGTTTACCTGTATAATTCGTGGTGTTAGTCATTTTACCACCTAACTTCATTTAAGTGAAGCAAGTGTCAAACTCAGGTCAAGATCAGGTCACATAAGGTCAAAATTTGAAATGGATAAATACAAAACATGTTTATGGACCAGTTTTTATCAGAAATCCAGCGGTGACGTTCATTTGTTCGCAGCTGATCATAAATAACCAACAACCCATTTACAAAAATACGTCATGAGTTGCCCATACTTTAGAAGCCATGTCAGTCAAAAATGGTGATATTTGCAGGGGGGTTGATTTCCGCCCCTCCCCCCCCCCCCCCCCCGTGAGATCTCGAAAACTACGCTACGTAGCGACAAGCGGAAAACGGTGTTTGATAGTTTGATACAAGTTCTATCGAAAATATTTCAGTATTTTTGTTTTGTTTTAGGTCAGGTCAAAATTGAGGTCACCAGAGGTCATCATAGGTCAAATATTCCAGTTGTTTCCTGTTTTAGGACTTCGCTCCAGCAATTCCCATATATCTCGGAAACTATGCTAGATAGAAACACACGGAAAAAGCGATCGCCAGCCATTGAAATTTGCAATCGACAAGGTGTCCTCAAATTTGATCTCAGGTCAATATTTGAGGCTCCAGAGGTCAAAAAAAGGGGAAAAATGATGTTTTTTGCTGCTTTTTTGCCAAACTGTTTTTCGCTGATAATTTGTTATCTAATAAAAGATAACGGAAAACTGTTTCCGTCATTGTGTTTGTCTCGTCAAAGCACTTCAAATGATATACATGGTGACCTTGTTAGGTCAACTTAAAAAAATTGACCACAGGTCACGTGACCTTGACCTGAGGTCAAGACCCAAGTAGGTCATGTTGCATATATAGAGAGACGTGTCTTGACGAGACAAACCCATTTCTGTCGGTTTACTTCTCTATCTGCATTATGTCGCGAGTTATTGACAAACAAGTGATTGTGAACTCGGATGACCTCACATGACCCTATAGGGGTCACTGAACAAAACTTACACTTGAATCATCAAGAACATCCTATAATAACATGATCCAGAAGTAATTGGACTAATATCATGCATATCCTTGAACTAGGAAGCACTTTAATATGTCCCCATTGACTTATGGGGAGGTCACGAAATTGACCTGACCTTAGGTCACCGATATAAAAATTCCGAGATATACGAATTGTAAGTACTTATGCCCTCATGACACCCTGTAAGTTTCAACATGATCGGTGAGAAACTCTGGCTTTGGCACAACTGCAAACGTTTTTGGAGGTGGGGTCACTTGACCTGGTCTGGTGACCTGACCTGAGATGACCCGAGGCCAATTTTTGTTCAAAGTGTGCGCAATTGATGTCCGAACAGGTGTGCGAAAACCCGGCGGCGCTGCGCGCCGCCGTTTTTTCTTCTCGCTATCTGAGAAAAACCCGAGGGGGGGGAATCAACCCCACCCTGTAGTGCGCGGGTTAATAGGGGCCCTGGTCGGCCTGAGGGGCCCTTTCGGCCTAAGGGGGCTATCGTCCGGCCCGAGAGGGCCCTACGTCGTCCTGAGGGGCCCCTAGGTTGGTCTATCTGAGGGGGTCCTCAGTCAGCCTAAGGGGGACCTTGCTATTAAAAGGGCCCCAGTCTTCCTGAGGCCTCCAGTCGGTCTAAGGGACCCTCCTTGGCGTTGAGGGCCCTAGGACGTCTTGAGGGGGCTCTGGGTTGATCGGCCTGATGGGCCCTCGGTTGGCATGTGGGGCCAGTTAGGCTAAATGGGCCTCCGGGGTCGGCATAAGGGAGGCCTTTGGTTGGGCTGAGGTACTGAGGAGCCCTAGGTTTGTCGGCCTGAGGGGTCCTCGGTCGACCTGAGGGACCCTCTGTCGTCCTGATGGGACACTAGGTTGGTCGGCCTCCTGAGGGACCCTCGGCCCGCCTGTGGGGCAGGGTCCTAGGATTGCTTTGGAGCTGGGGTGCGGAGCGAAAAATTCTGGCTAAAAATAAGCATAAAGAGTGGAAAATTCAACCAAAAAAAACATACTCAGCTTTATCAATATAAAATTACCCGCTCACCAGAATAAGTTATTAGGTATGTACCTATGCCAATTCTTACCTGTCTTTCCCTACACAGGCTGTCCCCATCATTGCATCCATAAATCAGTATCTGTGTTCCAATTACCCAATACATTTTAAAATAAGGAGTGCAAAAATTAGCAGTAAACTCGGGAAAAAGAGTGGAAAAATAGTATCCATAGGGTGTTCTTTTCAACCCAAATTTCCCAATGCTAGGACACTGCTGTGGGGGCCCTCGGTCAGCATAAGGGAGACCCTTGGTTGAGCTGAGGGGCCTCCAGTCGGCCTGGGGGAGCCCCTGTTAGGCTTAAAAGTGCCCTCGGTCGGCCTGTGGGGCCTGGTCGGCCTAAGGGGGCCCTTGGTCGGCCTGATGGCCCTTGATCAGCCTGTGGAGGGTCCGGTTGGTCTAAGGGGCCCCGTCGGCCTAAGGGGTCCTTGGTAGTCCTGATGGGGCCCCCGGTCGGCCTAAGGGATGTCCTTGGTTGTCCTGAGGGGGCCCTTGATAAGCATAAGAGGGCCCGCAGTCGACCTTGAAGAGACCCCGGTCGGCCTAAGGGGCCCTTGATTGGCCTGAGGGGCTCTCAGTCGGCCTGATAGAGCTCTTGCTGGGCTTAAGAGGGCTCCCGGTCGACCTGAGGGGCCCCAGCTAGCCTAAGGGACCCTCAGCCGGCCTAAGAGGCCCCCAGTCGGCCTAATAAGACCCAAGGTCGTCCTGAGGAGCCCTAGGTTTATCGGTCTGAGGGGTCCTAGGTTTGTTGGCATGAGGGGCCCTTGGCCGGACTGCCCCCCCCCCCTGGTCTGGGTAAGAGGGACCCTTGGTCAGGGTAAGAGGGGCCCTTGCTCGGTCTGAGGGCCCTTGGTTGGCTTGAGTACTGAGTAGCCCTCAATCGGCCTATGGGGGTCCGGTCGGCGTAAGGGGGCCCCGCCGGCCTAAGGGGGCCCCCGGCCGGCCTAAGGGGCCCTTGGTTGGTCTGAGGGGCCCTCAGTCGGCCTGAGGGAACCCTTGCTAGGCTTAAGAGGGCCCCAGTCGACTTAAGGAGCCCCTGTCGGCCCAAGGGGCCCCTCGGCTGGCATGAGGGCCCTAGGTCGTCCTGAGGGCCCTAGGTTGGTCGGCCTGAGGGCCCCAAGGTTGGTCGGCCTGAGGGCCCCAAGGTTGGTCGGCCTGAGGGTCCCTAGGTTGATCGGCCTGAGGGCCCCTAGGTTGGTCGGCTTGAGAGCCCCAAGGTTGGTCGGCCTGAGGGTCCTTAGGTTGATCGGCCTGAGGGCCCCTAGGTTGGTCGGCCTGAGGGCCCTCAGTCGGCCTATGTGGACCCGTTCGGCCTAAGGGGACCCTCTATCGGTCTGAGGGGCCCTTGGTCGGCCTGAGACGCCCTCGGTCAGCACTGCCGTGCACAGCCAAAACCTACTGTGACCTTTCTCCCAAAATGAAATTGTTGAGGAGTGAAGTTCTTGTGTTTGGAGACTATATAAGATACCTGCCACCAGTGTATTGGACAAATAATATATCACGAGAAAGCTTATCCCGTTTGCCATAACTTGAGCACTAAAAAATATTGGAAAATTTGGTACCTATATGTTTAAATGCTAAAAGTAGCATTTGCCAAGATTGCTACGGGGCAATGCCGATGTCTCGCCTGGCAAAAACTACTATGTTTAATATTCAGGTCAAAACATACTATGTTACACTGCAATGTCAATGTCTCGCCTGGCGAAAACGGCGGTGTTCTTGTATGGCAGAAGCTACTAAGTTCATACATCTTGAGAGAATGCGTCACATAGTACGTTCTGCCATCGAGCTGTGCGATGTAAGCGCAACACAAAGTAATCTCCAGCACAAACCATTGCACATGGTAGCTTTTGCTCTTGACGGGTGCAGCCTATGGTTGACACATAGTAGTTGCGGGCCAGCAAAACTAACATAGTAGTTTTTGCCATCGAATACTCATGTATTTTCTTGAACATAGTATCGCATAACTTTTAATATTGCTCATATTTGTTTTATTTATCCAATTTTGCAAATATAAGTTACACCAAAAGATGCAGGATGATTAGGCGATTACAATGATGTAAAAAAGCAAACATGCATTACAAGTCACATAGTAGATTTTGGCTGTGCACGGCAGAGCAGGTCAGGTCAACTGAGCCAGGTTGTACGGGCGGCGCCACTAGCGTTGTATAGATGGTGCCCGGAGCGATACGACTCGTGACGCCACAGCCATCATGGCCTCCGTTTCTGGTTGTCAGTTTAAAAAAGAAGAATATAAATATGAAGACGTGGTTTAAATTCATTATTATTTATATTTTCAAGATGAAATCGAATACGTAGATTATAATTTTGCTATTGGCGAAAAAATCACAACACGTCCATTGTTCCCTTACATCGTCATCGTCTGGCCGAATCTCACCATTTCTTCTCCACGCGTATAGGTAAATACCAGAAACCCCGCCAAATATGAGAGAATACTACGCTTATGCCCTTAGCAACATCACACGTAGCATTTGTGTGTGTTTTAGTCCCCATTTTGTGTAGCAAGTAACCATGCCTTTCTAATTATGGCACGCCAGACCTTGCTTCCGCCCCATTGTGCAATGGCGGGTTAAGGATTGTTACAATGAGTGGCGGCGACCCGTCTCGATCTCGACTGGCACTTACACTCGTCGGCACCCGGGCGGGTCTGCAGGTCGTGGATCATCTGGCCGCTGATGCGTAGGTCGTGCTCCAGCTGCGCCATCCGGCCCGTCAGGGTGTCGTTCAGCTCGACCACCTGCCTCTCGCTCTGCTCAGCGGCGGTCAGCGCCCGCCGCAGCGCCAGGCTCTCCTTCACCGCCTGCTGCTGGGTAACGCGCACACGCTCCAGCTGCCAGAGACAGGGAGCGGACGCCGCAGCAGTCAGCAGTCTGCTGTCAGCGGCAGTCCGACCAAAACGTGTCTGCTTAAGTGCAGTTTACACACGTCAGATTAAAGCGTCTGCCAACGTTTCCAAAGCACAATACAGTCGCCGAAACCAAAGCGTCAGTATATGGTGATTATTGGGTCAGTATATGGTGATTATTGGTGTTAATGGGCATTTCAACAGCGAAGGTTATTTCTAAAAACGGCATTATATGAGGTGACCTCGTTTGAAGAAGAAAAAAAACGTGACCAAACGATAGCAAACGTCAGGTTCTGTGGCGCATACAAATCTGCCACAGATTCGAACAGGCAACACATTGTTCAAACGAAAGAAAAGCTGAAGGTCAGTTACAATTATCCCACGGATCACGTGCAAAACGAATCTGATTTCACGACTCATCCAGATGACCCCGTGTAGACCTTTACACGGGGTCATCTGGATGAGTCGTGAAATCAGATTCGTTTTGCACGTGATCCGTGGGATAATTGTAACTGACTTTCAGCTTTTCTTTCGTTTGAACAATGTGTTGCCTGTTCGAATCTGTGGCAGATTCGAACACCTTTCTCTCACCTTGGCTCCGAAGTCGTCCCGCTCGGTGGCGGCATCGAACAGCTGACAACTTAACACCTCATTCTCTTTCAGAAGTGACTGCAAATCAAACCAGGTACAAGGGAATCAGCCAAGGTAAACGATCCACCGGTCAACGTGGAGAGCACGACTGCCGAGACCGAGTCGGCAATCTCTTCGACCGGAGTCGAATGCCGAGTCGGTCGAAGTCAGACATTTCGACCAGTGTGTAGACAGACTGTATGTGCTGTGGATGTTGTGTGCTGTGGATGTTGTGTGCTGTGGATGTTATGTGCTGTGGATGTTGTGTGCTGTGGATGTTGTGTGCTGTGGATGTTATGTGCTGTGGATGTTGTGTGCTGTGGATGTTGTGTGCTGTGGATGTTGTGTGCTGTGGATGTTATGTGCTGTGGATGTTATGTGCTGTGGATGTTGTGTGCTGTGGATGTTGTGTGCTGTGGATGTGTGCTGTGGATGATGTGTACTGTGGATGTTGTGTGCTGTGGATGTTATGTGCTGTGGATGTTGTGTGCTGTGGATGTTATGTGCTGTGGATGTTGTGTGCTGTGGATGTTGTGTGCTGTGGATGTGTGCTGTGGTGGATGTGTGCTGTGGATGATGTGTACTGTGGACGCTGTGTGTTGCGGACGGCGTACCTTGTGCTCTCTGAGCTGACGCCGGTGGTCCTCGGTCAAGGGAATCTGCTCATTTTCGCCCTGCATGGCATGCAGCTCGGCTATTTCATGTCGCTTCTCGTCTAGGCGCTCTTGAAGCCGCGACGCTTTGCTCCCTGCGAACAGAAATTAATTTTGAACTCTCGCATGAATCTTTCGAAGTAATGGGTCTTTATGGTAACGTAATCTTTGGTAAAGGAAGTCCATTGTGTAAAACGTGAAAGCTTGCAGAAAATCAGAATAAGCACGCAGTCCTCAGGGCAGAGCCCAAGCCGATAGAGACACATGACCCGTCTCAGACCGGGGACACTCGGGAGGCCGTCAGCTGGACGGGTCAGTCCGCGGCAGGCAGGAGACGTCAGCAGGCCACTCACGCTGGTCGGTGGCGCGGCTGGCGTTCTGCTCCACGTCCAGCCGGGCCTCGGCCGTCTCGTCCTCCGCGCGCGCCTTGGCCTCCCGCAGAGCAATCAGCTCCTTCTCGGAGGTGTCGAGCGCGCGGGTGAGACGCACCACCTCCTGCAGCACCGGCGACTAACGGCAAACGGCGGCACATAGTCACACACACGTCACGTCACGTCACGTCACGTCACGTCACACACGCCAGCCTGCACGCACACGCACGCACGCACGCACGCACGCACGCACGCACGCACGCACGCACGCACGCACGCACGCACGCACGCACGCACGCACGCACACAAACACACACCACAGCACTACATGAGGCTTCTGAAAATATACTGTAATGCAGTTGCAAGACCGGCATGTTGAATAAATTGAACACACGCACGCACGCACGCACGCGCACGCGCACGCACACGCACACGCACACGCACACGCACACGCACACGCACACACACACACACACACACACACACACACACACACACACACACACACACACACACACACACACACACACACACACACACACACACACACACACACACACACACACACACACACACACACACACACACACACACACACACACACACACACACACATCCCAGAAAGACACTTTGTTGTATTCTGTCACTTCTTTTGCCCGCACGTATTACTGAGATACAGGGCGCCGAACACAGCACACATGCGGCCGGTGTGCATTCGGGCGCCGCATACCTCGAACATATCCTGAAGCGGCGACTTGCCGGGCGAGTAGCTGTACAGTGTCGGTGACGGCACGGCCGGGGAGCCGGGGGAGGCCGTCAGCCGGCGCAGCGCCTCGGTCGGCAGACGAACCAGCTCCGCTGCCGGGCCGACACACGACCGAGTGTCACACACAGGTCACGACAGTGTCACACACACACACGCACGCACGCACGCACACGCACGCACCCACACCCACCCCCACCCCCACCCCCGTCTGGCTCTGCCAGCAAGGTCTGCCCGGTCACCCCGTCTGGCTCTGCCAGCAAGGTCTGCCCGGTCACCCCGTCTGGCTCTGCCAGCAAGGTCTGCCCGGTCACCCCGTCTGGCTCTGCCAGCAAGGTCTGCCCGGTCACCCCGTCTGGCTCTGCCAGCAAGGTCTGCCCGGTCACCCCGTCTGGCTCTGCCAGCAAGGTCTGCCCGGTCACCCCGTCTGGCTCTGCCAGCAAGGTCTGCCCGGTCACCCCGTCTGGCTCTGCCAGCAAGGTCTGCCCGGTCACCCCGTCTGGCTCCGCCAGCAAGGTCTGCCCGGTCACCCCGTCTGGCTCTGCCAGCAAAGTCTGCCCGGTCACCCTGTCTGGCTCTGCCAGCAAGGTCTGCCCGGTCACCCCGTCCCCCGCTTATCAACAGCGTTGATGACACCAGTGACGTGTAAGGTCTGCCTGGTCGCCCCGGCCCCCTCCTATCAACAGCGTTGATGACACCAGTGACGTGTAAGATCTGCCTGGTCGCCCCGGCCCCCTCCTATCAACAGCGTTCATGACACCAGTGACGTGTAAGGTCTGCCTGGTCACCCCGGCCCCCGCTTATCAACAGCGTTGATGACACCAGTGACGTGTAAGATCTGCCTGGTCACCCCGGCCCCCGCTTATCAACAGCGTTGATGACACCAGTGACGTGTAAGGTCTGCCTGGTCGCCCCGGCCCCCGCTTATCAACAGCGTTGATGACACCAGTGACGTGTAAGATCTGCCTGATCGCCCCGGCCCCCTCCTATCAACAGCGTTGATGACACCAGTGACGTGTAAGATCTGCCTGGTCACCCCGGCCCCCGCTTATCAACAGCGTTGATGACACCAGTGACGTGTAAGGTCTGCCTGGTCGCCCCGGCCCCTCCTATCAACAGCGTTGATGACACCAGTGACGTGTAAGATCTGCCTGGTCGCCCCGGCCCCCTCCTATCAACAGCGTTGATGACACCAGTGACGTGTAAGATCTGCCTGGTCACCCCGGCCCCCGCTTATCAACAGCGTTGATGACACCAGTGACGTGTAAGGTCTGCCTGGTCGCCCCGGCCCCCTCCTATCAACAGCGTTGATGACACCAGTGACGTGTAAGATCTGCCTGGTCGCCCCGGCCCCCTCCTATCAACAGCGTTCATGACACCAGTGACGTGTAAGGTCTGCCTGGTCACCCCGGCCCCCGCTTATCAACAGCGTTGATGACACCAGTGACGTGTAAGATCTGCCTGGTCACCCCGGCCCCCGCTTATCAACAGCGTTGATGACACCAGTGACGTGTAAGGTCTGCCTGGTCGCCCCGGCCCCCGCTTATCAACAGCGTTGATGACACCAGTGACGTGTAAGATCTGCCTGGTCGCCCCGGCCCCCTCCTATCAATAGCGTTGATGACACCAGTGACGTGTAATATCTGCCTGGTCGCCCCGGCCCCCTCCTATCAATAGCGTTGATGACTCCAGTGACGTGTAAGGTCTGCCTGGTCGCCCCGGCCCCTCTTACCGACAGCGTTGATGACACCAGTGACGTCATCGCGTGACACCTGGCCGCGCTTCATCAGCCGCTTGCACATGAACAGCACGCCATCCTGCGAACCAGCACACTGCGGCGTCACCACCCACACGTCAGCCACGTCACACGCGGCTGCTGACGTCTGAAGACTAACCACACCAGCTGTGTCACACGCCTAACGTGCTAAACACGCAGCCCGCGGTCCGCCGCGCTGCCCGCCCGCGTGCCTGCCCCAGTTCACTTGCGCCATTTAATTGTCCATAGGCATCTTCCGTAGCTTACAAGAACCCGTCACAGGACGAGGACGTTTCCAACGACTTTGTGAGACAATGCCACAGTCGCCATTGTAGGTTCCTAGCCAGGGAGGCGTCGGTGGTGGTATTGGGGCTTTACGACTGCGCGACTGCCGTCATGTATAATCAGAGTCTCCCTTGCGCCGACCCATGCGGGGAACCGAATAACCTCGCCAGTCGTCAGACTCGAACCCAGAACCCATGGAATCCGAGCCCAACTGTCTACCAACTGAGCCACCGGGAGCCCTTAGCCAGCGAGGCGGCCGCGCCCCGTGCGTGTCTCCGGGAGCCCCCAGCGTCCGCACCCGTCCCCGTCCGCACCCGTCACCGTCCGCACCCGTCCCCGTCCCCGTCCCCGTCCGCACCCGTCCGTCGCCGTCGTACCCGTCGCCGTGCTCACCTGTACGCCGTTGTCCAGCTTGGTCAGTCGCCGCTGCAGGCCCGGGTTGCGCTCCTGCACGCACGAGACGTAGAGCAGCACGACGCCCAATCGCAGCAGCTCATCCTGCTGACCGGCCCGCACCCGGACAAAGTTGATCGGCTGCTTCGGAAACCGGCCTAGTGGAGAACATGTTTACATTTAGAGCGGGAAACAACGTATTCGTTTTATATTTGGCTTGTGGTTCGAATTTATTTTTGCGGCCGTATTTGGGGACAGAGGACAGACAGCTTAAATTCCATCCCCGTTCTTTTGAAAACTGGAGAGTTTTAGTCATAAGCGCAGCGTCAATACTGGGCTTGCATCTAATGTAAGTGTCCTCAAAATTAACCCCTCCAATATCACAGATAACGCGGGTGGTGGATGTCTGAGACGGTATTAACACGTTCTGCATGTACTGTATTCGTTCGCAGGGTTCAACATCGTGATTTCGATCACCCCGATAGTGCCCCTCAGGCCTCAGACGAATTCGCTAATGCTAGACCATGCAATATGCAGAGCGTGAAGCACTTGTGAAGAATGCTTCCGTTTGATTCCAGTCCGCCTCTACATTGAGTGTTCGTGGTGGACACAAACGGACGAATAACTTGTTTGACCGCACTCACCGTTAATGAATTTCTCCAGCGTGGCCACAATGTGACCGTCATCCGTGCAGAAGTTCAGTTTGCTGCGGGGAAACAGAAAAAAAGGCTTACGACGCTGAATATGGCAGCAGAAGGCTTACGACGCTGAATATGGCAGCAGAAAGCTTACGACGCTGAATATGGCAGCAGAAGGCTTACGACGCTGAATATGGCAGCAGAAGGCTTACGACGCTGATTATGGCAGCAGAAGGCTTAAGACGCTGAATATGGCAGCAGAAGTGTATAAATAAATCGACGAACGTGTAGCTGGCGAACCGTGTCGAAGCTAGCGAAAAGACGACAAAACATGTCAAAGTAATGTCAGGCCACAAAGTAATGTCAGGTTGCAGATACGCCATATGTCATTTGACCCTGTTCCTATGCGCACCGGCGACCTTCTGCTAATTGCTAGCGTCACAAATTGCTAGAGGAATTCGTCAACACATCATATTTCCATTTATATTCCAGTTACAGCAACCCCATTTGCAGGTCAGCACCGTTTGGCAGGGGAATAGCCGATGAGCAGTGTATGAAACAGATCAAGTTAAGGTCAAATTCGGAGGAAAGGAAAACCGCCTGGCAGTGTGACGTTCGACCAGTGCATACGGTAACTAGGTAATGCATCACGGTTAGCGAACTAACAATACACATGCAGTCATCACACTTCTAGATCATAAAGATGTGATTCTACAAGCACGAAATAGGCGGCTGTTTTAAGATCCTTCGCATTGTATACCTTGTTGGCAAGCTGCGATAAAATTTGACATTCGGTGTTTACTCCGATGTTAGGGAACGTAAGCATCACCTCAGCGATAGCAATACGATGGCGAATTGTATGGGGCCAGTAGCTTCGATGTGGTTCATATTTCATCAGCTCAATCTTCGATGTGGTTCATAATCCATCAGCTCAATCTTCGATGTGGTTCATATTTCATCAGCTCAATCTTCGATGTGGTTCATATTTCATCAGCTCAATCTTCGATGCGGTTCATATTTCATCAGCTCAATCTTCGATGTGGTTCACATTTCATCAGCTCAATCTTCGATGTGGTTCATATTTCATCAGCTCAATCTTCGATGTGGTTCACATTTCATCAGCTCAATCTTCGATGTGGTTCACATTTCATCAGCTCAATCTTCGATGTGGTTCATATTTCATCAGCTCAATCTTCGATGTGGTTCACATTTCATCAGCTCAATCTTCGATGTGGTTCATATTTCATCAGCTCAATCTTCGATGTGGTTCATATTTCATCAGCTCAATCTTCGATGTGGTTCATATTTCATCAGCTCAATCTTCGATGTGGTTCATATTTCATCAGCTCAATCTTCGATGTGGTTCATATTTCATCAGCTCAATCTTCGATGTGGTTCATATTTCATCAGCTCAATCTTCGATGTGGTTCATATTTCATCCGCTCAATCTTCGATGTGGTTCATATTTCATCAGCTCAATCTTCGATGTGGTT
Organism: Chirona hameri; assembly: GCA_036785665.1. Taxonomy (NCBI): domain Eukaryota; kingdom Metazoa; phylum Arthropoda; class Thecostraca; order Balanomorpha; family Balanidae; genus Chirona; species Chirona hameri. Next base: position 135,272 of record JAXIVJ010000492.1, read on the forward strand.
CATATTCCATCAGCTCAATCTTCGATGTGGTTCACATTTCATCTGCTCAATCTTCGATGTGGTCCATATTTCATCAGCTCAATCTTCGATGTGGTTCATATTTCATCAGCTCAATCTTCGATGTGGTTCATATTTCATCAGCTCAATCTTCGATGCGATACGATGGAGCTTAGACGCCGGAGGACCGGCCGCAGAGCGGGTGAGGCCTCGTCAAACTGCGCCACATATATACGACTGCGCGCCAGTCTCGATATAGCTGCAGTGGTTCGAATGAGAGGAATGGCGGATACCTGACTTTGCTGGATTCAGCTCTGTTGTATCCAACTACGCGGAGATATCCTCGGGGGATATCCGACCTGTCCTTATATTCTGAACAGCATATCCCATGAGTCTAAAATTTGTCAGTTCACAAAGAACCTAAGAGAAAAATAATTTCGCACATATCGTTCGCTGTATCGTCGGTGTGAACTTTACTATGTTGAGACAAGACGCAGCGCCGCCGACCGCCCAAAAAAACCGATCAGTCGGCTTTGGAAAGAGAAATCCACATGAATATAAACATTTCACGTGTGGGTTCGCTTCAGCTCTCGATGACTTTCACGTGTGCAAGCAAGATAGTACCATCAATGCCTTCTATTTAGCAAATTCGGCGAGTTTTTTGTTTGTGTGGCGTGGTTTGAATTTATGACTGGACAGATGGCTTGGTAAAACATACACTCCAAGTCGATGCAAAACAGCGGCGATCAAACATCGGAACTCACAATGGCTTTAGAATGACATGCGCCACAGCTGGTTCCAGCAGCTCCCGCAGAGTCGTGGCCCGAGTCGCCAGCTCGTGAACGTTCATCTGAAACCCACAGCATTGCAAGTAACCTAGACATAAATCAACATGAGTTAATGCACAGTCAACACATGAATTCAAACATTGGGAAAATAACACACTTACTGATATATTCACAGGACCAAAGTTGGTGCATCTGGTAGAGGACCTTTGAGTTAGACAGACCAAAGTTGGTGCATGGATAGTTTGATGAGCACTTTCTACCACTGCATTTATCAGGGTGCTCGGGTGCAGGGTGCTGGTGCAGTGCACTTGCACACAGTTTGCACCCCTCTTTCCAGAACCACCACTCATGTTTGCAAGGGTTACAGGACCATTGGCGAATGTCATTTTTGCGAATGTCATTTTTGCGAATGCATATTGTCGAAGGACACTTTGTCTTTTTGACGACATGTGAATATGCCGAAAGCAAAATGGCGAATGCCTTTTTGTCGAAATGTCTTTTTACCGACATGTCATTTTGTCGAAATGTCTTTTTGTCGACATGTCAAAAGGTCGAAATGTGATTTTGCCGAAATGTGAAAAAGTCGAAATGTCCTTTTGCCGAATGTCATTTTGCCGACATGTGAAAAGATCGAAATGTCTTTTTGCCGAAAAGTAATTTTGTCGACATGTGAAAAAGCCGAAATGTCATTGTGCCGAATGTTACTTTGTCGACGCGTGAAAAAGTCGAAATGCCTTTTTGCCGAATGCCATTTTATCGACATGTGAAATGTTCGAAATGTATTTTTCCCGAACGCCGAATGCCTTTGTTGTCATGCGCAGCAATTGCCATTTATCAATATTGTTTGTGCGCGTGACGCTTTCAGCCTTCGTCTCGGAGCGCTCCTTCATTTCCGCGCGTGCGGCAGACTGCTCCATTGCAGCCCTGCTGGGGCGTGATTTGTCCCTTGCTCTTCACAAAGACCCCGCGAGCATACACGCAAAGCCCTTTGCAACTCAGACGCACTCGGGCGCTGCATCTCATGTATATCTTGTCGTCCCCACTCTGTTAGCAAACTACCATATCAACTTGGGAACCAGCGACACCAATTTGGAATCAGCTATACCAACTTGGAATATTTTTTAAAGCTCAAAACCTGGAACCCTTAGACAAATTGCGCCGCGGACCGGCGCGAAATTTTGAGTCTTATACCCTAAGATATGCATTCTAATCAATGCGTCACATTGCTTATGGTGCGGACCTCTAAAAATCACCTACCGCCCCCGCCCCCCCCCCCCCCTCCCCTTGGCTACGTTCCTGCCCTGGTGGATGGTGCAAAACCACAGCAGCAAGGGAGGAGCAGTGGAGTAGGATGTGCTTGGCAAAAAAGGCATTTCGACGTTTTCACATGTCGACAAAATGACTTTCGGCAAAAAAGGCATTTCGACTTTTTCCCATGTCGACAAAATTACATTTCGGCAAAAAGGCATTTCGACTTTTTCACATGTCGCCAAAATGACATTTCGACAAAATGACATGTCGGCAAAAAAAACATTTCGACATTTTGACACGTCGGCAAAAAGGCATTTCGACAAAAAGGCATTCGCCATTTTGCTTTCGGCATATTCACATTTCGACAAAAAGACATGTCGTCAAAGTGTCCTTCGACAATATGCATCCGCCAAAATGACATTCGGCAAAATAACATTCGCCAATGTGTCCGGACACCGACGACCATTTGCAAGAGGCTCCAAGTTAGCAAGATGATTCAGGTTGGCCTCAATTGTGCTTTGACATATAACACATGCATTTTGAGGCATTCCAGTGGCTCAACAGGGTGCACCTAGGTTCACCAGAGGGGTGCACTGAGTGGATCTCCTTGTGCCCCCCCCCCCCGTCATTTCTGGTCATCCACCTTGATGCTACCTTTCTGGCAAACCCTAGATGATGTACCTACCTATTTAAACATGAATTTTGAATGTATTGTTTATACTATGAAGCTTAGCATTGAACTCTGAGCAACAAAACAAGAGCCACAATAGGAGTTAGGTACTGATCAGGAGAAATTAATGATGAAGCTTCTCTATTTAGCCAACTCAGGCCAAGAGCTACAGTCCAATTGTTCTTGACCAATACAATGTGGGGTCGTATTCTGCTTTTGCACACCTTTTTATAGGAAAATTTATGTTTTAATACTAATTCTACACATCTCATTTCATTAGAACTGCACTCACAACAGGGACATTCTCAGTACTTACCTAACAATAATCATTTGTATCACCAGTCAATTGCCTCAGCCGGATGCGACAACTGCCATTACAACTGAAATGTAAACAATGTGGGCATTGTGGGCTGTTTTTGTTTGTTGCGTGAAATGTGTCAGATATGTATCCAGCAAGGTCATGTTGTTGTGGCGGACGCTGTGCAGCCGACCTTCAGTCTCAAATACAAGTCCTGTGCTCCACCAGGAACGGAGGTTTAGTGAGAGCGTGATAGGGTTTAGTGGTCTTGACAGCCTTGGTATCTGACACATTTCTGCGCCCATGTTGTTTACATTTCAGTTGTAATGGCAGAGCGCTGCAGGCGGGCGGCTGAGGCGATTGACAGCCGACAGGTGATACAAATTATTATTGTTAGGTAAGTACTGAGAATATCCCTGTTTTGAGTGTAGTTCTGATTAAATGAGACATGTAGAATTAGTATAAAATATTCAATTTACCTGTATAAAGGCGTGCAAAAGCGGAATATCACCCAATTTGGGGCTTCAGGTTAAGAAAAGCAAGGCCTCATCACACCAATCATCAGTCTTCATCACACTAACAGGATAAAAAAATACAGGAAAATGAAAATGTAATTATCTCACTTAGACATCCAAATAGTAACAGTTGCTACTTACCCATTTCAGGACAATGTCCTCGACTCTATCCATTGTTGGTGTGTGGGTGTGTCAGCTAGTCAGAGCCAGAGCAGTATGTGGCACTTAAATAGAAAAATCTGAAACAAAGCAATTTAAGAATTATCCCAAAGGAAAACATTGTAATATCAAACAATAATTTGCAAGGTACATCTATAATACAAATTCCAATTTCAACCTTTAGCAGTACCTATAGGTGAATGTAAAGGGTGAGTATGATGATTGGTGTTTAAGGGCGCTCTGACAATGAAGGTCGCATGGTTCCCAGTTGAGTTGGGTTTACAAATAGGTGTACATTGGGCTTAATGCGCAGGCACAAATTTGGTTAAAAACAGCACATACATCTGAATAAAAAACAATGATGCAAGATTCACAAAACTTCAAAGTAGCAGAGGGAATAACGCATACAGCAAATAGAAAACCAATTGCACGAATTATTACGTTAGCACTCAAACGACGGAACTCCGGGAACTTCTTACTTCACTTGCTGACTTTGGTCACCATTGCCATTGACTACGCAAACGCCATGTGGAGGTAGGGAACAATACTTGTGTTGAGTACAAGGAAAAAATAATATCTACCTATCCTATTTTATAACAAACAAATCGGCGTCCGACGAACACCGAGACGCGCAGCCGTTTGAATTTGCGCCTCTCTTCAAATTGAATTCAGCTGACTCAAGCAGGGTAATAGAACAACGGGTAGAACAGTAAGGAATTTAACGCCCAAATGAATGAGACAAGATATAATTTCTTTGGTAACTGTTTTGTCTATTATAAATTGACAGTATTGTTTGTTATCAATAACTTGTATTTCCATAGATTATATCTTCATTTAGTTAATTTAATTCCACAAAATACACGACGTAGTAGTCGAAGTAGTGTATATTTCAGTACCTGTAGTGCAACTGTAGTGTATTTGGAAGCGGTCACGAAAACTCAACTATAACGCGCGAAATACATTCGTTGTGCTTTTGTTTTGAGATGTAAAAATACATGATAAGCCATCCATGATCCTGCGGTAGGCACGTTGGTAGGTGGTCACCTACCTAAATCCTAAATAAAGTAGTTTGTGGGGATGTTGTGACTATTTCTTGTGAAACACATAATAACGAGATCATAGCTTTGATATTGTTAAATACTACTGAATGTTTTGATTGAATGGCTTTCTTAGGCCAGGCCCAATGCTAGCAATGCTTTGCATTGAAAAACTGTTTCGCTGTCTTAGGGCCTCACTTGCTTCCAGGGGCGGATCCAGGATTTTCTAAGGCAGGGGGCTTCAGGCCTGAGGGCGGCATATTTCCTCGGTGACGGGGGCGGCATGGTGCCTTCCGAGGGCGGCATAATGCCTTCCGAGGGCGGCATAATGCGTTGTGAGGGCGGCAAGATGTCTTCTGAGGGTGCCAGGGTGCCTTCCAAGAGTGCTACGATGCTGTTGGTAGACACAAGAGCGCCCTGGCGGCCTCCCGAAAACGCTACGGCGCCTTCGGCGCCGGCAAATTCTATACAAAAATGGCGCCGTTTTCTAAGGCAGGGGGCTTCAGCCCCTACGGCCCCCCTGGATCCGCCACTGCTTGCTTCATCTCGTCAACACTTCTGTCATCACTTGCGTCTTCCCAAGTGACTGGAAAATTGCCTCAGTTCTCCCTCTTCATAAATCTGGGCCTCGCGATGCTCCTGGCAATTTTAGGCCGATATCGATTTGATCAGTGTTGTCAAAATTATGCGAGGTTGTATGTACGCAGTTGTCGGCGCATCTCGTTTCCCACAGCCTGTTGGCGCCTTCACAATACGCGTACAGGCCGTGCCACTCGACGGAGGATCCCGTGGTCGACGCTGTGGAATGGATGACGCGCCGGATCGACGCGGGACATGTCGTCGCCGTCACCTCCGTCGACCTTAGTAGAGCCTTTAATAATAATAATAATAACCGTTTATTTCGCACCAATACAAAGGTACATATCCTGGCTGGTTGCAAACAAACGCAGTGATACACACGCAAACACACGCACGTACAAACACACACGCACATACACACGCACACTCACTAAGAACAAACAAACAAAAAACACTGCATGCCACGCAGGGCACAGAGTCTTGTTCAGCAGCGCGACCAGAGACCAGAGGCCTTTGACAGCGTTGACCACGGTGTCCTGACCAAGCTACAGTGGTACGGCATCGATCCCCGATGGTTCCGGAGTTACCTCGATGGACGGCTGCAGGTGGTGAGAGGCGGATCACTATCCCTTCCTTTATCCCACGGCGTCCCTCAGGGTTCCCTCGTGGGCCCACTCCTCTTCAGCATCTTCACGAACGACCTTGCATCGTACCTTCCTCACGGGCGTCCTGGTGTCCTACGCAGACGACACCCAGCTCCTCGACTCCGCCCTCCCAGCACACCTATCCCTACTAAAATCCCGACAGGAGGATACCATCATTTCGATCCAATCCTACTTCACTGCCAACTCCTTAAAGATGAACCCCACCAATGCCACCCTCTTCCTTGTCGGTACTCCTCAAGCCCTTAACAAGACTCCATCCTTTCAGCTCAACATCTCAAACCACAAACTCAATCCCTTGCCGTCCGTGAAGATGCTGGGGGTCACCATGGACCGTAACTTGTCCTGGGAGGAGCACATTTCCAATTTAGTCAAAAGTGCAACTCCATCCTGTTCTGTCTGTATAAAATTCGTCACCACCTCACACCCGAGACCCGCCAACTCCTAATCCAGACACACGTGTTCCCCCGCATACTGTACTACCTCTCCGTCCGGGGCGGGGCCGCTGGCTGCCACCTCAGCCGGGTACAAAAGGTGATAAATTTCGCGGCAAGGATCGTCTCGGGTGCGCGGGGTCGTGATCATATCTCACCGATCGTGGAGTCACTAGGCTGGCGTGGTATACGCGACCTCGTTGCGCGCCGCGACTGTATCGGCGTCTACAGAGCCTTAAAGGGAATAGGTCACCTTGAAAGTTGTCTTGAAGTTCAACCATTAGGTGCATCTTGAGCTCAAAACTATGAATATGACTTTGGTTTGGACAACTGATGGATATATGTGGAGAAAGAAGCAAGTTTCTCTTTCTATTTCACGATAAATCGTACGATAGCAGCTGGCGTTCTGGCTCCGCCCCGCTCCGCCTGACGCTAAGTACAATCTCTGACAAGGGGCCGCCGCGCCGCCCGGGCGGCTGAGCGGATATTAACGAGGCGTCGTGACCAGAGACTACGTGCCAGAGAGTGTACCTGCCTCCGGCGGCGCGGCGGCGAGCGTTCATTCCCCGATCGTGGCCCGGAACAGCGGGAATTAAATCGGGCCCACTAGGCCTGTGTCGAAATTACTTAACGTAGAGAGGTAATTCTTTCACCACAAACCATTTTTAGATCTGCTCTACAAATCTGCTATCTCAGTCCAAAACCCCATGTTAAAGGTGAACTATTCCCTTTAAAGGAAATAGTTCACCTTCGGAATTTTTTTCAGAACACGATTTTATTATATTTTGTAATACAGTTTCTTTTTTTCTTTTTTAAAAATGGTCCTACATCGCGCCAATTCAGGACAGAAGGTTGTAAATTATTGATTTTATGATGTGCGTTATTGGTCTGCGCATGCTCCATGGCAGTGCTGGCACTTTCAGACCAGACTTGTCAATGATTCAATGTGAATCGACTACTTTTGATTGAATCATTCTTATTTCAAATGAATGACTCATGAATCGATTCACCTCATGCGCAAACCTGTTGTGAGTCACTGATTGAATCATTCATACAGAGAAAATAGGCTGATTGAATCATTCATTGCTCAAAGAATCATTCTTTTTTGGTCGAACAGCATAAACTGTCCACAAAATATGCCAGCGGCCCAGCATTCAACTGTGCCCTGTGGACAAACCAGGCACTTAAAGGAAATAGTTCACCTTCAACATAAGTTTTAAACTGAAATAGCTGTTTTGTAGCCCATGTTGGGAAATCCCTATCTGCACGTTTCCTTGACTGAAAAAGACTCTTCAACCGAAGATATTTGACTTTTTGGCGAAGGAATTCGGCGCATATATGATATACCGTACCGTCTGAAAGTGCCAGCACTGCCATGGAGCATGCGCAGACCAATAACGCACACCATAACATTTATGATTTACGACCTTCTGTCCTGAATTGGCGCGATGTAGGACCATTTTTGAAAAGAAAAAAAGAAACTGTATTCAAAAATATAATAAAATCGTGTTCTGAAAAAAAATCCGAAGGTGAACTATTTCCTTTAATGGCCGATTATATGAGCTCTGTGTCCTGAGCTGTAGCCTGTAATTCATCTATATGCGTAAAGAAAGCGAGGCTTTGTGTCCAACTCCAGTGGGCACAAAGCCACTGTTCAATCAGCCCTAACTAGGTGAATACCTTGGAACTGGTAGGGTTAGGGGTAGGTACCTAAATACTTAAAAAAGGTAACTAACTCATACTTTGGTTCATAAACCACACAGTACACGCACACCTTTTCACACGAAAAATTATCAAAAGGTACCCACCTTTTCCTAATTTCTAGGCTATACCATATCAAAAACTAAATCATAAACAAACATTTGCATGACCTCCGCATGTCCCAAATATCACTGTCGCATCGGCGCCGCTTTATTCCACATCATGCTTTATAAAAAATAATACCTAATGCAAAATCAAAATAAATGTTCTATTCGCTTAAAAAAGTGAAACGTAAAGTCATTAATGCTTTTGGAACTTGGAGTTTGCAATTATAATAAATATTATAAATATCATTTTATAATAAAAATAAACAACACGCGTGTCCAATTGGCTCACATTCACATTCACATTCGGAAATACATTCGCGGACTATTTGGATTGGCTTCAAAATTGGTACACATATAGTTCTACATATACACATACACATACACATATCACGACCTAGTGATCATTCTGGTAAAATCTTAGTCGCACATTTACAATCAAAGGAGTTAGAGCAGGTCAGAAAGGTTTAAGGTCAAACAGCGAACTATTCCGATTTGCATGAAAATTAGCACACTGGTAGGACCTAACCTCCTTATCACGCTCATGAAATCTTAGAGTCACACATTCAAAATCAAAGGATTTAGAGCAGGTCATATGTTTAAGGTCAAACAGCAGACTATTATGATGTGCATGAAAATTGGCACACGAGTAGAGCATGACCTCTCTATCACGTTCATAAAATCTTAGAGTCGCACATTCAAAATCAAAGGAGTTAAACAAAGGAGTCGACACTTCCCTTTAATGTTGAGTGATTGAATCAAGATTGAATCATTCATTATGGTAATGTTGAACGATTGAATCATGATTGAATCATTCATTATGGTAATGTTGAGTGATTGAATCATGATTGAATCATTCATTATGGTAATGTTGAGTGATTGAATCATGATTGAATCATTCATTATGGTCCGTGAATCACTGTGAATCGACTCATGACAAATATGAATCATTGACAAGTCTGTAATTCAGACGGTACGGTACATCATATATGCGCCGTATTCCTTCGCCAAAAAGTCAAATATCTTCGGCTGGAGAGTCTTTTCAGCAAAGAAAAGTTCCAGATAAGGATTTCTCAACTCGGGCTACAAAACTGCTATTTCAGTTCAAAGCCCATGTTGAAGGTGAACTATTTCCTTTAAAGGAAATAGTTCACCTTCAACATGGGTTTTGAACTGAAATAGCAGTTTTGTAGCCCGTGTTGAGAAATCCTTATCTGGAACTTTTCTTGGCTGAAAAGACTCTCCAGCCGAAGATATTTGACTTTTTGGCGAAGGAATACGGCGCATATATGATGTACCGTACCGTCTGAAAGTGCCAGCACTGCCATGGAGCATGCGCAGACCAATAACGCACACCATAAAATCAATAATTTACAACCTGTCCTGAATTGGCGCGATGTAGGACCATTTTTAAAAAGAAAAAAAGAAACTGTATTAAAAACTATAATAAAATCGTGTTCTGAAAAAAAAATTCCGAAGGTGAAAAAATTCCGAAGGTCCTTTAAACGTTCCCCGCGCCCCGGCAGCGGTCCGATCGCTATTCACTCCTCGCACCGCTGTGAGTGAGCGCCTCACGCGGGCTGCGGTGGCTGGTGCTCTAGAGCTGCCCGCTTTCCGGCTATCCATGTCGCGCAGGGCTTTTCCCTATAGGGCGGCCTCGTCTTGGAACCACCTAACGCCGGCCGTTATGGCCTCCCGGAGCCTCGCCGTGCTAAAATCCCAACTCGAAAATTGTGACGACGGTGTGTGAAAGCTTGACTTCGTACGTTTTATTAACATAGTTACCATGATTTCTTGTGTGTGTGCGATGCGTGTTTTAATTTGTCTGTCGTGTTTTTCGTTTGTATCGCCCAACTTGTATCCCTTTCACTCGAATCGAACATTAAAGGAAATAGTTCACCTTCGGAATTTTTTCGGAACACGATTTTATTATATTTTTTAATACAGTTTTTTTTTCTTTTAAGAAATGGTCCTACATCGCGCCAATTCAGGACATAAGGTTGTAAGTTATTAATGTTATGGTGTGCTTTATTGGTCTGCGCATGCTCCATGCAGTGCTGGCACAGTTCAGACGGTACGGTACATCATATATGCGCTGCATTCCTTCGTCAAAAAGTCAAATATCTTCGGCTGGAGAGTCTTTTCAGCCAATAAAAGTTACAGATAAGGATTTCTCAACACGGGCTACAAAACTGCTATTTCAGTTCAAAACCCCATGTTGAAGGTAAACTATTTCCTTTAAAGGAAATAGTTCACCTTCAACATGGGGATTTAACTGAAATAGCAGTTTTGTAGCCCGTGTTGAGAAATCCCTATCTGCAACTGTTCTTGTCTGAAAAGACTCTCCAGCCGAAGATATTTGACTTTTTGGCGAAGAAATGCGGCGCATATATGATATACCGTACCATCTGAAAGTGCCAGCACTGCTTGGAGCATGCGCAGACCAATAACGCACACCATAAACTCAATAATGTACGACCTTCTGTCCTGAATTGGCGCGATGTAGGACCATTTTTGAAAAGAAAAAAAGAAACTGTATTAAAAAATATAATAAAATCCTGTTCTCATAAATTTTCCGAAGGTGAACTATTTCCTTTAAAGGAAATAGTTCACCTTCAACATGGGTTTTGAACTGAAATAGCAGTTTTGTAGCCCGTGTTGAGAAATCCTTATCTGGAACTTTTAATGGCTGAAAAGACTCTCCAGCCGAAGATATTTGAGTTTTTGGCGAAGGAATACGGCGCATATAAGATGTACCGTACCGTCTGAAAGTGCCAGCACAGCCAGGGAGCATGCGCAGACCCATAACGCACACCATACAATTAATAATGTACGACCTTCTGTCCTGAATTGGCGCGATGTAGGACCATTTTTGAAAATAAAAAAAGAAACTGTATTACAAAATATAATAAAATCGTGTTCTGAAAAATTTCCCGAAGGTGAACTATTTCCTTTAAGCCATTTTCCTTTAAGCCATATGCAATGATTTCGCAAATACATGAATTGAAATTGAATGCTTCTGGTGCAGGCTCAGGCTCTGACCGTGCCATCCTATCGAAATTCCAGTTCATTGATAGACTGAAGTAGCTAAGTTTTACATTTCAATTTCCTTATGTCTGGGGGTGGGCCACTTCGGTTTTAATTGCACCTGGCTGTTGCTTAAAGGAAATAGTTCACCTCCAACATGGGGTTTTGAACTGAAATAGCAGTTTTGTAGCCCGTGTTGAGAAATCCTTATCTGCAACTTTTCTTGGCTGAAAAGACTCCAGCCGAAGATATTTGACTTTTTGACGAAGGAATGCGGCGTATATATGATGTACCGTACCGTCTGAAATTGCCAGCACTGCCAGGGAGCATGCGCAGACCAATAACGCACACCATAAAATTAATAATTTACGACCTTCTGTCCTGAATTGGCGCGATGTAGGACCATTTTTGAAAAGGAAAAGAGAAACTGTATTACAAAATATAATAAAATCGTGTTCTGAAAAATGTTCCGAAGGTGAACTATTTCCTTTAAAGGAAATAGTTCACCTTCGGAATTTTTTTTAGAACACGATTTTATTATATTTTTTAATACAGTTTCTCTTTTTCTTTTCAAAAATGGTCCTACATCGCGCCAATTCAGGACAGAAGGTCGTACATTATTAATGTTATGGTGTGCGTTATTGGTCTGCGCATGCTCAGACCAGTGCTGGCACTCTCAGACGGTACGGTATATCATATATGCGCCGCATTCCTTCGCCAAAAAGTCAAATATCTTCGGCTGGAGAGTCTTTTCAGCCAAGAAAAGTTGCAGCTAAGGATTTCTCAACACGGGCTACAAAACTGCTATTTCAGTTCAAAATCCCATGTTGAAGGTGAACTATTTCCTTTAATGCAGCCTTTTTGGTGAAAATTGTTATAAATTTGAAATAATGATAGTGGATGGTTAACCCGTTAACCTGTTGACACATACATTTGTTTTCGGTAGACAGCTTCACCCGTTAACCTGTTGTTACGGGTCCGTCGACCCACAAATATTTACCCCGTTAACCCATCATAGCTCAATTCAGAAGCGTTTTGTCCCAACCTCTTATAAATAAGGCGCCTTGAGTTCCCGTTTCGATGTTTGTAACATATTGAAGACAGTCTTACAGCTTTGCTCCGGGATTCCGTGTGCTACTTAGAGCTCATCTCCCATCAGTGAATGTTATTGTTTATTAGTTCATACATCATTTATTAATATTATGCTTTGGAGATGAAATAGATCAATAATATGTTAGTACATCTTGAACATAAAGTTGCATTCATTATCGAATATTTAAATTAAAATTAAAGGTACCAACATATCATATTACAATATTGTGGAAACACTGCGAAAAGAATGGTTTGACCTAATAATGGCTAATGAGATATTGGCTTTTACCCAGTGATCACGCACATTTATAAGGTCACTGAAGGATATGGAAGGTCAATAATTGTCATGAAATGTGCCAAAATCAGAGGGTTCGGCCGCCAAAAGCGATAAAACTACTTTGCTGTGGCGGCGCACACGGCACACTATATATAATTGGAGCTACATGACCTATTTATCTAGCTTGGCTTCTGTGACGCCACAGGTCACCAATTAGAGGTCAATCAGGGAGGTGTGAGATGAGAAAAGGCCGGCATAACGAATGATGTATGAATCATGACTATCCATGCATTGGGTCCAACGCAAAAATACTTGGTGCCTCTGGGATTCGAACCCACGGTCGGCAATGGGCGTTACGACATTGGTTAACCCCCAAGCCCATTTGACCACTTTCCGCTTGGAAAATCGAAACATGGTAAATTAAAACGTTGTAGCCAAGGCTTGTAGCTATCTTTTCCAGAAGTCCGATTTAAAATATGTTCCATAGGTTACGAGCCAGCCTCGTCTGAAAATCATCGATTTAACATGGGAGCCCTATGGTGTAGTAGATTTTTAACGCCCAAACGCCCGAGTGCTGCCAACTGTTACTGGTGGGGGCTGGTACAAATCTGTATTATTCTTGATTGAAACACGAACGCCATACTTGCCGCGAATGTCGTGCATCCATATTTGGTATATTATTCCAAATCTGGTAGTGACCTTCATTTGTTGGTATGTTTTCTAGTTTTTATAGTATATTTTTTGTATTATATACTAAAAAAACTTTGGAGTACCCAGTGTTCTATTGCCCTGGAAATATGGTAGTCAATCTTCCTTGGCGTTAATTGCAGGGTTAGTTAATTGCGTGTGGAGCGGGCTTTAAACAAAGGATGAGCCACTTGCTATTTGTACTTGACAAGCTGCGAGATTGATGACGTAAGAGTAGAAGCTTTGAAAACATAAAGCTCAAACACTCGGTAAAGCGAGATCGGGCTATCAAACTTGACAGAGCAAAACCAATACAGAAAATCTGTGCGCGACTTGTGAGTGTCTCGTAGATAAGTGTTGGCTAGTTCTAGTATCTTAGTCACATTCGTCAGATTCATCTTTCAAACGCATGTATATCTTAGTTCAGTGGCAGTTCAGTGAATTACAAGCGGTCAAGACAGTGTTACTAAGAAGTAAGAAAACGATTAAATAAAAATGCACAGGTGCAATGGCCAATAATTTATTGAATGTAACATCATTGTGTACGATGTCAAATGTCAATGTCAGCAAGTCTTTCTACAAAAACGTCATCAATCTGGGAGCTCAATCTGCCTCAATTTGTCCTTCCTTGAATTGACGCAGATGCGGCTAATCGACTGTCACGGTAAATAAATAAAACATGTTATAGAGTTCAGTGCCTTCAGTTCAGTTATTAAGGTACTTTGGTTCAGTACAAGACCCTATGCTTATAGGGCCTTGTGTTCAGTGATAAAACACTATCGATGGTGTGGCACGGTAGATAAAAACCAGGGTACTTTAATATATAACAACAAGGTTACTATAACGGCGATATTCCGCTTCTGCACACCTTTATATAGGCAAATTGAATATTGTATACTAATTCTACATGTCTGATTTCATCAGAACTGCACTCAAAATGGACATTATCAGTACTTACCTAACAATAATGATTTGTATCACCTGTCAATAGCCTCAGCCACCCGCCCTTAACGACTCCACCATTACAATGTAAACAATGTGGGTGCGGAAAGGTGTCAGATACTGGCTATCATATGAGGTCATGTGTTTCTGGTCGACCACTAAACCCTATCACGCTATCACTAAACCTCCGTTCCTGGCGGAGCGCAGGACTTGTATTTGAGACCGAAGGTCGGCCGCACAGCGGCCGCTACCACAAGGTGACCTTACTGGATACATATCTGGCGCATTTCACACAAAAACAGCCCACGTTGTTTACATTTCAGGTGTAATGGCGGAGTCCTTCCAGTCGGCTGAGGTGATTGACGGGTGATATAAATCATTATTGCCAGGTAAGTACTGAGAATGTCCCTGTTTTGAGTGCAGTTCTGGTGAAATCAGATGTGTAGAATTAGTATACAATATTCAATTTTCCTATAAAAAGGTGTGCAAAAGCAGAATATGACCTATAACACATAAAAACACTGACTGTGTGGCTGCCCTGCTGCTGTGAGCGCAAACACGAGCTGGTCTGATTGGGCTTGGGTAGCAAGGTAGGTACTGTAAAACAGGGTTACTTTTATATCAGGTTCAAGAAGCTTTGATTCAAGAACGCCTCTGCGTCTCCCCCCCCCCCACTGTTGCTTGAAGACGCCTCTGTTCCACCATCACTGCTACCTGAGAGCAAACTGGTTATTGATTCACCTTTTTTGGAAGGATTCAATCACAATTCATTTTGGAATATGAATGATTCAGTCACCGTTTGATTCATGGATAACCAGTTTGAGAAATGATTCTTTCTGAATCAAAGAATCCAAATATTTTTTGATCAAATCACGTTTGACTCACCATTGAAATAGCAGTGCACAGTCTTTTGTATTCAATCAGCCTTGTTTCTATGCAGGTTTTGATTAAATCATGATTCATGAATCCAAAAATCTGGTGGTGAATCGATTCTTCTTTGATTCAAGGGATTTTGATTGAATGATTCAAATCAATTCAATCAGTGAAATCAATAACCAGTCTGCCTGAGACTAGAGAGTGCTGCTGTCCCACTGCCATCGCTGCCTGAAGACACCTCTATTCCCCCATCCCCAGTCCCCACCCATCGCTGCCCTCTTGGTGTTATTCCGCTTTTGCACACCTTTATATAGGCAAATTGAATATTGTATACAAATTCTACACATCTGATTTCATCAGAACTGCACTCAAACAAAACGGGGACATTATCAGTACTTACCTGACAATAATGATTTTTATCACCTGTCAATAGCCTGAGCCGACCGCCCGCAACGACTCCGCAATTGCAATTAAATGTAAACAATGTGGGCGCAGAAATGTGTCAGATACTAAGGCTGTCATATGACATCATGTATCTGGTCGACCACTAAATCCCTATCACGCTCTCACTAAACCTCTACCACGATGTGACCTTACTGGATACATATCTGACGCATTTCACACACATAACAGCCCACATTGTTTACATTTCAGTTGTAATGGCAGAGTTGTGTTCGGCTGAGGCGATTGATGGGTGATACAAATAATTATTGTCAGGTAAGTACTGAGAATGTCCCTGTTTTGAGTGCAGTTCTGATGAAATCAGACATGTAGAATTAGTACATAATATTCAGTTTTCCTATAAAAAGGTGTGCAAAAGCGGAATATGACCAGGCTCTTTTCCACCATCCCACTCCCCCCCCCCCATTGCTGCCTGAAGACGCCTATGTTCCACCATTACCCTGAGAGTGCCACTGACCCCCTCCATCATTGTCTGAAGACGCCTCCCCATTGCTGCCTGAAGACGCCTCTGTTCCACCATCACTGCTACCTGAAAGCGCCACTGACCCCCTCCATCATTGTCTGAAGACGCCTCCCCATTGCTGCCTGAAGACGCCTCTGTTCCACCATCACTGCTACCTGAAAGCGCCACTGACCCCCTCCATCATTGTCTGAAGACGCCTCCCCATTGCTGCCTGAAGACGCCTCTGTTCCACCATCACTGCTACCTGAAAGCGCCACTGACCCCCTCCATCATTGCCTGAAGACGCCTCCCCATTGCTGCCTGAAGACGCCTCCCCCATTGTTGCCTGAAGACGCCTATGTTCCACCATTACCCTGAGAGTGCCACTGCCCCCTCCATCGGTGCCTGAAGACGCCTCCCCATTGCTGCCTGAAGACGCCTATGTTCCACCATTACCCTGAGAGTGCCACTGCCCCCTCCATCGGTGCCTGAAGGCGCCTCCCCATTGCTGCCTGAAGACGCCTATGTTCCACCATTACCCTGAGAGTGCCACTGCCCCCTCCATTGCTGCCTGAAGACGCCTCCCCATTGCTGCCTGAAGACGCCTATGTTCCACCATTACCCTGAGAGTGCCACTGCCCCCTCCATCGGTGCCTGAAGACGCCTCCCCATTGCTGCCTGAAGACGCCTATGTTCCACCATTACCCTGAGAGTGCCACTGCCCCCTCCATTGCTGCCTGAAGACGCCTCCCCATTGCTGCCTGAAGACGCCTATGTTCCACCATTACCCTGAGAGTGCCACTGCCCCCTCCATCGGTGCCTGAAGACGCCTCTCCATTGCTGCCTGAAGACGCCTATGTTCCACCATTACCCTGAGAGTGCCACTGCCCCCTCCATCGGTGCCTGAAGACGCCTCCCCATTGCTGCCTGAAGACGCCTATGTTCCACCATTACCCTGAGAGTGCCACTGCCCCCTCCATCGGTGCCTGAAGACGCCTCCCCATTGCTGCCTGAAGACGCCTATGTTCCACCATTACCCTGAGAGTGCCACTGCCCCCCTCCATCGGTGCCTGAAGACGCCTCCCCATTGCTGCCTGAAGACGCCTATGTTCCACCATTACCCTGAGAGTGCCACTGCCCCCTCCATCGGTGCCTGAAGACGCCTCCCCATTGCTGCCTGAAGACGCCTATGTTCCACCATTACCCTGAGAGTGCCACTGCCCCCTCCATCGGTGCCTGAAGACGCCTCCCCATTGCTGCCTGAAGACGCCTATGTTCCACCATTACCCTGAGAGTGCCACTGCCCCCTCCATCGGTGCCTGAAGACGCCTCCCCATTGCTGCCTGAAGACGCCTATGTTCCACCATTACCCTGAGAGTGCCACTGCCCCCTCCATCGGTGCCTGAAGACGCCTCTCCATTGCTGCCTGAAGACGCCTATGTTCCTCCATTACCCTGAGAGTGCCACTGCCCCCTCCATCGGTGCCTGAAGACGCCTCCCCATTGCTGCCTGAAGACGCCTATGTTCCACCATTACCCTGAGAGTGCCACTGCCCCCTCCATTGCTGCCTGAAGACGCCTCCCCATTGCTGCCTGAAGACGCCTATGTTCCACCATTACCCTGAGAGTGCCACTGACCCCCTCCATCGGTGCCTGAAGACGCCTCCCCATTGTTGCCTGAAGACGCCTATGTTCCACCATTACCCTGAGAGTGCCACTGCCCCCTCCATCGGTGCCTGAAGACGCCTCCCCATTGCTGCCTGAAGACGCCTATGTTCCACCATTACCCTGAGAGTGCCACTGACCCCCTCCATCGGTGCCTGAAGACGCCTCCCCATTGCTGCCTGAAGACGCCTATGTTCCACCATTACCCTGAGAGTGCCACTGCCCCCTCCATTGCTGCCTGAAGACGCCTCCCCATTGCTGCCTGAAGACGCCTATGTTCCACCATTACCCTGAGAGTGTCACTGCCCCCTCCATTGCTGCCTGAAGACGCCTCCCCATTGCTGCCTGAAGACGCCTATGTTCCACCATTACCCTGAGAGTGCCACTGCCCCCTCCATCGGTGCCTGAAGACGCCTCCCCATTGCTGCCTGAAGACGCCTATGTTCCTCCATTACCCTGAGAGTGCCACTGCCCCCTCCATCGGTGCCTGAAGACGCCTCCCCATTGCTGCCTGAAGACGCCTATGTTCCACCATTACCCTGAGAGTGCCACTGACCCCCTCCACCGGTGCCTAAAGACGCCCTGGCCTCTGTCCCATGAATGTAGAGAAATAGCCGACTGCCTGGGACCACCTTTGCTGAAAAATCAGTTGGCCCCATACTATCGATTAACACAGGATACACAGGATAACACAGGATACACCTTGGAAAGTTAGCATATGATATCAATAGCTAAACCCTAAAAAGAATTTGAATCCTCAACTTAGCTTAACATAGGGGCAGAATGCATCACATTGGACAACTACTGAGGATTCAGCATGGGTCCCAGGCTTGACTGCCCAATGCCCATGCTCGCTATCTCTCCAACTGATCAGATCATCCCCTGATGTTATGTCACCCCTGTGCTCCGGCAGCAAGCCCAGCCTCCCAGACATGTCCATTATCTATCTGCGACCCCTGTCATTATTTCTGTCACCAGTTGTGACCAGTTGTCTGCTGATCCCGGCGGACCTCTGCTGAATCCTGCTGTGGAGCCCAGCGGAGTCTGTCCGCCTGCCGTGGAGCCCAGCGGAGTCTGTCCGCCTGCCGTGGAGCCCAGCGGAGTCTGTCCGCCTGCCGTGGAGCCCAGCGGAGTCTGTCCGCCTGCCGTGGAGCCCAGCAGAGTCTGTCCGCCATGAAGGTGAAGCATAAGCGGACCGAGCAGGACCCGACACTGGTCGGCACGCTGTCACTCGACTCTGTCCGGGTGGCGGCGGAGAGCGTCGGCGTCTGCGGAGTGCCGGACGACGCCGTGCGCGAGCTGGCCGAGGACACCACCTACCGGCTGAGACAGATCATACAGGTGTGTGTGTGTGGGGCACTGCTGCTGCTGCTGCGACACTGGGCTGGGTTACAGCCCGGCAGAACACAACGCCTAGAATGCTCTTATTATTAACTGGGAGTGTTGGCAAAGTGTGACTTCTCTAACTCATTGGGGTGTGTGACGACGCCTCTTGAAACTGACTGCTATGCAATGCAATAGGACAAATAAAGTTTGATTGTACACTACCATATACATATTTCAGAAATGTTGCAAGTTGATGCTACCAACTGAAGTTTTTGATTTGTATAAATTTGGTCCAAACTTTTTGAATGCACGCATTTCCGAGGATAGGACCAGCGCCAAGCAGAGCTTGTTGCGCAGTGCGCACCCCTACCGTCCGATCGGGCAATGCCAAGTAGCCGGCAGAATTTAGAGGCGAAAGTTTAACGTGCCCGACATACCTGGACACGGTCCGCCCCGCCCTCTGACGTCACCTGGCCTTGAGTGCGACCGCTGCCACCGGCCGCAGACCATCCCAGTCAGGGGCAAATAGGGAGCGCCGAAGCGACTTGAATCTCGAACCCGGTCTGCCAGACCGGGTGAGGTCTCTCAGAGGTCCAGCGCTCTCCCGACTGAGCTACAGGGGCGGAAGCTTATGACAGGCTGTGGGAACATGCCTTCGCTCGCATCTCATTCACCACTTCGGTGGAAGTATGGATCGTTTTTTTTTAAGTATCTGACATTGCCTTTCCCGAATTAACTGTTTCAGTCTGTGGTACTATAAATCAACTCAAAAGCATACGAGTCTACATACATGCTATAAGACCAGCCCGTAGCCAGCCTGAATTCCCAGAGGATGCACACAATTAGCATATATTTACCAACCCAAAGTCTTGGAATGTAGAAAATGTTGTATTTGAACATAAGTGTCCTGACAAGACGTGTACTGCTTAGTGGATTGTATGTGAAAGGTTCAAAACCGATTGTGTTCAGTTGTTTTTACTCGACTGCGAGGCGTGCACCCACTAATGTCAGAGGGTGCATGGAGTTCCCAGGGGGTGCACGGCTGCACCCGCCTGGCTACGGGCCGGTGTAAGAATACATTTGCTATTATCTGACACTCCTGCTAACTGTAGTTGTGTTTCGCAGGATGCCTGCAAGTTCCGAGCGCACGGAAAACGGAAGAAGCTACTTCCGATCGATTTCGATAACGCCTTAAGAATGAGAAACATGGAGGTCAGTCTCCAGCATTGAGTGTTACACCATCGAATGGTATTTATATTAATTTACACGGTGTCGCTATCATCGTGCCGGTTCCGCTATTTTAGTCGGTAACTGTGGATATGAGCTGATTTCCTGATATTGTGATATTTCCATTGTGTGAAGCACCAGATTTGGTGCCTGCTGTCCAGTGTCTAGCCCTTGCAAGGGGTACATTCTTACATCACCACGTTCTGTGTGTCTGTCTGTCTTCTCCAGCCGCTGTACGGGGTGCAGAGTCTTGAGCACGTGCCGTTCCGGTTCACGTCTGGCGGCGGCCGGGAGCTGAGCTTCCAGGACGACCGTGACGTCGAGCTGGGCGAGCTGGTGTCGGCTCAGATGCCCAAGGCGCCGCTCGACACCACCATCAGGGGTGAGTTTGATGACTTCGAGGTCCGTGGTGAGTGTTGTGAGAGAGGGTCAACGTCGTACTGCCGCGCGGTCTCCGGAGATACTAAAGGTGTGATTGATTTTATGAAAAATGAACGCGTTTATGGTGACGCCGATTCCAGCGCCGCCATAAACCTATTCATCATCATGTGATTAAATTCGGGTTTGGTCCTCAATGGTTTCTATTGTGTCATTCAATGCTGTAGTTAGTTTTGAAATGTCACTAATACAATATACCGTCATATGCGTGTTGGTAGCAGTTAATCGCTATGCCATTACAGGTTGTATAATGTTCTATCATGTTGAAAGAACAGGCACAACACACGAGATGTATATTATAGTGTACTGGTTTGGTTTGATCTTCATCTATGGACTACTGGGCGCCAAGTGACCATAAGTAGTCGGTGCGCCCAAAAAACCCCAATCATCATCATCATCATCCTGGACCACTTCAGCACTGGATCGCGGATCGGCCATGTCGCCTGTGGGCTGTGTATCTGGCCCGTGTGGTCGTCCGCGTGACTTGCGTGTCTGTCTGTCGGGCAGTACACTGGCTGTGCATTGACGGCGTCCAGCCGGCCATCCCGGAGAACCCGCCGCCAGTGGCGCTCGAACACCAGAAGCAGGAGTCCACCCACCCGGCCAGCAAGATCGGCAAGCCGGCCGCCAACCAGGCCAAGGCTGTGCCCGCCAAGAGGTGCGTCGCTGTGGGGCTGAGGTGGTGCTGATCTCACTGGATAGCTCGCTGTCTGATATGAACTTAACCTCGATGGTGGCTGTTGGCTGCCATATAAGGATGCATCCTGCGTTCTTCGCAAGCTTTCGAAGACTGCACTCATGTTCATTATCATAACATTAATCTAGCAACTTTTTTGTAATTCCGTTGTAAGTGTTGTCTATTTTATTCCTCACCGTCTCGCTGTACGGCGCTGTGACGTCCTCCCCCCCCCCCTCCCCCTCCTCCCCCTAGTAAGAACCAGCGGGCCAAGACGATCGAGACGGTGAGCGTGAAACAGCTGGCGCAGCACGAGCTCTCGGTGGAGCTGCAGCTCTACTACAAGGAGATCACCGAGGCGTGTGTCGGCAGCGACGAGTCACGCAGAGCGGTACGTAACGTGACGTCATGGGGGCGGGACCGGCTGTCACGAGACTGACGCCGGCTGACGGCTCACCGCTCAGGGGCAGGTCGGAAGACGGCTGTGCAAGCGGTGACTACTTCTTGCATTACCTACACTGCCTTGCCGCTTGCCTGGGGGGGGGGGGGGGGGGGGGGGGTGCACAATGAAATATACACCAGTAAAGCGCAGTTGGCGATGAACGAGCGAGCGCGAAGGAAATGTATGGTGAGGTTGGTATGCGCACTCATTCATTAATTTCTACATTGGATAATTGTATTTGGATTCGTTGCGTCATACCATTCGGATGTGAGCACGTGCGTGTGGCGTGAAGGGTGCTGGTTTGCTAGTACTGTTGCCTGATACCACACCAAATTTCAACTCAATCGGGCAAGTAGTTTATGAGATACAAAAAAGGCGCGCACGTGTAGAGGCACCCCTCCCCTGACTTGTGGGAAACTGGCGGCTGAGAGGTCCCTAACCACACACCAAATTTGAACACAATCGGCTCAGCTGTTCCTGAGATATAGAAGAGTGTGCACGTGCTCACGTGCAGAGGCACCCACCCCTGACTTGTGGGAAGGCGGCGGCTGAGGGGTCCCTAGCCAGTAACCACACACCAAATTTGCACACAATCTGCCCAGCCGTTGCGGAGTTTTTGCGAGAAAACACTTGTCAACACCCCTGACGCGGCACGCGCCACGCGCAGTGGTAGTCACCCACGTGAGTTGCCACTGGTCTCAAACAGGGTAGGGTGGATGAGGCTACTCAGCAAAGAAGTCCGCTAGTCAATCGGAGGTGCGGTTGCAGAGATATGAGCTTCTCAAAAGCGTCGCCACGGGTCGGGCCGGGCCGAGGCGTTCATATTCAGATTGTTTTCCTACTCCACGGAAGGACGAGCGAGCCGCTCGTAACAACCGGAATGTTCTCGATTTCCTAACGAATATTCAACAACAGTATGCGTATCTTTTATGATAATGGCGTACTAATTATCGCAAATGTTGATCGCTCTAAATTGAAGTCACATAGATGTCGCTGAATGTCGGATGTCTGACTTTCTCTGCTGTGCTATCCGCATGGGGCGCTGTGTGTCTGACCGCCTATTTCTCTCTCTGCTGTGTTTTCCACAGGAGGCGCTGCAGAGCCTGTCGTCCGACCCGGGCCTGCACCAGATGCTGCCGCGTCTCTGTAACTTCATCTTCGAGGGCGTCAAGGTGAACGTGGTGCAGTTCAACCTGGCGCTGCTCATCTACCTGATGCGCATGGTGAAGGCCCTGCTGGACAACCAGACACTCTACCTGGAGAAATACGTGAGTGTGGCTGCCACTGTCGCCTCTGTCTGTGTAGCTATACAGGGTGTCCGGAAATTATTTGCCCCTTGTTCATTCGTCTTTAATCCCACCGTGCGCTCACGGAACCGGCGGAATTTTACCGAGACCGCGCCTCAGGCTATCCACAGATGTAGGTTGGTCACGTGACCCACCCCGGTCGCCTGACCTTGACCGTTGTGAGGCGCAAGAGGTCAGTCTCCGGCAGGCGCCACTCGCACGCGCAGGCGGTGTCTGCTATGGCGAAAGAACACTCTTTGTCAACGCGTCACCGCGCTGTCGCTATGGTGAAGGCTGGAATGAAGCAGGCAGACGTTGCAAAACAGCTTTCTGTTTCTGAAGCATTAAGATATGGCTGTCCCGTGACCGCACGGGTGAATCCCTCCGAAGCCGAGCTGGTCGTGGAAGGAAGACGGTGCTGAGCCGGGTGGCGAAAATCGTCTTGGCGAAAGCTGCCTTGAAAAGGCACCAGTCTGTGAGGAATCTGGCGAGGAAACTGACTGCCAAAGGTCATCCGACATCCAAGACAACCGTACACCAGTACCTGACTAAGTGCTTGCATTTGAAGTCGCTGAAACTGACCGAAGTCCAGAAGCGCAAGCGGCTGGCGTTTGCAAAGGCACGCAAGAACTGGACGATCCTGCAATGGCGACGTGTGTTGTTTTCTGATGAGTCGCCATTCGAGCTGCTTCAGGCGCCAAACCGCCAGAACGACCGAGTTTACGCCCACAACAGCCGTGACGTCCCCGTCATCGAGACGGTAAAGCAGCCGCTCAAGATCATGGTTTGCGGGATGATGAGCTACTGCGGGCTGTCGGAGCTTCACGTCATCCCTCGAGGCCAGACTGTGACGGCAGAATACTACGTCGAGAGTATTCTCAATACGTCGATAGTATTCTCAAGGAGACTGCGGCATCAGCTATGCAGCGGAAGAAGCAGAAAGGGTCGCCAACGACCTGAAACTTCTGCCGAAGATCGTGAAACTTCTGCCGAAGATGTCGGAGGCCATCTTTCAGCAAGATGGAGCTCCAGCTCACAGCGCTGCCAGAACTCAGCAGTGGTGCCAAAGCCATCTTCCCGCCTTCTGGGAGAAAGGTGTATGGCCAGGCAACAGTCCCGACCTGTCACCAATTGAAAACCTCTGGGGAATCATGAAGGACGAGCTCAGCAAGATGGAACCAGCGACCTGTGAGGACGGACTCGTCAGGAACCTGCGGAAGGTGTAGCTGAGCATCAGCGCCGAGACGCTGGACAACATGGTCTGCGGGATGCCGGAGCGGATGAGAGGATGTATTAGACAGGGCGGAGGATACATCGGGAAATAAACCATGACCCGGACACTTTTTGTTTATCAGTGAAGCGGCGCTGATGGAGGGGGAAATAATTTCCGGACACCCTGTAGACCCCCGGTGGTACGCCTGAGCCGTCTGGCCGTGTGCCGGGGTTGTAGCTGGGACGCTAGGGGCCGGGCAGACAGACTGGGCAGTTGCTCCTGATGAGCCTCTGACCTCGCTAGTTCGGTTGGCTTCGTTTATGTTCCTGGCGTATTGCTGATTTGTTTGTCTTTGTTAGGTTTTACATTTAGTTGTGCGACATAAGAATATCTCAAGATCCGACTAATATTTGTAAAAAAATGAGCTATTGGTTGCCCCTGAGTCGTGACCTCAGACCAGTGACTTGGCCATGCCCCTGACCGTGCCGGTCTGTCTGCCGAACTGAGAACAGTCTCAACCCACCACCACACACACCATAATACTCTGGCCGGCGACGCGATATTAGACCCGGGTCCACACATACCAGCTGCCGCCCGGGTCGCCCCATTAGCACATTTCGCCGGAATAGCGCCGTTCCCGGTCGGCCGGCCGGCCCGCCTCAGACAATTGACACGCGGCCGCCGGGCAGTTTTGTGTGAGCGCCGCTAACTTGGTGGCGGCGCCGGCTGAGCGGGCGGCGTTTGATGGAGCGGGCCGCCCCCGCCGCATAGCTGAGCAGCCGACCCAGCCGCTCTGCCGGCGGCGGCGGGGGCGGGGGCGGGCCTGTGACTGGCAGCTTCCCCGCCATCGAGGGCCGATCGTGACGAGTCGTCCTATCAGAGACACGGGCCGGGGCGCCTCCTCAGCCGGGACGCCTCAGCCGGGCAGCTCTGATCACGGGACGCCTCAGCCGGGCAGCTCTGATCACGGGACGCCTCAGCCGGGCAGCTCTGATCACGGGACGCCTCAGCCGGGACGCTCTTATCACGGGTCGCCTCCTCAGCCGGGCAGCTCTGATCACGGGACGCCTCAGACGGGACGCTCTGATCACGGGACGCCTCCTCAGCCGGGCAGCTCTGATCACGGGACGCCTCCTCAGTCGGGACGCTCTGATCACGGGTCGCCTCCTCAGCCGGGCAGCTCTGATCACGGGTCGCCTGCTCAGCCGGGCAGCTCTGATCACGGGACGCCTCAGACGGGACGCTCTGATTACGGGACGCCTCCTTAGCCGGGCAGCTCTGATCACGGGACGCCTCCTCAGTCGGGACGCTCTGATCACGGGTCGCCTCCTCAGCCGGGCAGCTCTGATCACGGGTCGCCTCCTCAGCCGGGACGCTCTGATCACGGGACGCCTCCTCAGCCGGGACGCTCTGATCACGGGACGCCTCAGACGGGACGCTCTGATCACGGGACGCCTCCTCAGCCGGGACGCTCTGATCACGGGTCGCCTCCTCAGCCGGGACGCTCTGATCACGGGACGCCTCCTCAGCCGGGACGCTCTGATCACGGGACGCTCTGATCACGGGACGCTCTGATCACGGGACGCTCTGATCACGGGACGCTCTGATCACGGGACGCCTCAGACGGGCAGCTCTGATCACGGGACGCCTCCTCAGCCGGGACGCTCTGATCACGGGACGCCTCAGACGGGCAGCTCTGATCACGGGACGCCTCAGCCGGGCAGCTCTGATCACGGGACGCCTCAGCCGGGACGCTCTGATCACGGGACGCCTCAGCCGGGCAGCTCTGATCACGGGACGCCTCCTCAGCCGGGCAGCTCTGATCACGGGACGCCGCCTCAGACGGGCAGCTCTGATCACGGGACGCTCTGATCACGGGACGCCTCCTCAGCCGGGACGCTCTGATCACGGGTCGCCTCAGACGGGCAGCTCTGATCACGGGACGCCTCAGCCGGGCAGCTCTGATCACGGGACGCTCTGATCACGGGACGCCTCCTCAGCCGGGACGCTCTGATCACGGGTCGCCTCAGACGGGCAGCTCTGATCACGGGACGCCTCAGCCGGGCAGCTCTGATCACGGGACGCTCTGATCACGGGACGCCTCCTCAGCCGGGACGCTCTGATCACGGGTCGCCTCAGACGGGCAGCTCTGATCACGGGACGCCTCAGCCGGGACGCTCTGATCACGGGACGCCTCCTCAGCCGGGACGCTCTGATCACGGGACGCCTCCTCAGCCGGGACGCTCTGATCACGGGACGCCTCAGACGGGCAGCTCTGATCACGGGACGCCTCAGCCGGGCAGCTCGGATCACGGGACGCCTCAGCCGGGACGCTCTGATCACGGGACGCCTCCTCAGCCGGGATGCTCTGATCACGGGACGCCTCAGACGGGCAGCTCTGATCACGGGACGCCTCAGCCGGGACGCTCTTATCACGGGTCGCCTCCTCAGCCGTGCAGCTCTGATCACGGGACGCCTCAGACGGGACGCTCTGATCACGGGACGCCTCAGCCGGGCAGCTCTGATCACGGGACGCCTCAGCCGGAACGCTCTGATCACGGGACGCCTCAGCCGGGACGCTCTGATCACGGGACGCCTCAGCCGGGCAGCTCTGATCACGGGACGCCTCAGCCGGGACGGTCTTATCACGGGTCGCCTCCTCAGCCGGGACGCCTCAGCCGGGACGCTCTGATCACGGGACGCCGCCTCAGCCGGGTAGCTCTGATCAGGGGACGCTCTGATCACGGGACGCTTTGATCACGGGACGCCTCCTCAGCCGGGACGCTCTGATCACGGGACGCCTCCTCAGCCGGGCAGCTCTGATCACGGGACGCCGCCTCAGCCGGGACGCTCTGATCACGGGACGCCGCCTCAGCCGGGACGCTCTGATCACGGGACGCTCTGATCACGGGACGCCTCCTCAGCCGGGACGCTCTGATCACGGGACGCTCTGATCACGGGTCGCCTCAGCCGGGCAGCTCTGATCACGGGACGCCTCCTCAGCCGGGCAGCTCTGATCACGGGACGCCGTTGTTTGTAATCGGTGGTCTGCAGCTAGTCTTCACAGGTGGGCAGGAAGTCTGTTGATGAGCAGGGCTGTCTCTTTTATGTTTTGTCATCCTGATCATTGTTTTTTAAGCCCACAACCAACAGCAATTTTGCTCCCAGAATCCCGAGTAGTGCACCGCAAAGCCCGCAAAATGCGTTGGATTTTGAAAGTCTACAGTCTGTGGGCCTGTGAGCTCCAAAATGTCATCTCTATCGACGAGCCTCTGAGACGGGTTCAGACCACCCGATGCTGTTCGTGCCACTTCCTGGTTCATGTTAGGCAGTCGTTTCATTGCCGAGGAGGCATACAGGCAGGGTAAACTGCTAATGTTGGCCGGCAGCCGGCGTCCCATGGGTCGCTCAGTGCCGAACGGGCCTCTTGCTCGCGGAACACTTGGCTGGTATTCACCCGACGCTCCATCGTTCGGAGTTAAGCGTGGTATGGACGGCTATCCGAATATGTTGTCCTTCGTGTTTTGAGGTTCTTCATGTTTGATTTGTGTACGTGTGTATGCGTACGTGTTTTTTTAACGCAAGCCTGCAATTATCTTTTTTCCTATTCCTGCCAATGTCAGTATATCATAAACCAGACTTCTTATCCTGAAATCGGTCGATCTTTTGAACTTGACATGCCTGGAGCTGAATAACCATTTATGCCGTTACTTGTATATAAAGTAGACAATAATAACACGATTTATACAGACGGGCCGGCTGCCATAGACTGCAGCGTACTGCCACGCCTGGTACGGCTGCCATAGACTGCAGCGTACTGCCACGCCTGGTACGGGCAGTGTTGCAGCGTACTGCCACGCCTGGTACGGCTGCCATAGACTGCAGCGTACTGCCACGCCTGGTACGGGCAGTGTTGCAGCGTACTGCCACGCCTGGTACGGCTGCCATAGACTGCAGCGTACTGCCACGCCTGGTACGTGCAGTGTTGCAGCGTACTGCCACGCCTGGTACGGCTGCCATAGACTGCAGCGTACTGCCACGCCTGGTACGGGCAGTGTTGCAGCGTACTGCCACGCCTGGTACGGCTGCCATAGACTGCAGCGTACTGCCACGCCTGGTACGGGCAGTGTTGCAGCGTACTGCCACGCCTGGTACGGGCAGTGTTGCAGCGTACTGCCACGCCTGGTACGGGCAGTGTTGCAGGCGTACTGCCACGCCTGGTACGGGCAGTGTTGCAGCGTACTGCCACGCCTGGTACGGCTGCCATAGACTGCAGCGTACTGCCACGCCTGGTACGGGCAGTGTTGCAGCGTACTGCCACGCCTGGTACGGCTGCCATAGACTGCAGCGTACTGCCACGCCTGGTACGTGCAGTGTTGCAGCGTACTGCCACGCCTGGTACGGCTGCCATAGACTGCAGCGTACTGCCACGCCTGGTACGGGCAGTGTTGCAGCGTACTGCCACGCCTGGTACGGCTGCCATAGACTGCAGCGTACTGCCACGCCTGGTACGGGCAGTGTTGCAGCGTACTGCCACGCCTGGTACGGGCAGTGTTGCAGCGTACTGCCACGCCTGGTACGGGCAGTGTTGCAGCGTACTGCCACGCCTGGTACGGGCAGTGTTGCAGCGTACTGCCACGCCTGGTACGGGCAGTGTTGCAGCGTACTGCCACGCCTGGTACGGCTGCCATAGACTGCAGCGTACTGCCACGCCTGGTACGGGCAGTGTTGCAGCGTACTGCCACGCCTGGTACGGGCAGTGTTGCAGCGTACTGCCACGCCTGGTACGGCTGCCATAGACTGCAGCGTACTGCCACGCCTGGTACGGCTGCCATAGACTGCAGCGTACTGCCACGCCTGGTACGGGCAGTGTTGCAGCGTACTGCCACGCCTGGTACGGGCAGTGTTGCAGCGTACTGCCACGCCTGGTACGGGCAGTGTTGCAGCATACTGCCACGCCTGGTACGGCTGCCATAGACTGCAGCGTACTGCCACGCCTGGTACGGGCAGTGTTGCAGCGTACTGCCACGCCTGGTACGGGCAGTGTTGCAGCGTACTGCCACGCCTGGTACGGCTGCCATAGACTGCAGCGTACTGCCACGCCTGGTACGTGCAGTGTTGCAGCGTACTGCCACGCCTGGTACGGGCAGTGTTGCAGCGTACTGCCACGCCTGGTACGGGCAGTGTTGCAGCGTACTGCCACGCCTGGTACGGGCAGTGTTGCAGCGTACTGCCACGCCTGGTACGGGCAGTGTTGCAGCGTACTGCCACGCCTGGTACGGCTGCCATAGACTGCAGCGTACTGCCACGCCTGGTACGGCTGCCATAGACTGCAGCGTACTGCCACGCCTGGTACGGGCAGTGTTGTGATTGACTATCCAGTCTATACCTGCGCAGTTCCTGGGCCACGTACCCGGCTGTAACCAAACGGCAAACATGTCGAATGGACCAGCCTGCGTCGCAGCCGGCTTGCTCCCCCTTCCCAGCCCCTCCCTCCTCCCTCTCCTCTCCCTCTCCCTCTCCCTCTCCCTCTCCCTCTCCCTCTCCCTCTCCCTCTCCCTCTCCCTCTCCCTCTCCCTCTCCCTCTCCCTCTCCTTCTCCCTCTCCCTCTCCCTCTCCCTCTCCCTCTCCCTCTCCCTCTCCCTCTCCCTCTCCCTCTCCCTCTCCCTCTCCCTCTCCCTCTCCCTCTCCCTCTCCCTCTCCCTCTCCCTCTCCCTCTCCCTCTCCCTCTCCCTCTCCCTCTCCCTCTCCCTCTCCCTCTCCCTCTCCCTCTCCCTCTCCCTCTCCCTCTCCCTCTCCCTCTCCCTCTCCCTCTCCCTCTCCCTCTCCCTCTCCCTCTCCCTCTCCCTCCCTCTCCCCCTCCCTCTCCCTCTCCTCTCCCTCTCCCTCTCCCTCTCCCTCTCCCTCACTCTCCCTCACTCTCCCTCACTCTCCCTCACTCTCCCTCCCTCTCCCTCTCCCTCTCCCTCTCCCTCTCCCTCTCCCTCTCCCTCTCCCTCTCCCTCTCCCTCTCCCTCTCCCTCTCCCTCTCCCTCTCCCTCTCCCTCTCCCTCTCCCTCTCCCTCTCCCTCTCCCTCTCCCTCTCCCTCTCCCTCTCCCTCTCCCTCTCCCTCTCTCTCTCCCTCTCCCTCTCCCTCTCCCTCTCTCTCTCTCTCCCTCCCTCTCCCTCTCCCTCTCCCTCTCCCTCTCCCTCTCCCTCTCCCGCTCCCGCTCCCTCTCCCCGCCGTAACTTAGCCGACCCGTCTGGCGACCGGAGATGAAAGGACACCGGTGCCGGCCAGGATGCGGCCGTCGCTGTTTATTAACTCGGTCTCGGCGGCCGCCAGCTGTGACCGGAGCGGTGCTCGGAGACTACGATATGTGGCCGTCGGTCGACCTCTATTAACGGAGGGTCGCCGCCGCGATATGTGGCCGACGGTCGACCTCTATTAACGGAGGGTCGCCGCCCTCCGCCGCCGCGGTGGCCAAACCATCGACGGCTGGCTGGAGGCGCTGGTCTCGTCGGCCTCACGCTGCGAGGTTGACTGGCCCCTGGTGGCCGGCCCCTGGTGGACCGGCCCCTGGTGGACCGGCCCCTGGTGGACCGGCCCCTGGTGGACCGGCCCCTGGTGGACCGGCCCCTGGTGGACCGGCCCCTGGTGGACCGGCCCCTGGTGGACCGGCCCCTGGTGGACCGGCCCTTGGTGGACCGGCCCCTGGTGGACCGGCCCCTGGTGGACCGGCCCCTGGTGGACCGGCCCCTGGTGGACCGGCCCCTGGTGGACCGGCCCCTGGTGGACCGGCCCTTGGTGGACCGGCCCCTGGTAGACCGGCCCCTGGTGGACCGGCCCCTGGTAGACCGGCCCCTGGTGGACCGGTACCTGGTAGACCGGCTCCTGGTGGACCGGCCCCTGGCTTCAAGTTTGGAGACTGACTGGCCCCTGGTGGACCGGCCCTGGTGGCTGTGGTCTGCGTAGTGTTTGGAACTCGGGTGGTTTGGAGACGGACTGGCCGACCCACCTCACCGGGTGCCTGTTGGCGGCGGCGGCTTGTGATCGGTGTGTAGGCCGGCCATCGACCGCCGCCTTCCTGGCTGGGTGTTGTGCCGTGTCGTGCCACTAACCCTACTGACCCACTGACCCACTGACCCACTGACCCCGCTGATCCACCGATCCTACTGACCCTACTGACCCACCGATCCTACTGACCCTACTGACCCTACTGACCCCACTGACCCTACTGACCCTACTGACCCTACTGACCCTACTGACCCTACTGACCCTACTGACCCTACTGACCCACTGACCCACTGACCCACTGACCCCGCTGATCCACCGATCCTACTGACCCTACTGACCCACCGATCCTACTGACCCTACTGACCCTACTGACCCCACTGACCCTACTGACCCTACTGACCCTACTGACCCTACTGACCCTACTGACCCTACTGACCCTACTGACCCTACTGACCCTACTGACCCTACTGACCCTACTGACCCTACTGACCCTACTGACCCTACTGACCCTACTGACCCTACTGACCCACTGACCCACTGACCCCGTTGATCCACCGATCCTACTGACCCTACTGACCCCACTGACCCCGATGATCCACCGATCCTACTGACCCCACTGATCCACTGACCCCGATGATCCACCGATCCTACTGACCCCGCTGATCCACTAACCCTACTGACCCACTGACCCCGCTGATCCACTGATCCTACTGACTCACTGAACCCGCTGATCCACTGCTCCTAATAACCCTACTGACCCACTGACCCCGCTGATCCACTGATCCTACTGACCCCACTGACCCCACTGACCCCACTGACCCCACTGACCCCACTGACCCCACTGACCCCACTGACCCCACTGACCCCGTGCCTTACCACTGACCCCGCTGACCCCGGGACTGACTGCTGACCCCGGGACTGACTGCTGACCCCGTGCCTTACCCCAGACCTCCACTGACCCCAGACCTGACTGCTGACCCCGTGCCTTACCCCAGACCTCCACTGACCCCAGACCTGACTGCTGACCCCGTGCCTTACCACTGACCCCACTGACCCCGTGCCTTACCACTGACCCCACTGACCCCAGACCTGACTGCTGACCCCGTGTCTTACCACTGACCCGCTGACCCGTTCTGTCGGCAGCTGCACGAACTGATCCCGTCGGTGGCCAGCTGCATCCTGTCCCGCCAGCTGTGCGCCCGTCCCGAGGCCGACAATCACTGGGCGCTGCGAGATTTCGCCTCCCGGCTGCTGGCCCAGATCTGCAAGAACTTCAACACGTCCACGAACAACATGCAGACGCGTGTGACGCGGCTGTTCACCGGCTGTCTGCAGGGTGACAAGTCGCCCCTGGCGGCCACCTACGGCGCGCTGGCAGGTACGGAGGCGCGGCTGGACCCCGGCCGAGCGTGGCTGTCAGTGGCGGCCGCAGTGTGGTGGTGATGGTGCTGTAATCGGCGCTATGGGGTGTCCCGCCCCTGGTTGCAGTTCATATAGCAGCATTGTTATCTGTCTCAGAGGCTACCGCGTAATGTAATCGTCCGTTGTGTATGTGTGCCATTGTCGCGCGGCATCGGCGCAGATTCAGGACGTGCCAGTTCCTATTGGGTACGGAATCATTTCACGGACTGGTATGAGCGTCGCGTGAACTTTCCTGCTCCGGACCGTCCATCCCGCCCCGCCCTGCCCCGCCCCGCCCTGACCCGCCCCTCTCCGCCCTGCCCGCCCCGCCCCTCCCTGCCCTGCCCTGCCCTGCCCTGCCCTGCCCTGCCCTGCCCTGCCCTGCCCTGCCCTGCCCTGCCCTGCCCTGCCCTGCCCCGCCCCGCCCCGCCCCGCCCCGCCCCGCCCTGCCCTGCCCCGCCCCGCGGCGTCAATATAGCAGTATCTGAAGACCGGACCACTCCGCTCCTCCCGCTGGAACCTGCCGGCCGCTCGATAGCGAGTCAGAACCCCCACTAATCCGCCACTAACTGTCCGCCGCCTCCGGCCCACCTGACTAGGGCAGGTAGTGTCGCTAATAGACTATAACGCCACGGATGGCCGGATGGCATCTGCTGCTGCGGCGGTGGCGGTTGGCGGGTGGCGGTGTGGCGGTCGTGGTGACGACGGTGGCGGCGATAATGGTGGCGGTGGACGGTGGACGGCGGTGGCGGTGGACGGTGGACGGTGGACGGCGGTGGCGGTGGCGGTGGCGGTGGCGGTGGCGGTGGCGGTGGCGGTAGCGGTAGCGGTAGCGGCGATAATGGTGGCGGT
Organism: Chirona hameri; assembly: GCA_036785665.1. NCBI lineage: Eukaryota > Metazoa > Arthropoda > Thecostraca > Balanomorpha > Balanidae > Chirona > Chirona hameri. The sequence goes on from JAXIVJ010000492.1 coordinate 168,795, forward strand.
GGACGGCGGTGTGGCGGTGTGGCGGTGTGGCGGTGTGGCGGTGTGGCGGTGTGGCGGTGGCGGTGGCGGTGGCGGTAGCGGCGATAACGGTGGCGGTGGCGGTAGCGGCGATAATGGTGGCGGTGGACGGCGGTGGCGGTGGACGGTGGACGGTGGACGGCGGTGGCGGTGGCGGTAGCGGCGATAACGGTGGCGGTGGACGGTGGTGGCGGTAGCGGCGATAATAGTAGCTGGTCGATACTGGCCTGTGGCCACCTGTGACGGAGACAGACGCGGACAGTCAGCCAGTCCGTGTTCGCCGCATTAGGTCCGACCCGCGCCCACATCGCGCTGAGCGAAAAACAATGGGGCGACGAGAGTCGTGTCGCTTATCGATGGGATTCGGATTCATCTAGTGATTTTGTGTCCACTCGGCTGCCCGGGAGACGTGGTGTCTGTTATGCCTCTCCCGGACGGGATGTAGACACTAGATTCGATGTAGTGCCGGTGCTGCCTATAGCTGTGTCCCGACCTGACTGTACCCCGTGTCCCGTGTCCGGACCTGACTGTACCCCGTGTCCCGTGTCCCGACCTGACTGTACCCCGTGTCCCGTGTCCCGACCTGACTGTACCCCGTGTCCCGTGTCCTGACCTGACTGTACCCCGTGTCCCGTGTCCCCACCTGACTGTACCCCGTGTTCCGTGTCCGGACCTGACTGTACCCCGTGTCCCGTGTCCCGACCTGACTGTACCCCGTGTCCCGTGTCCCGACCTGACTGTACCCCGTGTCCCGTGTCCCGACCTGACTGTACCCCGTGTCCCGTGTCCCGACCTGACTGTACCCCGTGTCCCGTGTCCCGACCTGACTGTACTCCGTGTCCCGTGTCCCGACCTGACTGTACCCCGTGTCCCGTGTCCCGACCTGACTGTACCCCGTGTCCCGTGTCCCGACCTGACTGTACCCCGTGTCCCGTGTCCCGACCTGACTGTACCCCGTGTCCCGTGTCCCGACCTGACTGTACTCCGTGTCCCGTGTCCCGACATGACTGTACCCCGTGTCCCGTGTCCCGACCTGACTGTACCCCGTGTCCCGTGTCCCGACCTGACTGTACCCCGTGTCCCGTGTCCCGACCTGACTGTACCCCGTGTCCCGACCTGACTGTACCCCGTGTCCCGTGTCCCGACCTGACTGTACTCCGTGTCCCGTGTCCCGACCTGACTGTACCCCGTGTCCCGTGTCCCGACCTGACTGTACCCCGTGTCCCGACCTGACGGTACCCCGTGTCCCGACCTGACTGTACCCCGTGTCCCGTGTCCCGACCTGACTGTACCCCGTGTCCCGTGTCCCGACCTGACTGTACCCCGTGTCCCGTGTCCCGACCTGACTGTACCCCGTGTCCCGTGTCCCGACCTGACTGTACCCCGTGTCCCGTGTCCCGACCTGACTGTACCCCGTGTCCCGTGTCCCGACCTGACTGTACCCCGTGTCCCGTGTCCCGACCTGACTGTACCCCGTGTCCCGTGTCCCGACCTGACTGTACCCCGTGTCCCGTGTCCCGACCTGACTGTACCACGTGTCCCGTGTCCCGACCTGACTGTACCCCGTGTCCCGTGTCCCGACCTGACTGTACCCCGTGTCCCGTGTCCCGACCTGACTGTACCCCGTGTCCCGTGTCCCGACCTGACTGTACCCCGTGTCCCGTGTCCCGACCTGACTGTACCCCGTGTCCCGTGTCCCGACCTGACTGTACCCCGTGTCCCGTGTCCCGACCTGACTGTACCCCGTGTCCCGTGTCCCGACCTGACTGTACCCCGTGTCCCGTGTCCCGACCTGACTGTACCCCGTGTCCCGTGTCCCGACCTGACTGTACCCCGTGTCCCGTGTCCCGACCTGACTGTACCCCGTGTCCCGTGTCCCGACCTGACTGTACCCCGTGTCCCGTGTCCCGACCTGACTGTACCCCGTGTCCCGTGTCCCGACCTGACTGTACCCCGTGTCCCGTGTCCCGACCTGACTGTACCCCGTGTCCGGACCTGACTGTACCCCGTGTCCCGTGTCCCGACCTGACTGTACCCCGTGTCCCGTGTCCCGACCTGACTGTACCCCGTGTCCCGTGTCCCGACCTGACTGTACCCCGTGTCCCGTGTCCCGACCTGACTGTATCCCGTGTCCCGTGTCCCGACCTGACTGTACCCCGTGTCCCGTGTCCCGACCTGACTGTACCCCGTGTCCCGTGTCCCGACCTGACTGTACCCCGTGTCCCGTGTCCCGACCTGACTGTACCCCGTGTCCCGTGTCCCGACCTGACTGTACCCCGTGTCCCGTGTCCCGACCTGACTGTACCCCGTGTCCCGTGTCCCGACCTGACTGTACCCCGTGTCCCGTGTCCCGACCTGACTGTACCCCGTGTCCCGTGTCCCGACCTGACTGTACCCCGTGTCCCGTGTCCCGACCTGACTGTACCCCGTGTCCCGTGTCCGGACCTGACTGTACCCCGTGTCCCGTGTCCCGACCTGACTGTACCCCGTGTCCGGACCTGACTGTACCCCGTGTCCCGTGTCCCGACCTGACTGTACCCCGTGTCCCGTGTCCCGACCTGACTGTACCCCGTGTCCCGTGTCCCGACCTGACTGTACCCCGTGTCCCGTGTCCCGACCTGACTGTACCCCGTGTCCCGTGTCCGGACCTGACTGTACCCCGTGTCCCGACCTGACTGTACCCCGTGTCCGGACCTGACTGTACCCCGTGTCCCGTGTCCCGACCTGACTGTACCCCGTGTGCCGTGTCCCGACCTGACTGTACCCCGTGTCCCGTGTCCGGACCTGACTGTACCCCGTGTCCCGTGTCCCGACCTGACTGTACCCCGTGTCCCGTGTCCCGACCTGACTGTACCCCGTGTCCCGTGTCCCGACCTGACTGTACCCCGTGTCCCGTGTCCGGACCTGACTGTACCCCGTGTCCCGTGTCCCGACCTGACTGTACCCCGTGTCCCGTGTCCGGACCTGACTGTACCCCGTGTCCCGTGTCCCGACCTGACTGTACCCCGTGTCCCGTGTCCCGACCTGACTGTACCCCGTGTCCCGTGTCCCGACCTGACTGTACCCCGTGTCCCGTGTCCCGACCTGACTGTACCCCGTGTCCCGTGTCCCGACCTGACTGTACCCCGTGTCCCGTGTCCGGACCTGACTGTACCCCGCGTCCCGTGTCCCGACCTGACTGTACCCCGTGTCCCGTGTCCGGACCTGACTGTACCCCGTGTCCCGTGTCCCGACCTGACTGTACCCCGTGTCCCGTGTCCGGACCTGACTGTACCCCGTGTCCCGTGTCCCGACCTGACTGTACCCCGTGTCCCGTGTCCGGACCTGACTGTACCCCGTGTCCCGTGTCCGGACCTGACTGTACCCCGTGTCCCGTGTCCGGACCTGACTGTACCCCGTGTCCCGTGTCCCGACCTGACTGTACCCCGTGTCCCGTGTCCGGACCTGACTGTACCCCGTGTCCCGTGTCCCGACCTGACTGTACCCCGTGTCCGGACCTGACTGTACCCCGTGTCCCGTGTCCCGACCTGACTGTACCCCGTGTGCCGTGTCCCGACCTGACTGTACCCCGTGTCCCGTGTCCGGACCTGACTTTACCCCGTGTCCCGTGTCCCGACCTGACTGTACCCCGTGCCCCGTGTCCCGACCTGACTGTACCCCGTGTCCGGACCTGACTGTACCCCGTGTC
>JAXIVJ010000492.1:177500-195000 GCA_036785665.1 Chirona hameri
CCTTGACGGGGTTGTCAGCCGGGTGACGTGCTGTATCTCCGCCGCTCCGTCTGACGGCCCCCCCCCCTGACGTGCTGTATCTCCGCCGCTCCGTCTGACGCCCCCCCCCCTCCCCTCTTGACGTGCTGTATTTCCGCCGCTCCGCCTGACGCCCCCCCCCCCCCTGACGTGCTGTATCTCCGCCGCTCCGTCTGACGCCCCCCCCCCCCTCTTGACGTGCTGTATCTTCGCCGCTCCGTCGAGGTACCGCTCCTCCCGACCCCGCCCCCCTGACGTGCTGTATCTCCGCCGCTCCGCCTGAGCCCCCTCCTGACGTGCTGTATCTCCGCCCGCTCCGCCTGACGCCCCCCCCCTGACGTGCTGTATCTCCGCCGCTCCGCCTGACCCCCCCCCCCCCCGACGTGCTGTATCTCCGCCGCTCCGTCTGACGCCCCCCCCCCCCTGACGTGCTGTATCTCCGCTGCTCCGCCTGACGCCCCCCCCCCCTTGACGTGCTGTATCTCCGCCGCTCCGTCTGACGCCCCCCCCCCCTGACGTGCTGTATCTCCCGCCGCTCCGCCTGACGCCCCCTGACTTGCTGTATTCTCCGCCGCTCCGTCTGACGCCCCCCCCCTCCTGACGTGCTGTATCTCCGCCGCTCCGTCTGACGCCCCCCCCCCTCCTGACGTTCTGTATCACCGCCGCTCCGCCTGACGCCCCCCCCCCCTCCTGACGTGCTGTATCTCCGCCGCTCCGCCTGACGCCCCCCCTCCGGATGTGCTGTATCTCCGCCGCTCCGCCTGACGCCCCTCCCCTGACGTGCTGTATATCCGCCGCTCGCCTGACGCCGCCCCCCCCCCCTACGGATGTGCTGTATCTCCGCCGCTCCGCCTGACGCCCCCCTCCCCCTGACGTGCTGTATCTCCGCCGCTCCGCCTGACGCCCCCCCCCCCCTGACGTGCTGTATCTCGCCGCTCCGCCTGACGCCCCCCCCCTCCGGATGTGCTGTATCTCCGCCGCTCCGCCTGACGCCCCCCTCCGGATGTGCTGTATCTCCACCGCTCCGCCTGACGCCCCCCCCCCCTGACGTGCTGTATCTCCGCCGCTCCGCCTGACGCCCCCTCTCCCCCCCCCCCCCTCCTGACGTTCTGTATCTCCGCCGCTCCGCCTGACGCCCCCCCCCCCTCCTGACGTTCTGTATCTCCGCCGCTCTGCTCTGCCTGACGCCCCCCCCCCTCCCTCCTGACGTGCTGTATCTCCGCCGCTCCGCCTGACGCCCCCCCCCCCTCCGGATGTGCTGTATCTCCGCCGCTCCGCCTGACGCCCCCTCCCCCTGACGTGCTGTATCTCCGCCTGACGCCCCCCCCCTCCTGACGTGCTGTATCTCCGCCGCTCCGCCTGACGCCCCCCCCCCTCCGGATGTGCTGTATCTCCGCCGCTCCGCCTGACGCCCCCCCCCCCCTGACGTGCTGTATTTCCGCCGCTCCGCCTGACGCCCCCTCCCCCTGACGTTCTGTATCTCCGCCGCTCCGCCTGACGCCCCCCCCCCTCTCCTGACGTGCTGTATCTCCGCCGCTCCGCCTGACGCCCCCCCCCCTGACGTGCTGTATCTCCGCCGCTCCGCCTGACGCCCCCCCCTCCGGATGTGCTGTATCTCCGCCGCTCCGCCTGACGCCCCCCCCCCCCCTCCTGACGTGCTGTATCTCCGCCGCTCCGCCTGACCCCCCCCCCCCCTGACGTGCTGTATCTCCGCCGCTCCGCCTGACGCCCCCCCCCCTCCGGATGTGCTGTATCTCCGCCGCTCGCCTGACGCCCCCCCCCCTCCTGACGTGCTGTATATCCGCCGCTCCGCCTGACGCCCCCCCCCCCCCCCCTGACGTACTGTATCTCCGCCGCTCCGCCTGACGCCCCCCTCCCCCTGACGTGCTGTATCTCCGCCGCTCCGCCTGACGCCCCCCCCCCCTCCTGACGGCTATATCTCCGCCGCTCCGCCTGACGCCCCCCCCCCTCGGATGTGCTGTATCTCCGCCGCTCCGCTTGACGCCCCCCCCCCCCCTGACGTGCTGTATCTCCGCCGCTCCGCCTGACGCCCCCCCCCCCTCCTGACGTTCTGTATCTCCGCCGCTCCGCCTGACGCCCCCCCCCCCCCCTCCTGACGTTCTGTATCTCCGCCGCTCCGCCTGACGCCCCCCCCCCCCCCCTCCTGACGTGCTGTATCTCCGCCGCTCCGCCTGACGCCCCCCCCTCCGGATGTGCTGTATCTCCGCTGCTCCGCCTGACGCCCCCCCCCCCCCTCCTGACGTGCTGTATCGCCGCCGCTCCATCTGAGATACCGCTCCTCCCGACCCCCCCCCCCCTGACGTGCTGTATCTCCGCCGCTCCGCCTGACGCCCCCCCCCCCCCTGACGTGCTGTATCGCCGCCGCTCCATCTGAGATACCGCTCCTCCCGACCCCCCCTGACGTGCTGTATCTCCGCCGCTCCGTCTGACGCCCCCCCCCTGACGTGCTGTATCTCCGCCGCTCCATCTGAGGTGCCGCTCCCCCTGACGCCCCCCCTCCCCCTGACGTGCTGTATCTCCGCCGCTCCATCTGAGGTACCGCTCCTCCCGACCCCCCCCCCCCCTGACGTGCTGTATCTCCGCCGCTCCGCCTGACGCCCCCCCCCCCCCCCTCCTGACGTGCTGTATCTCCGCCGCTCCGCCTGACGCCCCCCCCCCCCCCCTGACGTGCTGTATCTCCGCCGCTCCATCTGAGGTACCGCTCTCCCGACCCCCCCCCCCCCCTGACGTGCTGTATCTCCGCCGCTACGTCTGGGTGCCGCTCCCCTCGATGCCCCCCCTGACGTGCTGTATCTCCGCCGCTCCGTCTGGGGTGCCGCTCCCCTCGATGCCCCCCCCTGACGTGCTGTATCTCCGCCGCTCCGCCTGACGCCCCCCCCCCCCCCCCCCCCCCTCCTGACGTGCTGTATCTCCGCCGCTCCGTCTGACGCCCCCCCCCCTGACGTGCTGTATCTCCGCCGCTCCGTCTGGGGTGCCGCTCCCCTTCGATGCCCCCCCCCCCCCTGACGTGTTGTATCTCCGCCGCTCCGCCTGAGGTGCCGCTCCCCTGACGCCCCCCCCCCCCTGACGTGTTGTATCTCCGCCGCTCCGTCTGAGGTGCCGCTCCCCCTGACGCCCCCCCCCCCCCTCCCCCTGACGTGCTGTATCTCCGCCGCTCCCTCTGACGCCCCCCCCTGATGTGCTGTATCTCCGCCGCTCCGCCTGAGGTGCCGCTCGCCCTGACGGGGTTGTCAGCCGACGGCGCCGGTAGTTTCCGATGCCACGCCCAGACTCGCTGCTGACTCACCGATAAATTACCGGGACGGCTAATTTATTGTTCTATTTGGCGAGTTGTGCTAGGCGGCGATAATTCGCTTGCCCCCATTTGTTTGACTTCCCGGATTATCTTGCATTTACGCATATTAGCTATGTTAACAAACTGTTCTCACAATAATAATGTAGGTAGCTATGTTTGTGACGACTGCATTTGAATAGATCATGTAGGGCATTATGTTTTCATTTTAGATATACGAAAGTATGTTGTTAATGAAATAAATGTAGATAGACTGGCTACAACACTGGATGGTGATTTTCTTCTCGGATCTCCTCGGTTCTGTTTTTAGATAAGACAGAAGGGTAGACCCTCTCTCGCTGATTGGCTGTTTTTTCTCTCAATATGTCGAAGGGATTGGCCGTCACAGAACCGACCTTGTTAGATGTGCGTTGAAGAGGAGCTCCGGCGAGCAATGCATTCTTGTCACGTTTCACGCCCGTAGAAAATGTGTTGTTTCATTTAACGATGAAGGAAATGTAACTGCTCCTTGATGTCTCTTGCTGGATACCGTTGGTCTTTGTACTGGCCTCCTGTATGGGGTTGTCTGTTTGTATGCTAACATGATGAAGTGGGGGAATGGGAAAATATGGAATTCCGTTGTTATCCACCTCAATAAATGTGCAAATTATTGGAATAGATTGACACGTTCATGAGTAATATTGCATTTTACCAAGCTTTCGCTGGTATGTAAATCTGCTGTTTTGTAGACTGTTAATCGGTTTCTCTTTACGGAATATCGTGCTTCAGTATCACGAAATATAGCCAAGCTTCGTGTTATGATTTCGCAATCTCTCTGTGATGCTCTGAGCCTCTGAGTTGGAGGACATAATTTGTTGGTGCGAGCGGCGTCTTCTGCGGTGTATTGCGTCACTCCTCAGTGTCAGGGTGGCAGCTGTAGCATACATCAACGGTGTCTCGGTCCGACTGGACCGGCCGGAGTGTACTGATCCTCGCTCGGCCCGGCCCACCATCTCCCGGCTTACCACACCTGTACATATTCACTCCCGGCCGCCGGCCTCCTAGCACCGTCTACCTGAAAGTCAGAGAAGCTGACTGCACCGGCCCCACACCGGACCTGAAAGTCAGAGAAGCTGACTACACCGGCCCCACACCGGACCTGAAAGTCAGAGAAGCTGACTACACCGGCCCCACACCGGACCGCCGCTGCAAATGGCAGGGCAGGAGAACTGTTTCCTCAGACCGACACTGACTCCGGTGCTCCTGCTGCCTGATAGCCCGCAGTGGGACGCCCCCGGCTCAGTCCGGGATCCGGGCCACTTGTGACTGGCGGCTGTAGCGGTGGCCGGCGGCTGTAGCGGCTGTAGCGGCTGTAGCGGCTGTAGCGGCGGCTGTAGGGGCTGTAGTGGCTGTAGTGGTCGGCCGGTGGCGGCTGTAGCGGCGGCCGGTGGCGGCTGTAGCGGCGGCCGGTGACGGCTGTAGCGGCGGCCGGCGGCGGCTGTAGCGGCGGCCGGTGACGGCTGTAGCGGCGGCCGGTGGCGGCCGGTGGCGGCTGTAGCGGCGGCCGGTGGCGGCTATAGCGGCGGCCGGCGGCGGCTGTAGCGGCGGCCGGTGACGGCTGTAGCGGCGGCCGGTGGCGGCTGTAGCGGCGGCCGGTGACGGCTGTAGCGGCGGCCGGTGGCGGCTGTAGCGGCGGCCGGCGGCGGCTGTAGCGGCGGCTGGTGACGGCTGTAGCGGCGGCCGGCGGCGGCTGTAGCGGCGGCTGGTGACGGCTGTAGCGGCGGCCGGCGGCGGCTGTAGCGGCGGCCGGTGACGGCTGTAGCGGCGGCCGGTGGCGGCTGTAGCGGCGGCCGGTGACGGCTGTAGCGGCGGTCGGTGACGGCTGTAGCGGCGGCCGGTGGTGGCTGTAGCGGCGGCCGGTGACGGCTGTAGCGGCGGCCGGTGACGGCTGTAGCGGCGGCAGTGGTCGGCTGGCGGCGGCTGTAGCGGCTGTAGCGGCGGCAGTGGTCGGCTGGTGGCCGCTGGTCGGCCTGCTATCAGCTGTACGTGACCCGGGTGCCGCCGGTGAGGGCCGTGGGGGGCTGTCTGAGACGGCGGCCCCATGTAGAGTGGATCGGCCTCTGACTGACCGGTGAGGGCCGTGGGGGCTGTCTGAGACGGCGGCCCCATGTAGAGTGGATCGGCCTCTGACTGACCGGTGAGGGCCGTGGGGGCTGTCTGAGACGGCGGCCCCATGTAGAGTGGATCGGCCTCTGACTGACCGGTGAGGGCCGTGGGGGCTGTCTGAGACGGCGGCCCCATGTAGAGTGGATCGGCCTCTGACTGACCGGTGAGGGCCGTGGGGGCTGTCTGAGACGGCGGCCCCATGTAGAGTGGATCGGCCTCTGACTGACCGGTGAGGGCCGTGGGGGCTGTCTGAGACGGCGGCCCCATGTAGAGTGGATCGGCCTCTGACTGATCGGTGAGGGCCGTGGGGGCTGTCTGAGACGGCGGCCCCATGTAGAGTGGATCGGCCTCTGACTGACCGGTGAGGGCCGTGAGGGCTGTCTGAGACGGCGGCCCCATGTAGAGTGAGTGGATCGGCCTCTGACTGACCGGTGAGGGCCGTGGGGGCTGTCTGAGGACGGCGGCCCCATGTAGAGTGGATCGGCCTCTGACTGACCGGTGAGGGCCGTGGGGGCTGTCTGAGACGGCGGCCCCATGTAGAGTGGATCGGCCTCTGACTGATCGGTGAGGGCCGTGGGGGCTGTCTGAGACGGCGGCCCCATGTAGAGTGGATCGGCCTCTGACTGACCGGTGAGGGCCGTGAGGGCTGTCTGAGACGGCGGCCCATGTAGAGTGGATCGGCCTCTGACTGACCGGTGATAACCTGCCTGCCTGGTTATCGGGGCTGGCCGGGCTCCTATGACTCCCGCGGCTGTGTGCCGGCTGGTCTGTCACGTCTCTGTCGAGAGAGATGGTAAGCAGAGTGCACGTGTTTTTATCCGACATGCATTGTGTACTGGAGTTTATCTTGCTCGCTGTCTACCGTGCCCTGGTCTGTACCATCACACGTGCAGTGTGTGGGTCTGTCTGTATATACTCTGACACTGCTGTCTGTGTGTGTACATACGCTGATGCTGTGTGCGTTCTGACGTTAGCCCTGTTTACATGACAGAATTAGGCTTGATGCGAGTTCACTAACGAAATAATTTGAAATTACAACTTGGTGTTGCCATGACCGCACGAGGAAAATCCGCATTGTATTCATGGTATGTCATACGCGGAACTAGCGCCCGACGGCGGAGCGCCCGTCCGGGCCTGCTGCCATTGGGTTTTCGGTATAAAACTGCACATTTCGAAGTCTGTCAGACAAACTGTAAGGAGTAACAAATATGTTCTCTGGATCCTGTTAGATTATGCAATGTTCTAACATTCTACACTATTGCCAGAGACCTGCCACCACCGCCGACGCAGCTTGAGACATTTTAAGATAAAATTGTTGGTTTATTTTCCATGTTAAATCTCGGAAATCGCCTGATGCAGGTTGAACGGCGGCGCAATACCAAAGATATATTAACCCGCGCACTGCAGCTGATTTCCGCCCCCCCCCCCTCATGTTTTTCTCAGAGCGAAAAAAACGGCGGCGCGCAGTGCCGCCAGGTTTTGGCACACCTGTTAGGACATTGCGCACACTTTGAGAAAAAAAATGGCCTCGGGTCATCTCAGGTCAGGTCACCAGACCAGGTCAAGTGACCCCACCTCCAAAAACGTTTGCTGTTGTGCCAAAGCCAGAGTTTCTCACCGATCAGTTTGAAACTTACAGGGTGTCATGAGGGCATAAGTACTTACAATTAGTTTATCTCGGAATTTTGATATCGCTGACCTAAGGTCAGGTCAATTTCGTCACCTCCATAATAAGTCGATGGGGAAATATTAAAATGCTTCCTATTTCAAGGATATGCATGATATTAGTCCAATTACTTCTGGATCATGTTATTATAGGATGTTCTTGATGATCCAAATGTAAGTTTTGTTCAGTGACCCATATGGTGTCATTGGAGGTCATCCGAGTTCATCATCACTTGTTTGTCAATAACTCGCGACATAATGAAGATAGAGAAGTAAAACCGACAGCAATGTGTTTGTCTTGTCGATACACGTCTCCCTATATGCAACATGACCTATTTGGGTCTTGACCTCAGGTCAACGTCACGTGACCTGTGGTCAATTTTTTTCTAAGTTGACCTAACAAGGTCACCATGTGTATAATTCGAAGTGCCTTGGCGAGACAAACACGATGGCGTAAACAGTTTTCCGTTAGCTGTTTTTAGATAAAACGTTATCAGCAAAAAACGGTTTTGCAAAAAAGCAAAAAAAAAACAACCTTTTTTGACCTTTGGAGCCTCAAATATTGGCCTCAGTTCAAATTTTTCGGACACCGTGTCGATTGCAAATTTAAATGGCTGGCGATCGCTTTTAACGTTTGTTTCTAGCTAACATAGTTTTCGAGATTATGGGAATTTCTGGAGCTAAAACAGGAGAGAAGAAAATTTGACCTTTGATGACCTCTGGTGACCTCAATTTTGACATCTTTGCCTCCTGAAAGAAGACACTTATATTACCATACCAACTAAATTTGAGCCCTCCACCTTCGATACCGTGGTCGCTTTGCCAGGCTGATTGCATGCAATGCCTCGCTCAAGGTTACTACACCTTTTCTCAATGGGAATCGGCATCTGTTCAACTGAACGTGGCATATGACAAGTCATATCGTCAGGCACACTCGAATTTAGACACTCTTTTAACACTTCGACACATTTCATTCAATCCAGAATATCATCTGTTCATATTTGAATAGCGTCAATGGACATCGGCAGGGGCATTCAATATCGACCATGGACAGTAAGTTGCGTTACATTGCATTTTGTTTAGTCAATTCTGAATTAATTTAGACAATGTAAAATTGATTTCCTTGGTGGAAAATATATTATTTTTATATCAAACAGATACATGGGAACTAACCCGAAATAAAAATGAATTACTTGTTGCTTTGAGTCATTCTGTAAAGACATGTTGATCCGTGGCGTCACCTAGGCAGCAAACCCTTCACTGGCATTGCCTGTTTCCGATACACAAAAGGACCTCAAGTCAGATCAACATTTCTACGCTATTCAGCGTCAAGACTCCGTCACGTCACCGTGCTGTTTGTGCGGAGGACCGCGAGCGGATCATACAGGCCTGGAATGGAAGCGACTACGTTGCCGTAGCCCGGCAGCGCCACCTGAGTGTTCACCTGAGTGTTCACCTGAGTGGCACCTGAGTGGTCACCTGAGTGGCACCTGAGTGTTCACCTGAGTGGCACCTGAGTTTCCGTAACGTAGATCAAATAAGTATCTCGCAAGGTCTGGTGCAAAACCGATTAAACTGAACGGTCCTATTGCGAACCTGCACGGAATGGACACAATATAATTAAAACTTTCTAAATTGCTATTTTGCCGTCAATGAAACTGAATGACCATAGGCGTAGGAACAGAGGGGGGGGGGGGGGGGGGCATGACACCCTCACTTTTCAGCCATTTGTTTGGGCTAAAATCTTTATTTTTGCTTGGTGAGAAAAGTTTGTGATGGCAGAAGGTTGGCCAAGACGAGAACAGCCCAAATCTGCAAATACATCTTCCATAGGGGGTCTGGTTTCTCTCAAAACGAGATCACAGTTTCACTGCCCCCCCCCCCCCCCACACACACACACACTTTTCTTGACGTTCCTACGTTCCTGTGAATGACGCTTGCCCAAGTCAACTAAAACTTGCCTATATCTGATGAACGCTGTCGGCGCCATTGCATTATGTCTGAATCCAGTGACCAGTGTTGACACGGTGCACTTTGTAGATTTCCAATGCCCTTTGCCGCGGAAGTGTGTTACGCCGATGTGAGATTCACTATGTCAAATAGTATGTTAGCAGACGGCATAAATGAGATCTGCTGAGTTGAGCTGAACAGATGCCGATTCGCAGTATAACGCTTCTCTCACAACTGAACGCAGATGTTAGCTGGTTCTTATATTAGCGTAGACAATGGTTTTGTCAATTAATGACGAATAACTCTCTCGAACGCTATGAGTAAGTAACATCTCATCAAATTTAACATCATTTACCTAAGTTGAAAACCAAATAGTTAATATTTCGTGAGTTTTATTTGCGTGAAACACTGCGACGGTGCTTCCACATATTGGCAACTGATTGAACTAAACCTGGAATGCTAGTTACGCGTATGGCACACCATGTCAGAATTTATCAGGCTTGTTTTGCTCTGAATTGACGCATAGCGGGATATATTTTTGACGTATTACACAGATGACACGAGGCACATTTGTGTGGTCAGCTCGCCGGTGGTGACTTTATGCAAGATGGGGGGGGGGACAAATTTTGCACAGATGTTCTTGCCATCGTCAATTTTATTACGTACATGTTTCGCGTTTCTAAACATTAGTAATCAAATATTATCTTAATTCTAAAAAAACTTTGAGCGGAGCATGTTCACATGTTCTTCCGTCGTGGATGTTACTATGTGCAAGTTTCGTGTTTATCAACAGTATCATCTTCATTCTCTAAACAAAATCAAAAACAGCGGAGCGAGTAGGGAGGAGGGAAAACCGATTTCCTCTGGAAGTCCCGTTTTCTATTATCCGCTTACAGAACTTAATCCGCTTCCCTCAAACAGGCGTTTCCAGAACCGCTGAAATCGTGATTTCAAAGGAAATCCCGACTAACTAGTTTCATAGAAACGGATATACTACAGCACCTTGTCTGTATTTGTATTTGCCAATTAAAACACTCCAATGTTACACTGGCTATTCCGAGTGTCGTGTCATGATTAGTAAGTGAAGACATGTTCAAAACGACACTCGGCACATTGCACACAATAAGATCAGATAAAATAAATCAGAGGCAAATCCCACACTCACAAACACGCATGCACACGTACGCACACACATCACACAGCACACAGCACACACATCACACACATCACACAGCATACACAGCCAGTAAGACGCCGAAGTTGGCGATGAACGAGCGAGCGCGAAGCAAAAATGTATGGTGAATTTCAACTCCATCGGGCAAGTAGTTTCTGAGATATAAAAAGGGTGCGCACGTGCAGAAGCACCCCACCCCTGACTTGTGGGAAAGTGGCGGTTGAGAGGTCCCTAACCACGCATAAAATATATCAGCCGTTCCTGATATATATAATAGGGGTGTGCACGTGCGCACGTGCAGAGGCACCCCATCCCAGACTTGTGGGAAAGTGGCGGCTGAGAGGTCCCTAACCACACACCAAATTTGAACACAATCGGCTCAGCCGTTCCTGAGATATAGAATAGGGGTGCGCACGTGCAGAGGCCCCCCACCCCTGACTTGTGGGAAAGCGGCGGCTGAGGGGTTCCTAACCACACACCAAATTTGAACACAATCGGCTCAGCCGTTCCTGAGATATAGAATAGGGGTGTGCACGTGCGCACGTGCAGAGGCACCCCGTCAATAACTTGTGGGACAGTGGCGGCTGAGGGGTCCCTAACCACACACCAAATTTGAACACAATCGGCTCAGCCGTTGCGGAGTTATTGCGAGGGAACACCTTCCAACACCCCTCACGCAGCACGCGCCACGCGTAGTGGTAGTCACCCACGTGAGTCGGCACTGGTCTCAAACAGGGTAGGTTGGATGGGGCTGCTCAGCAAAGAAGTCCACTTGTCAATCGGACGTGCGGTTGCAGAGATACATTGGCTTGTCAAAAGCGTCGCCACGGGCCGGGCCGGGTCGGGCCGCTCATATTCAGATTTGTCCCCATATACCACGGAAAGACGAGCGAGCGCGAAGCGCTGGCTCGTAACAAGCATATCGCGCACACAAGCATACAGAAGTCTGTCACTCGCTGATATATACACATTCGAAAAGACAAACTAACTCACATCACTACTAAAAGGTCATGTACCGCACGTTTAAAAGCTCTCAGTGGCAGAAGACGGACCTCTGGCGGCAGCCTGTTGTACTGCTGTGCAACGCTAAAAAGGAAGCGCCGCTTCCCGGCCTCGGTCCTCGCGCGCGGGAGCGCCAGATCAGCGTCCTGACGTGTAGACCGAGAACGGTAGAGTATTCTGACACTGCTATCATGTATGTGTGTCAGTCTGTGTGAGCCAGCGGTGTCTGTCTGTCTGTCTGTCTGTACCCTTGAGTCCTGACACTGCTGTCTGTCCGTCTGTCCTGCAGCGCGGTCTGACACCGCTGCTGAAGCAGATGCGCCAGCCACCGGACGTGCCGGACCAGTACCAGGCCGAGTTCGGCTTGCTCGGCGCCCTCCTCTGCTCCGCCGTCGCCAAAGCCCGTTCCCAGACGGTGGCTCCGCAGGCGGCCGCCGGCGCCGCCGCCTTCGGGGCCGCGCCCGGCACCGGCAAACTGGCCCTGGGTGCCTCTGCAGCCGCCACGGCTGCAGGGCAGTCAGTCGGACGGATAGGTGAGACGGCCGGACGCGTCGACGGCGCGGCGGGGTCGGAGGGAGCAGGGGTGGAGGGAGCAGGGGTGGAGGGCTGAGACACGGTGTGCAGGCGGATAAGTGGTGCGACTTCTCATACTCTGATACAGTGGTGGACACTGCCGCTGTCGATACGGGTACACAATACCAGGGCTCTCAAAGTCAGACGGCGTGTTGAGGATACAGTGGTGGGTACTGCCGCTGTCGATACGGGTACACAATACCAGGGCTCTCAAAGTCAGACGGCGTGTTGAGGATACAGTGGTGGGTACTGCCGCTGTCGATACGGGTACACAATACCAGGGCTCAGAGTCAGACGGCGTGTTGAGGTAACACCGAGTAACATACCAGCCTCCTCACGGGATGGAGACCTCGCGCCATACATGTCCCCCCCCCCCCCCCCCCCCCGGTCGTCCGCCCGGCTGGTGTGCTGGTGGTGGCGTCAGAGGCTGGCGCTGAACGCGCGTCTGCCCCGCGTCACATCGCCGGCGACTTCTTCAACTGAGTGTTCTGTCAATCCGTAATGCATGCATGATTGATGAAACCATTATCGACGCCGAGACGCCATTGTTTAATTATTCTCAGAAAGCCGGCCAAAAAGGCGGCCATTTGTCACTGGGAAGCCAAAGTGTCCCGGGCCTGTCGATAGCAGAGCTGGCCGGCCGGCGTCGGGGCCGTCAGCTCCAGTCTGTGTCCGGTGTACAGGCTGATCAGTCCTGACAGTCACAACCGACAACTAAGTCGCAGTCAGTTGTCAGACCGGCCAGTCCCAGCAGCTCTGGGGAAGCCCCACCAGACCCTGCCATTCGCGTTAGTAGTAAGCATAACATCAGAACCAGCCAATGTCGGCCGTCTCAGCTGGCCCCATCAGTCCCATCAGTCCCATTAGTCACATAAGTCCCTTCAGTCACATCAGTCCCATCATTCACATCAGTCACATCAGTCCCATCAGTCACATCAGTCCCATCAGATCGACTGGTTGCAGCACCCCACATGCAGTCCCACCTGGTTCATGCAGTCCCACCAGGCCAACCATTTAAATCAGTTCCACTTCCACTTAGTCCCATCAGTCCTATCACTTCCCATCAGCCCCATCAGTCCCATCAGCCCTATCCGCCCCATCCGTCCCTCCACTCCATCAGGCATATCAGTCCCGTCAGTCCCGTCAGTGCCTGATTGACCTCTGCTGTCCCACGAGTTCCCATCAGTCGCCGCCGTGTGATCAGTGCCGCTCCTGTCGGCCCTCTGAGTCCCGTCAGTCCCTGATTGACCTCTGCTGTCCCTGATTGACCTCTGCTGTCCCACGAGTTCCTATCAGTCGCCGCCGTGTGATCAGTGCCGCTCATGTCGGCCCTCTGAGTCCCGTCAGTCCCTGATTGACCTCTGCTGTCCCACGAGTTCCTATCAGTCGCCGCCGTGTGATCAGTGCCGCTCCTGTCGGCCCTCTGAGTCCCGTCAGTCCCTGATTGACCTCTGCTGTCCCACGAGTTCCCATCAGTCGCCGCCGTGTGATCAGTGCCGCTCCTGTCGGCCCTCTGAGTCCCGTCAGTCCCTGATTGACCTCTGCTGTCCCTGATTGACCTCTGCTGTCCCACGAGTTCCTATCAGTCGCCGCCGTGTGATCAGTGCCGCTCCTGTCGGCCCTCTGAGTCCCGTCAGTCCCTGATTGACCTCTGCTGTCCCACGAGTTCCTATCAGTCGCCGCCGTGTGATCAGTGCCGCTCCTGTCGGCCCTCTGAGTCCCGTCAGTCCCTGATTGGCCTCTGCTGTCCCACGAGTTCCCATCAGTCGCCGCCGTGTGATCAGTGCCGCTCCTGTCGGCCCTCTGAGTCCCGTCAGTGCCTGATTGACCTCTGCTGTCCCACGAGTTCCTATCAGTCGCCGCCGTGTGATCAGTGCCGCTCCTGTCGGCCCTCTGAGTCCCGTCAGTCCCTGATTGACCTCTGCTGTCCCACGAGTTCCTATCAGTCGCCGCCGTGTGATCAGTGCCGCTCCTGTCGGCTTTATCAGCTCAGCTGGGATCAGAGGCGCCGCTGCTGTCGGTGCGGCGCAGGCAGTTACTGGCGCGCCAGCCAGCCAGCCCGCTCTTTACCCGGCCCGGCCCGGCCCGGCCGGGGTCAGGGCGCGCGCGGATGGCGGCCGCCTCTGCCGCGCCTTTGATGTATGCTAATAGCGTTCGTGTCTCGATTGACGGCCGGGCACGCGGCGCCGCCTGGAATTGTCGCTCTCGTCGTCCCGGAGCGGCCCGGCCCGGAGCGGCGTGGCCTGGGCTTGACGGCAGAGCTGAGCGGGCCCGGGAGGGGATGTGGCGGGTGGGATGGATGGGTGGGATCGATCGGTGGGATCGATCGGTGGGATCGGTGGGATGGGTGAGACGGGGTATGTGGAGGGACGGGACTGGGTGGATATGCACCGTTTGATATCTTCTTATGCCTGCGGAATATGTCTCCATAACGTGTTTCTGTCTACTGTGTACCGTGTGCCGTGTGCCGTGTGCCTGTGTACTGTACTGTGTGCCTGTTTCCTGTGACGTGTGCCTGTGCCTGTACAGGCACGCCGGTCGGCACGCCTCAGCGAACCATCATCGTGAACAACTCGCCGGCGTCGGTCACCAAGACCTCGACGACAGGGGGCGGAAAGTTTGTCGTCATGGGTAGCTCGCGACCCAGCACCCCGGCCCAGGTGAGAGCGAGACTGGCGACTGAGTCCAGAGTCCAGACCCCCCCCCCCCGCACCGGCTCCGCTGTCCGACTGGAAGGGCGTGGAGGAAGAGTCACATGGAGCAAGTCGGCAGAAGAAAGCCAGCTTTGGGGAGAGGTCAAAAAGGCGTTCAGTAATTTGTCGTCATGTTGTCCTGCCAGCCTGCTATTCAGCTGTCCCGAGTGACGCTGCTCCTGCTCCTGTCTGAGTGACGTTGCTTCTGCTCCTGTCACTCGAGTGGCGCTGCTCCTGCTCCTGTCGCTCGAGTGACGCTGCTCCTGTCGCTCGAGTGACGCTGCTCCTGCTCCTGTCGCTCGAGTGACGCTGCTTCTGCTCCTGTCGCTCGAGTGACGCTGCTCCTGCTCCTGTCTGAGTGACGTTGCTCCTGCTCCTGTCGCTCGAGTGACCCTGCTCCTGTCTGAGTGACGCTGCTCCTGCTCCTGTCGCTCGAGTGACGCTGCTCCTGCTCCTGTCTGAGTGACGTTGCTCCTGCTCCTGTCGCTCGAGTGACGCTGCTCCTGCTCCTGTCTGAGTGACGCTGCTCCTGCTCCTGTCGCTCGAGTGACGCTGCTCCTGTCGCTCGAGTGACGCTGCTCCTGCTCCTGTCGCTCGAGTGACGCTGCTCCTGTCGCTCGAGTGACGCTGCTCCTGCTCCTGTCGCTCGAGTGACGCTGCTCCTGCTCCTGTCGCTCGAGTGACGCTGCTCCTGTCGCTCGAGTGACGCTGCTCCTGCTCCTGTCTGAGTGACGCTGCTCCTGCTCCTGTCGCTCGAGTGACGCTGCTTCTGTCGCTCGCGTGACGCTGCTCCTGCTCCTGTCGCTCGAGTGACGCTGCTCCTGCTCCTGTCTGAGTGACGCTGCTCCTGTCTGAGTGACGCTGCTCCTGTCTGAGTGTACCCTGGTTTGACATGCATGTCCTCTCCACTCCTCAGGAGGAGCCATCCTGAGTTATCCTGCTCCAGACCCGTCGGTCCTCCTGATTCTCTCACCAGTGGTGAGTCATGGTGATGCTGTGAGGGCCGACCTGACACGACCTGAAACGACCTGACACGACCTGACACGACCTGACACGACCTGACACGACCTGACACGACCTGACACGACCTGACCCGACCTGACCCGACCTGACCCGACCTGACCCGACCTGACCCGACCTGACCCGACCTGACCCGACCTGACCCGACCTGACCAGCCCTGACTCGACCTGACACGACCTGTCTCGACTTGACCTGACCTAACCTGACCTGACCCGACCTGACACGACCTGACCCGACCTGACCCGACCTGACCCGACCTGACACGACCTGACCCGACCTGACTCGACCTGACTCGACCTGACTCGACCTGACTCGACCTGACTCGACCTGACACGACCTGGCTCGACCTGACCTGACCCGACCTGACCCGACCTGACCCGACCTGACCCGACCTGACCCGACCTGACACGACCTGACACGACCTGACACGACCTAACCCGACCTAACCCGACCTGACACGACCTGACACGACCTGACACGACCTGACCCGATCTGACACGACCTGACACGACCTGACTCGACCTGACACGACCTGACACGACCTGACTCGACCTGACTCGACCTGACACGACCTGACCCGACCTGACCCGACCTGACCCGACCTGACCCGACCTGACACGACCTGACCCGACCTGACCCGACCTGACCCGACCTGACCCGACCTGACCCGACCTGACCCGACCTGACCTGACCTGACCTGACCCGACCTGACCCGACCTGACACGACCTGACTCGACCTGACCCGACCTGACCTGACCTGACCTGACTCGACCTGACTCGACCTGACCCGATCTGACACGACCTGACCCGACCTGACCCGACCTGACCCGACCTGACCCGACCTGACACGACCTGACACGACCTGACACGACCTGGCCCGACCTGACACGACCTGACCCGACCTGACCCGACCTGACCTGACACGACCTGACCCGACCTGATCCGACCTGACCCGACCTGGCTCGACCTGACCCGACCTGACCCGACCTGACCCGACCTGACCCGACCTGACCCGACCTGACCCGACCTGACCCGACCTGACCTGACCCGACCTGACCTGACCCGACCTGATACGACCTGACACGACCTGACTCGACCTGACCCGACCTGACCCGACCTGACCCGACCTGACCCGACCTGACCCGACCTGACCCGACCTGACCCGACCTGACCCGACCTGACCTGACCCGACCTGACCCGACCTGACCCGACCTGACCTGACCTGACCCGACCTGACACGACCTGACACGACCTGACCCGACCTGACCCGACCTGAAACGACCTGACACGACCTGACCCGACCTGACCCGACCTGACACGACCTGACCCGACCTGACCCGACCTGGCTCGACCTGGCTCTACCTGACCCGACCTGACCCGACCTGACCCGACCTGACCCGACCTGACCCGACCTGACCCGACCTGACCCGACCTGACCCGACCTGACCCGACCTGACCTGACCTGACCCGACCTGATACGACCTGACCCTACCTGACTCGACCTGACCCGACCTGACCCGACCTGACCCGACCTGGACCCGACCTGACCCGACCTGACCCGACCTGACCCGACCTGACCCGACCTGACCCGACCTGGCCTGACCTGACCTGACCTGACCTGACCCGACCTGACCCGACCTGACCCGAGCTGACCCGACCTGACCCGACCTGACACGACCTGACACGACCTGACCCGACCTGACCCGACCTGACCTGACCTGACCTGACCTGACCCGAACTGACCTGACCTGCCCCGACCTGACCTGTCCTCAGTAGACTCCTGACTCCCAGTGCCGCCGACAGTCCCCGCCGCTGATTTGGCTGCTCACCGCCTGCTGGTAGGACGGGGATGCCATTTTTCGCGCGGATTGCGCCGCTCGGGGGCGGATATCGGGTAATCCCCGCTCGGGTGTTCATGGCCGCCGAGCTCTGTCATTTGCCTAAGT
>JAXIVJ010000492.1:200000-226156 GCA_036785665.1 Chirona hameri
CTCTCCCCTCCTCTCCTCTCCCTCCCTCTCCTCTCCTCTCCTCTCCTCTCCTCTCCTCTCCTCTCCTCTCCTCTCCTCTCCTCTCCTCTCCTCTCCTCTCCTCTCCTCTCCTCTCCTCTCCGCTCCTCTCCTCTCCTCCTCTCCTCTCCTCTCCTCTCCTCTCCTCTCCTCTCCTCTCCTCTCCTCCTCTCCTCTCCTCTCCTCTCCTCTCCTCCCCTCTCCTCTCCTCTCCTCTCCTCTCCTCTCCTCTCCTCTCTCTCCTCTCCTCGCCTCTCCTCTCCTCCTCTCCTCTCTCTCCTCTCTCTCCCTCCCTCCTCTCCTCTCCTCTCCTCTCCTCTCCTCCCTCTCCTCTCCTCTCCTCTCCTCTCCTCTCCTCTCCTCTCACCCCCCTCCTCTCCCTCCTCCCCTCCTATCCCCTCCTCTCCCCTCCTCTCCTCTCCTCTCCTCCCTCTCCTCTCCTCTCCTCTACTCTCCTCTCCTCTCCTCTCCTCTCCTTTCCTCCTCTCCTCTCCTCTCCTCTCCTCTCCTCTCCTCTCCTCTCCTCTCTCCTCTCTCCTCTCCTCTCCTCTCCTCTCCTCTCCTCTCCTATCCTCTCCTCTCCTCTCCTCTCCTCTCCTCTCCTCTCCTCTCCTCTCCTCTCCCTCTCCTCTCCTCTCCTCTCCTCTCCTCTCCTCTCCTCTCCTCTCCTCTCCTCTCCTCTCCTCTCCTCTCCTCTTCCTCTCCTCTCCTCTCCTCTCCTCTCCTCTCCTCTCCTCTCCTCTCCTCTCCTCCCTCTCCTCTCCTCTCCTCTCCTCTCTCTCCTCTCCTCTCCTCTCCTCTCCTCTCCTCTCCTCTCCTCTCCTCTCCTCTCCTCTCCTCTCCTCTCCTCTCCTCTCCTCTCCTCTCCTCTCCTCTCCTCTCCTCCTCTCCTCTCCTCTCCTCTTCCTCTCCTCTCCTCTCCTACTCTCTCCCTCTCTCCTCTCCTCCTCCTCTCCTCTCTCTCCTCTCCTCTCCTCTCCTCTCCTCTCTCTCCTCTCCTCCCTCTCCTCTCCTCTCCTCTCCTCTCCTCTCCTCCTCCTCTCCTCTCCTCTCCTCTCCCTCTCCTCTCCTCTCCTCTCCTCTCCCTCCCTCCCCTCCCCTCCCCTCCCCTCCCCTCCCTCCTCTCCCATCCTCTCCCCTCCTCTCCCCTCCTCTCCCTCCTCTCCCCTCCTCTCCCCTCCTCTCCCCTCCTCTCCCCTCCTCTCCCCTCCTCTCCCCTCCTCTCCCTCCTCTCCCCTCCTCTCCCCTCCTCTCTCCCTCCTCTCCCCTCCTCTCCCCTCCTCTCCCCTCCTCTCCCCTCCTCTCCCCTCCTCTCCTCTTCCCCTCCTCTCCCCTCCTCTCCCCTCCTCTCCCCTCCTCTCCCCTCCTCTCCCTCCTCCCCTCCTCTCTCCCCCCTCCTCTCCCCTCCTCTCTCCCCCTCCTCTCCCCTCCTCTCTCCCCCTCCTCTCCCTCCTCTCCCTCCTCTCCCCTCCTCTCCTCTCCCCTCCTCTCCCTCCTCACCCTCCCTCTCCCTCCTCTCCCCTCCCCTCCCCTCCTCGTCTCCCCTCCTCTCCCCTCCTCTCCCCTCCTCTGCCTCCTCTGCCCTCCTCTGCCTCCTCTGCCCTCCTCTGCCCTCCTCTGCCCTCCTCTGCCCTCCTCTGCCCTCCTCTGCCTCCTCTGCCCTCCTCTGCCCTCCTCTGCCCTCCTCTGCCCTCCTCTGCCTCCTCTGCCCCTCTCTCCCCTCCTCTCCCCTCCTCTCCCCTCCTCTCCTCTCCTCTCCTCTCCTCTCCTCTCCTCTCCCTCCCCTCCCCTCCCCTCCTCTCCCCTCCTCTGCCCTCCTCTCCCCTCCTCTCCTCTCCTCTCCTCTCCTCTCCTCTGCCCTCCTCTGCCCTCCTCTGCCCTCCTCTGCCCTCCTCTCTGCCCTCCTCTGCCCTCCTCTGCCCTCCTCTCCCTCTGTAGCCGTGGTCGTCGGATATTTCCCCGTGGTCGATCACAGCCGCGTGTCTAACTACCGCGTAATCAGGCCCGGAAACCGACACGGCGCCGGGGTCGGGCTGGCTGCCTCCGCTGCTGGTGGTGTGTTTGTTTTGATGGCTGTTGTGGGTCGCTGTCACGGAGGATGTTCAGAGGCTCGCTCGCTCGGTGTTGTTGTTGTTGTTGGATACATTTTATTCATCATTATAAAAGGGCGATAACATACAATGTTTCAGGATTGGCGCAAAAGCTGTCGGCTTATGATAAGGTGCCTCTCCTACACTCGTAATGATAATATTAATGCATAGGAGCAAAACAAAAACAACCAGTAACTCATTATGGTAATACATAAATACAATCGAAATAACCCTATCTGCCGCCTCGGTACTATGTTGCGCTGGTGTCGTTTTCACTGTAGCGCCGAGACACCGCCGCCGCCGCCGCCGCCGCACGTCGCGATGCCAAGGCCCCTTTAATGTAGTCCTGGAAGCACTCGGCCACGCGCCAGCCGTCCACAGCGTTAAGTGATGAGCCGTTAACAAGCACATCGAGGATGTGTGCTGAAGATAACTGAGTAAAATTGTTATGGAGCGTTTCAGTTATTTTGCAAAACAGAATGTTTCTCGGTGTTCGATATATTAGACAATCAAGTATAAAATGTTTGATGTTTTCTGTTCGGAAGCCACAAGGACAGGAAGATGATTCAGATTTTTGATACTGATAAAGATATGCATTTAGAGAAAGTGTTCCTGTTCTGATTTGCGTGTGGAGGAGACAGTTACCAAATTTGCTGCCGAATGAAAAATAGGGAGGGGAGAGGGGCAGTGTTCAGGGGGCTGTCAGGCTCTCTCGCTCGGTGTTCAGGGGGCTGTCAGGCTCTCTCGCTCGGTGTTCAGGGGGCTGTCGGCTCGCTCGCTCAGTGTTCAGGGGGCTGTCAGGCTCTCTCGCTCGGTGTTCAGGGGGCTGTCGGCTCGCTCGCTCAGTGTTCAGGGGGCTGTCAGGCTCTCTCGCTCGATGTTCAGGGGGCTGTCAGGCTCGCTCTCTCGGTGTTCAGGGGGCTGTCGGCTCTCTCGCTCGGTGTTCAGGGGGCTGTCAAGCTCTCTCGCTCGGTGTTCAGGGGGCTGTCAAGCTCTCTCGCTCGGTGTTCAGGGGGCTGTCAGGCTCGCTCGAGTCAGTGATGGTCGGCCGACGAAGCCACGGCCGCTGGGGAGAGGGAGAGAGAGAGAGCGCGTGCGGAGTCCGGACGGCAGAGTGTGGGGTCCGTCGCGCCTGACCGGCCGGCAACTTCGGGGCGAGCAAATGACGCCGGAGATGATTGGCATGGCGTTAAAGGAGTCGCCGTGCGGTCATGTGGCCAATTCTGGAGTGGTTTAAATTATCGAGTTAGTTTTGATAATGTTGGGGTGGTACGCTAAAGGTGCACTTGCAACTGTGTTGCCTCTTGTTTGACTCAAAGTTGATGTTATTTGTACTAACGTACTCAACTTGTACGGACGTCCAAGTTTATGTTACAACCAGCAAATTCTCCAATGTTTTGTTTTTCTTCTCTGCATTCCCGAAAATTGAATGGATATAGCAAAGCCATTACGATTTCAAAATTAGCGATTTGGGGGGGGGGGTGGCGACATGACGCAATATTTGAGCCTGGTAAACGGCCTTGATCGCATCTGTGGTATCGTCCAGGTTGTTGTTGTTGGAGAGTTGGTCGCAGTATCAGACGGCATACGAGATATCAGACTAGCGGAGCACGGAGAAGGCCTTACTTTCATTGATGACAAGATATGTTTTACTTTCTTATATGGTGGGAACTGGGAAGTGAGTTCTTGAGTTCTAGAGTGAGAACTTGAGTTTTGCTAGCAGAACTCAAGAGTATCTCGAAAAACATGAAAATGTGGGGAGGTCCGAAAGTTGTTATGATTCCTGCTTTATGTATCATGTAATTTATAGTTGGATAAAATACTAGCACACGTATTGATACACAGGATACAGTTCTGTCCTGTTCAGGGTCGTACTTGGCTCTAATCAGTGAACAGTTTGTCAATCGGTCTGCGTCACAAACCCCGGGAATTCCCCGACGCTGGGTCGCCGCTCGCTCGTCTGATACGACAGTCGGTCTGCGTCACAAACACCGGGAATTCCCGACGCTGGGTTGTCGCTCGTCTGATACGTCAATCGGTCTGCGTCACAAACACCGGGAATTTCCGACGCTGGGTCGTCGCTCGCTCGTCTGATACGTCAATCGGTCTGCGTCACAAACACCGGAATTCCCCGACGCTAGGTCGTCGCTCGCTCGTCTGATACGACAATCCGTCTGCGTCACAAACACCGGGAATTCCCGACGCTGGGTCGTCGCTCGTCTGATACGACAATCGGTCTGCGTCACAAACCCCGGGAATTTCCCGACGCTGGGTCGTCGCTCGCTCGTCTGATACGACAATCGGTCTGCGTCACAAACACCGGGAATTCCCGACGCTGGGTCGTCGCTCATCTGATACGGCAATCGGTCTGCGTCACAAACACCGGGAATTCCGCGACGCTGGGTCGTCGCTCGTCTGATATGACAATCGGTCTGCGTCACAAACACCGGGAATTCCCGACGCTGGGTCGTCGCTCGTCTGATACGACAATCGGTCTGCTTCACAAACACCGGGAATTCTCCGACGCTGGGTCGTCGCTCGTCTGATACGACAATCGGTCTGCGTCACAAACACCGGGAATTCTCCGACGCTGGGTCGTCGCTCGTCTGATACGTCAATCGGTCTGCGTCACAAACACCGGAAATTCCCCGACGCTGGGTCGTCCGCTCGCTCGTCTGATACGACAATCGGTCTGCGTCACAAACCCCGGGAATTCCCGACGCTGGGTCGTCGCTCGTCTGATACGACAATCGGTCTGCGTCACAAACACCGGGAATTCCCGACGCTGGGTCGTCGCTCGTCTGATACGACAATCGGTCTGCGTCACAAACACCGGGAATTCCCAGACGCTGGGTCGTCGCTCGCTCGTCTGATACGATTACTAAAGATCGCTCCCAACGCCAGCCTCTAGCCTCTCGAGTCACTTCAGCCTGGTTACCAGTGCCGTATCTCCCGTGTCCCCTCTACCGAGTCACTTGCAGCCTGGTTACCAGTGCCGTATCTCCCCGTGTCCCCTTTACCGAGTCACTTCAGCCTGGTTATCAGTGCCGTATCTCCCCGTGTCCCCCCTGTCTAGTGACTTCAGCCTGGTTACCAGTACCGTATTTCCCGTGTCCCCTCTACCGAGTCACTTCAGCCTGGTTACCAGAGCCGTATCTCCCCGTGTCCCCTTTACCGAGTGACTTCAGCCTGGTTATCAGTGCCGTATCTCCCCGTGTCCCCCCTGTCTAGTGACTTCAGCCTGGTTACCAGTGCCGTACCTCCCCGTGTCCCCTCTACCGAGTCACTTCAGCCTGGTTACCAGTGCCGTACCTCCCCGTGTCCCCTCTACCGAGTCACTTCAGCCTGGTTACCAGTGCCGTATCTCCCCGTGTCCCCTCTACCGAGTGACTTCAGCCTGGTTACCAGTGCCGTATCTCCCCGTGTCCCCTCTACCGAGTCACTTCAGCCTGGTTACCAGTCCCGTATCTCCCCGTTTCCCCTCTACCGAGTGACTTCAGCCTGGTTACCAGTGCCGTATCTCCCCGTGTCCCCTCTACCGAGTCACTTCAGCCTGGTTACCAGTACCGTATCTCCCCGTGTCCCCTCTGTCTAGTCACTTCAGCCTGGTTACCAGTGCCGTATCTCCCAGTGTCCCCTCTGTCTAGTCACTTCAGCCTGGTTACCAGTGGCGTATCTCCCAGTGTCCCCTCTGTCTAGTGACTTCAGCCTGGTTACCAGTACCGTATCTCCCCGTGTCCCCTCTGTCTAGTGACTGCAGCCTGGTTACCAGTGCCGTATCTCCCCGTGTCCCCTCTGTCTAGTGACTGCAGCCTGGTTACCAGTACCGTATCTCCCCGTGTCCCCTCTGTCTAGTGACTGCAGCCTGGTTACCAGTGCCGTATCTCCCCGTGTCCCCTCTACCGAGTCACTTCAGCCTGGTTACCAGTACCGTATCTCCCCGTGTCCCGTCTGTCTAGTGACTGCAGCCTGGTTACCAGTACCGTATCTCCCCGTGTCCCCCCTGTCTAGTGACTTCAGCCTGGTTACCAGTGGCGTATCTCCCCGTGTCCCCTCTGTCTAGTGGCTTCAGCCTGGTTACCAGTACCGTATCTCCCCGTGTCCCCTCTGTCTAGTGACTTCATCCTGGTTACCAGTGCCGTATCTCCCCGTGTCCCCTCTACCGAGTGACTTCAGCCTGGTTACCAGTACCGTATCTCCCCGTGTCCCCTCTATATAGTGACTTCAGCCTGGTTACCAGTGCCGTATCTCCCCGTGTCCCCTCTACCGAGTCACTTCAGCCTGGTTACCAGTACCGTATCTCCCCGTGTCCCGTCTGTCTAGTGACTGCAGCCTGGTTACCAGTACCGTATCTCCCCGTGTCCCCCCTGTCTAGTGACTTCAGCCTGGTTACCAGTGGCGTATCTCCCCGTGTCCCCTCTGTCTAGTGGCTTCAGCCTGGTTACCAGTACCGTATCTCCCCGTGTCCCCTCTGTCTAGTGACTTCATCCTGGTTACCAGTGCCGTATCTCCCCGTGTCCCCTCTACCGAGTGACTTCAGCCTGGTTACCAGTACCGTATCTCCCCGTGTCCCCTCTATATAGTGACTTCAGCCTGGTTACCAGTGCCGTATCTCCCCGTGTCCCCTCTACCGAGTGACTTCAGCCTGGTTACCAGTGGCGTATCTCCCCGTGTCCCGTCTGTCTAGTCACTTCAGCCTGGTTACCAGTACCGTATCTCCCCGTGTCCCCTCTGTCTAGTGACTTCAGCCTGGTTATCAGTGGCGTATCTCCCCGTGTCCCCTCTACCGAGTCACTTCAGCCTGGTTACTAATGCCGTATCTCCCCGTGTCCCCTATGTCGAGTCACTTCAGCCTGGTTACCAACCTGGTTACCAGTGCCGTATCTCCCAGTGTCCCTTCTGTCTAGTGACTTCAACCTGGTTACCAGTACCGTAACTCCCCGTGTCCCCCCTGTCTAGTGACTTTAGCCTGGTTACCAGTACCGTATCTCCCCGTGTCCCCTCTGTCTAGTCACTTCAGCCTGGTTACCAGTGCCGTATCTCCCAGTGTCCCCTCTGTCTAGTGACTTCAGCCTGGTTACCAGTACCGTATCTCCCAGTATCCCCTCTGTCTAGTCACTTCAGCCTGGTTACCAGTGGCGTATCTCCCAGTGTCCCCTCTGTCTAGTCACTTCAGCCTGGTTACCAGTACCGTATCTCCCCGTGTCCCCTCTGTCTAGTGACTTCAGCCTGGTTACCAGTGCCGTATCTCCCCGTGTCCCCTCTGTCTAGTGACTTCAGCCTGGTTACCAGTAACGTATCTCCCCGTGTCCCCTCTGTCTAGTCACTTCAGCCTAGTTACCAGTGCCGTATCTCCCAGTGTCCCCTCTGTCTAGTCACTTCAGCCTGGTTACCAGTGGCGTATCTCCCAGTGTCCCCTCTGTCTAGTGACTTCAGCCTGGTTACCAGTACCGTATCTCCCCGTGTCCCCTCTGTCTAGTGACTTCAGCCTGGTTACCAGTGCCGTATCTCCCCGTGTCCCCTCTGTCTAGTGACTGCAGCCTGGTTACCAGTACCGTATCTCCCCGTGTCCCCTCTGTCTAGTGACTGCAGCCTGGTTACCAGTGCCGTATCTCCCCGTGTCCCCTCTACCGAGTCACTTCAGCCTGGTTACCAGTACCGTATCTCCCCGTGTCCCGTCTGTCTAGTGACTGCAGCCTGGTTACCAGTACCGTATCTCCCCGTGTCCCCCCTGTCTAGTGACTTCAGCCTGGTTACCAGTGGCGTATCTCCCCGTGTCCCCTCTGTCTAGTGGCTTCAGCCTGATTACCAGTACCGTATCTCCCCGTGTCCCCTCTGTCTAGTGACTTCAGCCTGGTTACCAGTGCCGTATCTCCCCGTGTCCCCTCTACCGAGTGACTTCAGCCTGGTTACCAGTGCCGTATCTCCCCGTGTCCCCTCTACCGAGTGACTTCAGCCTGGTTACCAGTGGCGTATCTCCCCGTGTCCCGTCTGTCTAGTCACTTCAGCCTGGTTACCAGTACCGTATCTCCCCGTGTCCCCTCTGTCTAGTGACTTCAGCCTGGTTACCAGTGGCGTATCTCCCCGTGTCCCCTCTACCGAGTCACTTCAGCCTGGTTACTAATGCCGTATCTCCCCGTGTCCCCTCTGTCGAGTCACTTCAGCCTGGTTACCAACCTGGTTACCAGTGCCGTATCTCCCAGTGTCCCTTCTGTCTAGTGACTTCAACCTGGTTACCAGTACAGTAACTCCCCGTGTCCCCTCTGTCTAGTGACTTCAGCCTGGTTACCAGTGGCGTATCTCCCCGTGTCCCCTCTGTCTAGTCACTTCAGCCTGGTTACCAGCCTGGTTACCAGTGCCGTATCTCCCCGTGTCCCCTCTGTCTAGTGACTTCAGCCTGGTTACCAGTACCGTATCTCCCCGTGTCTCCTCTGTCTAGTGACTTCAGCCTGGTTACCAGTACCGTATCTCCCCGTGTCCCCTCTGTCTAGTGACTGCAGCCTGGTTACCAGTACCGTATCTCCCCGTGTCCCCTCTACCGAGTGACTTCAGCCTGGTTACCAGTGCCGTATCTCCCCGTGTCCCCTCTACCGAGTCACTTCAGCCTGGTTACCAGTGCCGTATCTCCCCGTGTCCCCTCTACCGAGTGACTTCAGCCTGGTTACCAGTGCCGTATCTCCCCGTGTCCCCTCTACCGAGTCACTTCAGCCTGGTTACCAGTCCCGTATCTCCCCGTTTCCCCTCTACCGAGTGACTTCAGCCTGGTTACCAGTGCCGTATCTCCCCGTGTCCCCTCTACCGAGTCACTTCAGCCTGGTTACCAGTACCGTATCTCCCCGTGTCCCCTCTGTCTAGTCACTTCAGCCTGGTTACCAGTGCCGTATCTCCCAGTGTCCCCTCTGTCTAGTCACTTCAGCCTGGTTACCAGTGGCGTATCTCCCAGTGTCCCCTCTGTCTAGTGACTTCAGCCTGGTTACCAGTACCGTATCTCCCCGTGTCCCCTCTGTCTAGTGACTGCAGCCTGGTTACCAGTGCCGTATCTCCCCGTGTCCCCTCTGTCTAGTGACTGCAGCCTGGTTACCAGTGCCGTATCTCCCCGTGTCCCCTCTGTCTAGTGACTGCAGCCTGGTTACCAGTGCCGTATCTCCCCGTGTCCCCTCTACCGAGTCACTTCAGCCTGGTTACCAGTACCGTATCTCCCCGTGTCCCGTCTGTCTAGTGACTGCAGCCTGGTTACCAGTACCGTATCTCCCCGTGTCCCCCCTGTCTAGTGACTTCAGCCTGGTTACCAGTGGCGTATCTCCCCGTGTCCCCTCTGTCTAGTGGCTTCAGCCTGGTTACCAGTACCGTATCTCCCCGTGTCCCCTCTGTCTAGTGACTTCATCCTGGTTACCAGTGCCGTATCTCCCCGTGTCCCCTCTACCGAGTGACTTCAGCCTGGTTACCAGTACCGTATCTCCCCGTGTCCCCTCTATATAGTGACTTCAGCCTGGTTACCAGTGCCGTATCTCCCCGTGTCCCCTCTACCGAGTCACTTCAGCCTGGTTACCAGTACCGTATCTCCCCGTGTCCCGTCTGTCTAGTGACTGCAGCCTGGTTACCAGTACCGTATCTCCCCGTGTCCCCCCTGTCTAGTGACTTCAGCCTGGTTACCAGTGGCGTATCTCCCCGTGTCCCCTCTGTCTAGTGGCTTCAGCCTGGTTACCAGTACCGTATCTCCCCGTGTCCCCTCTGTCTAGTGACTTCATCCTGGTTACCAGTGCCGTATCTCCCCGTGTCCCCTCTACCGAGTGACTTCAGCCTGGTTACCAGTACCGTATCTCCCCGTGTCCCCTCTATATAGTGACTTCAGCCTGGTTACCAGTGCCGTATCTCCCCGTGTCCCCTCTACCGAGTGACTTCAGCCTGGTTACCAGTGGCGTATCTCCCCGTGTCCCGTCTGTCTAGTCACTTCAGCCTGGTTACCAGTACCGTATCTCCCCGTGTCCCCTCTGTCTAGTGACTTCAGCCTGGTTATCAGTGGCGTATCTCCCCGTGTCCCCTCTACCGAGTCACTTCAGCCTGGTTACTAATGCCGTATCTCCCCGTGTCCCCTATGTCGAGTCACTTCAGCCTGGTTACCAACCTGGTTACCAGTGCCGTATCTCCCAGTGTCCCTTCTGTCTAGTGACTTCAACCTGGTTACCAGTACCGTAACTCCCCGTGTCCCCCCTGTCTAGTGACTTTAGCCTGGTTACCAGTACCGTATCTCCCCGTGTCCCCTCTGTCTAGTCACTTCAGCCTGGTTACCAGTGCCGTATCTCCCAGTGTCCCCTCTGTCCAGTGACTTCAGCCTGGTTACCAGTACCGTATCTCCCAGTATCCCCTCTGTCTAGTCACTTCAGCCTGGTTACCAGTGGCGTATCTCCCAGTGTCCCCTCTGTCTAGTCACTTCAGCCTGGTTACCAGTACCGTATCTCCCCGTGTCCCCTCTGTCTAGTGACTTCAGCCTGGTTACCAGTGCCGTATCTCCCCGTGTCCCCTCTGTCTAGTGACTTCAGCCTGGTTACCAGTACCGTATCTCCCCGTGTCCCCTCTGTCTAGTCACTTCAGCCTAGTTACCAGTGCCGTATCTCCCAGTGTCCCCTCTGTCTAGTCACTTCAGCCTGGTTACCAGTGGCGTATCTCCCAGTGTCCCCTCTGTCTAGTGACTTCAGCCTGGTTACCAGTACCGTATCTCCCCGTGTCCCCTCTGTCTAGTGACTTCAGCCTGGTTACCAGTGCCGTATCTCCCCGTGTCCCCTCTGTCTAGTGACTGCAGCCTGGTTACCAGTACCGTATCTCCCCGTGTCCCCTCTGTCTAGTGACTGCAGCCTGGTTACCAGTGCCGTATCTCCCCGTGTCCCCTCTACCGAGTCACTTCAGCCTGGTTACCAGTACCGTATCTCCCCGTGTCCCGTCTGTCTAGTGACTGCAGCCTGGTTACCAGTACCGTATCTCCCCGTGTCCCCCCTGTCTAGTGACTTCAGCCTGGTTACCAGTGGCGTATCTCCCCGTGTCCCCTCTGTCTAGTGGCTTCAGCCTGATTACCAGTACCGTATCTCCCCGTGTCCCCTCTGTCTAGTGACTTCAGCCTGGTTACCAGTGCCGTATCTCCCCGTGTCCCCTCTACCGAGTGACTTCAGCCTGGTTACCAGTGCCGTATCTCCCCGTGTCCCCTCTACCGAGTGACTTCAGCCTGGTTACCAGTGGCGTATCTCCCCGTGTCCCGTCTGTCTAGTCACTTCAGCCTGGTTACCAGTACCGTATCTCCCCGTGTCCCCTCTGTCTAGTGACTTCAGCCTGGTTACCAGTGGCGTATCTCCCCGTGTCCCCTCTACCGAGTCACTTCAGCCTGGTTACTAATGCCGTATCTCCCCGTGTCCCCTCTGTCGAGTCACTTCAGCCTGGTTACCAACCTGGTTACCAGTGCCGTATCTCCCAGTGTCCCTTCTGTCTAGTGACTTCAACCTGGTTACCAGTACAGTAACTCCCCGTGTCCCCTCTGTCTAGTGACTTCAGCCTGGTTACCAGTGGCGTATCTCCCCGTGTCCCCTCTGTCTAGTCACTTCAGCCTGGTTACCAGCCTGGTTACCAGTGCCGTATCTCCCCGTGTCCCCTCTGTCTAGTGACTTCAGCCTGGTTACCAGTACCGTATCTCCCCGTGTCTCCTCTGTCTAGTGACTTCAGCCTGGTTACCAGTACCGTATCTCCCCGTGTCCCCTCTGTCTAGTGACTGCAGCCTGGTTACCAGTACCGTATCTCCCCGTGTCCCCCCTGTCTAGTGACTTCAGCCTGGTTACCAGTGGCGTATCTCCCCGTGTCCCCTCTGTCTAGTGACTTCAGCCTGGTTGCCAGTACCGTATCTCCCCGTGTCCCCTCTGTCTAGTCACTTAAGCCTGGTTACCAGCCTGGTTACCAGTACCGTATATTCACATGTCCCCTCTGTCTAGTGACTTCAGCCTGGTTACCAGTGCCGTATCTCCCCGTGTCCCCTCTGTCTAGTGGCTTCAGCCTGGTTACCAGTGCCGTATCTCCCCGTGTCCCCTCTGTCTAGTCACTTCAGCCTGGTTACCAGTGGCGTATCTCCCCGTGTCCCCTCTGTCTAGTGACTTCAGCCTGGTTACCAGTACCGTATCTCCCCGTGTCCCCTCTGTCTAGTCACTTCAGCCTGGTTACCAGCCTGGTTACCAGTGCCGTATCTCCCCGTGTCCCCTCTGTCTAGTGACTTCAGCCTGGTTACCAGTACCGTATCTCCCCGTGTCCCCTCTGTCTAGTCACTTCAGCCTGGTTACCAGCCTGGTTACCAGTACCGTATCTTCACATGTCCCCTCTGTCTAGTGACTTCAGCCTGGTTACCAGTGCCGTATCTCCCCGTGTCCCCTCTGTCTAGTGGCTTCAGCCTGGTTACCAGTGCCGTATCTCCCCGTGTCCCCTCTGTCTAGTCACTTCAGCCTGGTTACCAGTGGCGTATCTCCCCGTGTCCCCTCTGTCTAGTGACTTCAGCCTGGTTACCAGTACCGTATCTCCCAGTGTCCCCCTCTGTCTAGTCACTTCAGCCTGGTTACCAGTACCGTATCTCCCCGTGTCCCCTCTGTCTAGTGACTTCAGCCTGGTTACCAGTACCGTATCTCCACGTGTCCCATCTACCGAGTCACTTCAGCCTGGTTACCAGTGCCGTATCTCCCCGTGTCCCCTCTGTCTAGTGACTTCAGCCTGGTTACCAGTGCCGTATCTCCCGTGTCCCCTCTACCGAGTCACTTCAGCCTGGTTACCAGTGCCGTATCTCCCAGTGTCCCCTCTGTCTAGTGACTTCAGCCTGGTTACCAGTGCCTTATCTCCCCGTGTCCCCTCTGTCTAGTGATTTCAGCCTGGTTACCAGTGCCGTATCTCCCCGTGTCCCCTCTGTCTAGTGACTTCAGCCTGGTTACCAGTGCCGTATCTCCCCGTGTCCCCTCTGTCTAGTGACTTCAGCCTGGTTACCAGTGCCGTATCTCCCCGTGCCCCCTCTGTCTAGTGACTTCAGCCTGGTTACCAGTGCCGTATCTCCCCGTGTCCCCTCTGTCTAGTGACTTCAGCCTGGTTACCAGTACCGTATCTCCCCGTGTCCCCTCTGTCTAGTGACTTCAGCCTGGTTACCAGTACCGTATCTCCCCGTGTCCCATCTACCGAGTCACTTCAGCCTGGTTACCAGTGCCGTATCTCCCCGTGTCCCCTCTGTCTAGTGACTTCAGCCTGGTTACCAGTACCGTATCTCCCCGTGTCCCCTCTGTCTAGTGACTTCAGCCTGGTTACCAGTGGCGTACCTCCCCGTGTCCCCTCTGTCTAGTGACTTCAGCCGGGTTACCAGTGCCGTATCTCCCCGTGTCCCCTCTACCGAGTCACTTCAGCCTGGTTACCAGTGTCGTACCTCCCCGTGTCCCCTCTACCGAGTCACTTCCGCCTGGTTACCAGTGCCGTA
Organism: Chirona hameri; assembly: GCA_036785665.1. Taxonomy (NCBI): domain Eukaryota; kingdom Metazoa; phylum Arthropoda; class Thecostraca; order Balanomorpha; family Balanidae; genus Chirona; species Chirona hameri. Next base: position 213,588 of record JAXIVJ010000492.1, read on the forward strand.
TCTCCCCGTGTCCCCTCTACCTAGTCACTTCAGCCTGGTTACCAGTACCGTATCTCCCCGTGTCCCCTCTACCGAGTCACTTCAGCCTGGTTACCAGTACCGTATCTCCCCGTGTCCCCTCTACCGAGTCACTTCAGCCTGGTTACCAGCCTGGTTACCAGTGCGTGGCCGTGGTGGCTGCTGGGTGGAGCCGTCTGAATGTTGTTCTAGTACCCTGGGCTGAATATGAATAGCACGCTCGTTACCTTCTGCCGGCCGGCTGGGGGCGGCGTACTCCTCGGCGGCTGCGGGGCGCTCCTCCAAAGCAGAACCCACCTGTTACTGGGCCGCTGTGTTGACTGTGTTGACTGCGGCCGCGCGGCCCGGCGGGCGGCCGCTGCTCCGCTATTGACGGGGTGTGTTGGGGCGCGGGGCCAATCTGCGCCGCTATTTACCAGCGCTGTCTTAAGGTTGTTATCGTTTTTCCTGTCCTGAAACTAGTTCCACTCTGATGCTAGCACTCTCCGCATTTCCGTGCGGCTTTCGAACGAACCTGGCGCTTTCTTTGAGGAATTGATTGTGATTCTGTCTAGATTGGTTCGCACTTGTTTATTCCTAACTTTCTGCATACATTTGAATGAATCTGCATTGATGTCTAGTTTTGAGTTGCTGCGATATTCATTCTATCATAACTTGCGCCTCGTGTGTTTTTCTCGGGCGCAGTGTTATTTAAAATGCAATAGGGAGTGTGTACCAATTGACGTGCAGCGCAAACTCCGCCTCAGCTTTTCGATGAGGTCCGTATGAAAAATACATTTCGTCACATTTTCACTTTCCTTTGATGCCTTTTCGACGGCTGTCCTCATCACCATATCCTATCGACCGGCTGCTTTGTTTGCATTATTCCCCGCTGCGGTCCTGTTAACCAGCTGGGCCGGCGGTCGGCGCAATATGAACACCCCAGAGAGAACATCAGAACTGCAGTCGCTACCCGCTCTTCACCGGGCCTGGATGGGACATGGGACTGACGGACACTTTGCCTTCCACAGGCGGGGCAGCTGTCCAAGGGCGTGTTCCTGATGCCGGAGGAGGGCGCGGTGAACGTCAAGTCGGAGCCGGACAGTAAGATGGACGAGTGACGCGTGTCTCCGTCTCCGCTCCGCCGCCGGGGGAGGGGCACTGAGCCCCGAACCCGGACAGAATACTGTACTATTCCTGCGACTGTGTTGTCGTACCAGAGCCCCGCACTGCCAGTCAGTGGTCAGAGGGGCACGGTCCGCCACCTACAGCAATGGCTACTGGCTCGGGGCCGACTCCCGACCGCTCGGACTGCTCGGACGATCTGTGGAGGACTCGGTGGATCAGTGTGTGCGGTGGACGCATCGTTCGAGGTGGATCAGTGTGTGCGGTGGACGCATCGTTCGAGGTGGATCAGTGTGTGCGGTGGACGCATCGTTCGAGGTAGATCAGTGTGTGCGGTGGACGCATCGTTCGAGGTGGATCAGTGTGTGCGGTGGACGCATCGTTCGAGGTGGATCAGTGTGTGCGGTGGACGCATCGTTCGGTCCGTCCTGTGCTCAGTCGCACACCGACGTGCGTGAAAGTGAACGGAACATGGTGTTGGACCGCAATTGGTGTGAGTGGGGTCACGTGTTGTCTGTGTGTTGCTCGGGGAGTGGCATCGGCGCCCGCCGTCTGACCGATGTGAGATCGGTGATGTGACCGGGCCGGCCCCCTCGTGGCGGCCTCGTGGCCCCCTCGTGGCGGCCGCGGAGGCCTGGACAGTGTCCCGGCGGCCGGGCTGATGTGGGGCTCATATCTGCATCTCCAGACTCTCCCATAGTTCATGGTGTGCTGCATGCGACTTTGTAACGAATACAAATGATGCCGTCTTTGTGGCCGTGAACGCCGGTGAAATATTGCAGGGTAAGGGGTTCAAGATCCCGCGTTCATATTTATGAGCCCCTTGAATCCGAGCAGGATGCCGTGACTGGAAAGTGGCGCCGGAGGGCCCGCAGTTGCTGAGGAAGCTTCGGAACTGGCTGGGATGCTGACGTGATACGAAGAGACGGCTCATTGACGCTGGGGAACTCTATTGTAGATGGCAGACCGCTTGGGGCCTTCATTTTTGGAGATAACCTTCGAAGGCATGAACTGGCATAGGCACATTTAACGCAGTAGATGTTTCAGACCTCGCGGGACATCTTTACGTTTATGGTTGTTTAACATTAAATACGAATTATGAACACTTTCCATTCACTCGTGTAATCAGTCTGGATTGAGGCTATTGCCCGGTTGCTCTGTAGTCCCGCCCTTAACTCCGCCCACCATCTCGCAGGGGCGGATCCAGCCGTTCAGTTGGGGGGGGGGGGGGGAGGGCAAAGGCACTTGTTGGCCTTCAACAGGCACGTAGCCAGGATTTATCTCAATGTTGGGGGGGGGGGGGGGGGTCGTCAGAGAATCTCATTTTATCTAGTGTAAGTTTGTTTTGCTCGGGGGGGGGGGGGGGGAATGGGCCCCCGTACCCCCCCCCCCCCCTTTGGCTACCTACCTGGCCTTCAGATACCCAAATTTCGTTGCAAAGACTGACGTCGAGAGACGATAACTGACGAGCACCTGTTTTGGAGACGGCCGTGTCATAACGGTACCGCACAAACGATAGGATGTAAAAAAGTAACGCCTAAGCATATATAAAATACTTTAGCAATATGCTGACGCAAGTTCTAAAGATTATATTAAACGGGCATCGAAATTAAAGTGTGATTTCCTTACCCAAAGGTAGGAATGAGCCTGCTTCAAACGAGGGCGTCTGGCGTCTCCCGTCTCCGTTATCGTTTTGTCACAGCTCTCCGTGCGCCGACGAGCGGTAAATGCGCGGAACGCTAGCCTGTTTAGCGGGTCAGGTTTGTAACCTAATTTCCCTTTTGTTACATAGGAATAGGATCATAAGACGACCAAATGAACCGTGTGAACAAATCTGGATAACCATAACGTGGTATAACATATCACCTCCAGAAAATACGTTTATACATTTAGCGTTCGTACGATCCTTTTCCTTTTTTTAAAAACTAATTGACGACCCACTTGGTCGCCAACTCTTATGGAGTGCCACTCGCCAGCGAACATATTGGTCATATTAGCCGTTTTCACGAAGGATTTTACGTTTGGGGCGATTGGGTCTATAGCTCGTAAGAACAAGGCTTTTCCCGGTTATTGTTGGTATCAATCGCAATTTTATGAATTAATGAATAAGTATATGCTCTTACAATGCAATATTTCCCGTTAGTTTGCTTTGAATATTCAAATTCAGGAGCAAATCTGGCAATTTTGTGTTGTGTTAGTTCCTTCTACAAAACATACCGCAAACGCCCTAAAAAGAGGCTAAAAGTATACTAGTATACTAGCTTTGATTAAATAAAATACGCAATTGACAGTTAGGACAAAATTGAAGATATTAATGACAAAGAAATATAATATTATGATGAAAAATGCAATAAAATGTAAAAAGCAGACAGGCCTTAATTCATCGTCGCTCCGTCCCGCCGAGATCGTCCAATTTAGAGCGGTAACTTCGTTGGTTTCTGAAAACCGGAACAATCCTTACTCATTTACTTAAAGGGACACTCCCACCTTAACATTAGTTTTGAGTTGAGATAGCCATGTTGTTGGATTTGCATTGAAATTAAGTAGGGTAGCAGTTAAAACAACCGCATAGGTCTAGTCAAAAATAAATTCGAGCTTGGTCTTGACAATTGTAACGAATAAACCCCACGTGTATTTAAATAGGGGTCTAAAGGTCTAAATTGAGTGGTATTTGTGATATTTGTGATGTGAACTGGTATCACTGACCCGTCTGGAGGTGCTAAAATGGCTGAATGTGAATGCGTTTGAGGTTCCAATTTCACTCTTTCCATATGTTTGGTGACGGTGGGCGTTAATCGGTAAAGCGCACAAACACGATGCATGCTGATCCAGTGGCAGCTGGCAAGGATATGATAGGATCGTCTCAAGCAAAATGTAGACAAACGAGAAAGTGCACATTTACAGCTTTAATAACATCAATTTATAACATCCGGGCATGCTGGTAGAGTACATCCCCAGGACGACTTGGGATGAGAGCCGAGAGGCCGGAGTAGGTTGAAGGGCGCGGGTCACAAAATATCAGAGCAGGCTGCAGCTGCTCTGTGCCACGGCCGGCGGTCATGCACGTGTCCGCATGCTGTGGAGAACCAACGCGTTACGAATGAGGGTATTACAAATTCATCTTTGGAGACGGCTCGTCAGCGGCCGTTTGATTATCCTACTGACAATGGCAAGACAAAACATTCTGCGGAGTTGTATACAACGTGCTCGTACTGAAAGGAAATCGCTATATATGGAAAGGATGGGAGGACAAGACAATGTCAGATAGCAATACACGCCATAAGAGATGCAGTAAATCCATACCTGCGTACTGGCATTTGATGAAAAATATAACGACAGTGACAACAGAGGTGTAGCAATGGTGCGTAGGCTCGCAATCCGAATACATTGTCAGTATCGGGATATTTCAGCCTGCAGCGAGTAGAGTAAATGCCAGCGTTGATGACAGCGAAACGTTACCAATTGCAACTAGGTACACTACATCTCTTGAATGGTGCTGCACGTATTCTGGACCATATTTTTCCAAGATTTTCTGGATCTCTGCTGACCATGTGCCGACAACAGTTGGGCGGATACATCAGCCAGGGATTGTCACAAGGCAACGCAAATATTAACATCTTTCCGAAGCATAACGTAACAGACCTATCACAGTCGCTCGGCTTACTTCGCTATTAATTATACAAAAATTGTAAGTGTAATTGTTTTTTATAGCAAATTGTAGTCGCTAAAAACAGCTCAAATGCATTTTATGGCAACTTTTACTCCAACTTGGGGGGGGGGGGGAGGGGAACATACTTTCCCCCGACTTTTTTTGGGGGGAGAGGGCAATTGCCCATTTTGCCCCCACCCCCTGGATCCGCCTCTGCCATCTTGCTACAGGAATGCAACTGACTGGTCACGGGTCGGACAGTGTCGGACCAAGGTCAGGCAGGGTGGCGCTTAGTTCTGAGTTCTGACGCCAGAGCATAGCCTCGCCCTTTCACCATAGCCTCTGCCAGTGCCCACAGGCCACATTCCAGGCTCGATTTTAACCTCAAGAATCTGCTAAACCCTTGAACATATTAAGCAAAGCGTTCATCTCACTATCTGTTTTGTTTTTAATATCTGTGAAGTAAGACATATATGTCTGCGTTTAACCCTATTTGTAACAGGCTCCTGGCTACTCCTATTTGTAACAGGGGGGGGGGGGCGGATTCCGCCCCCCGGAGATCTCGAGATCTACCGTCCGATCTTCAAAAATCAAACGGCGTTTGATTCTCCTCAACACGATCTACATTTCTAAAAAATAAAATAAATATAAATTTTTGATAGGGGGCAATAGGGGAGCAAAACGGAAAATTTTAGTGGTATTTGTAATCCAACACAGCTGTCATTTTTATCAACCGATTTTGACGCAACCAATGATTGATATATGGCGGTGACTTTTGAAAATTCAAAAATCATAAGCGTGTTCAGGTCACTCAATATGGGGGGGGGGAAATAAATCCGTAATAAAACATTTTTTATGTTTTTTGTAGTTGATACAATGAAATGGTGTGTTATTGTGACATTAGACAAAACGGTTATCAAACATATTTTTCGCCATAGGCGGTACCAGGTTAGTGAAAAGGGGAGGTCAAATAGAAACATATTAACCGCAGGCAAGTTGCTACCCAGCACTATAAATATGTTACTGATCGTAGATAGTTCCTTTTTGCATGTTGTACTTCATCAGAGGCGTATCCAGGATCCACACTTGGGAGGCGCAAGACCTTTCGATAGGTATATTATCCGCTATTATGACACTAACTAGTCAACAGTGACTATTTCACTTATAACTTCAATTCACATTGCTTACCCCCCTTTTACCCTACCTGGACTCGCCTATTATCTTCTAATCGTTCGTAGAGTACCCTGTGGTGCGTGTTTCATCCGAAAACTGCAGTATGTTATGTCATTGTAGGTCCATGCATCTTAGTTTCCTTGTAATAATATGACCCCCTTTCTTCCATTCCTGGGCGCGCCTCTACAAATAAATGACTTTATTCCCTCTCCTGACCTCATATATGCATATATCTTTATAAACTAATCGTCTTTTGCGCCGTAATCGCAGGCATATCGTCGTCACCATGCCAGTCACCCCCCCCCCTTTTCATGTACCTGAACACGCCCCTGCAACTCTATATGTAATACATTATGCAAATAATGGAAGGAGAAGTTATCTTTTACATCTTGATAGCTATAAATGCCCCTTACATCGCTCTATTGGCTTCCCGCCAAGCATTAAATACTTCCTGGAAACCTCCCTTGTTAAAGCCCCTGAAACCGCCTCTGCCATGCAATTTTTATAATATTTCATTAACATCAACTAATTTGAACTTGTTTCAATCACCGTAAACCGATGTAACTCCTTCATACTTGAGGAAGTTAGGAAGAAACCGTGAAGATCGCATTTTCATATTATCGCCAAATGTCGCCGCAGAACCCTTCCAAAACCGTGCCCTGGAACCACCTCTGTTCAGGTTAGGAACTCAACATTTTGAATCCATATGTGGAATTCTGTTTTGGGAAAAGTCCCAAAATTGCATGGGCCTGCTCCCAGCCGTTCTGAAGATATCTTCGAAAAACATGAGGGGGCGGAATCCCCCCCCCCCCTGTTACAAATAGGGTTTTGTGCCACTTTTAGTACCCATCCTATATAAAACCTCGTCAACTTATCTTGATATAAACCTGTTTACGGAAAAGGCGCGTGCACGTGTGGTATAAACACGGACGTCTTTGATCGTACTGGCGCTGTATGAAGAAGGCCTCCGTCGTCAGCATCTGTGGCCGTGATTTATCCCTTTAATAACAACAGCACGACTCGGGAATATTATTACGCTGCTCTGGCGTCGCTTATTAAATTAGCGTTTCCTTGAAAACATAAGAGAGTGTGTAATTACTTGCAAATTGCAGATTAGTGCTCTGCTTCAAGCAATAGCGTACCCAGGATTCACTCCAGGAGGGGGAAATTTTTGCTCAGGGGGGCAAAAGTACCCCACCAAAAACTCACCGGATTTGTCCCACTATATTCTTAAAAGGGCATGTTTTCACCATTTTTCTCTAAAAAAAATCGAAAAATCACTCATTTTTCGACCAAAGGGGGCACGTACAGATCTTCGGGGGGGGGGGGGGGCAATTGCCCCGTTTGCCCCCCCCCCCCTCCTTGTGTACGCTATGGCTTCAAGATCATCTGAAAAAGGTTTCTTCTTAGGTTGGATTATATGGCTATGAGAAAATGTTACATGGAGTTTTGCCAGCAGTAAAGGCAATGCTAAACTTTTGAAATCCAAAAATTGTTTAAAGGGACACTCCCACCTTAACATTAGTTTTGAGTTGAGATAGCCATGTTGTTGGATTTGCATTGATATTAAGTAGGGTAGCAGTTAAAACAACCACATAGGTCTAATCAAAAAGAAATTCGAGCTTGGTCTTGACAATTGTAACGAATAAGCACCACGTGTATTTTAATAGGGGTCTAAAGCCGATGACGTCACCTCTCTTTACCAAATGGTGATGATAGTCGACTTATCTTAAGGTTAGACTTGGAGATATTTGCGTGTTTCAAATGGTTTGGTAATTGGTTTGTTTTGTATTCAAAACTCCAGAATTGCCTCGAAATAATTGTGCCATACTTTGGCCGCGTAAAGGATTTCTGTATAGCTCTCTAGAGCTCAATATGACGTCATCAACCCAAGTATTAAAACTTAACGTTTATGAAATTGAGCACTATTTGCGAGAAACAAATGTCATAATCGTGTTCGGCAGCAATTACTTCATATTTTGCACCACAAGCAGCGTACATTTGGCAACTTTTGGGAAGGTGGGAGTGTCCCTTTAATGACTCAACCAGATACGTTTTATTTCCGATGCTGCAGGAAAACTGAGGGATACGGATAACAGGAATTTTAGAAGATACAAACTCAGACCGGATACATGGTTGTGGTTGACTGAGTTGGTGAGTCAAATCTGACTCAAAACTCACTCTCGAGTCGTCAGTTTTTCAAGTCGTCGTGACGCGAACAACATTCGCCGTGACGAATGGCACGCAAGTGTAGGAGCCTGATCATAAGTCGAATTTTAGTCGAAGCAAAACATGAATCGTTGAAATTTGAATCGAGTACAAAATTGTATACATCTTGAGTCAGGGTTGCGTCGGGGTTGAAAAGGTCTTGAGTCAGAGCATAGTTATGCAAAAAACTGAGTCAAGTTCATCCCTGTTCATCATACTACACAAGCACGTGATATGTGAATTCTGTATGTGTAATTAAGTTTTTTTTTTAATATTCAGAATGGGAAAATCATGCATATCATGGTTAATTGTCCGTTCGGATCAGATCGTTCCAGTTTCTCTGATTAACATTGATATGTTCTCAACGTTTCGCATTGACGGCTAAGGCTGTCGATGGAAATATTAACCCTGCGAGGCAACATATAACCGCGCACTGTTGTAAAGTGTGGTAATCTATCCTATGCCCTGCGGCACAGCATTCATCAGACGTCAGCTATGAGAGACATCTATTGGCTGGAATATGAAGTGCTGAGCTGTGCGGCATAGTATCCAAGGGAACAGTTCACCTTTAACAATAATAACATGGACTGAGATAACAGAGATTTGTAGAGCAAATCTAAAAATGGGTTGTGGTGAAAGAATTACCTCCCTACGTTAACCCGCCATTGACTGGGGGGGGGGGGGGGGTTAACGCCCCCCCCCCCACCCGAAGAATTTGCGAAATAGCTGGGAAACTAATAGCGTTATCAACGTGAAACTTCGGGTAGCTTCTTATAAATCATTTTTACGTCTTGTGTGCAAAATTAAAATAAAAATCATCGAATTTTGTTTCGAGTTATATCAAATTTAGTGACGTCACTACACACGAGGTTTACACCAAAATCAGCTGAACTATTTTTTTTCACTTGCAGAATTAGCATGTATTTCTGTACAAAACACCCTAGCCACAGCGGACTTCGGAGGCGAACAAAATACAATTTTTGAAGCGTCTTGCAGGTGCGCGGTGCGCCCCGACTCGGGCCGTCCCAGGAGCACTCCACAGCCAACGAAAAGGACCACTATATACAGGGCTCTTGCACGACGGTTAAAACACAGGCACGTCCCGAACGCGTCAATATGTGAACTTGGTAAAGCTAACAAAGCAGCCGAACAGGGCGCGGCTGAGAGGGAGAAAACTAGCGTGGCGAAACCAATCACAGGCTATGCTCGACTTATTTGTACCTTTTAACTTCGGGTGACACACTAGTTGTCGCACTAAGTACCTCTCTGTTTTATACATAAAATATGTGGGTTTATGTGCACCGTCCTTCGAACCATAATGTATGATTGTGCAAAGAACCGACCGAAGTCGACTTGTACTTGCGGCTTTCTTTTTCGGTTTTCGAACAGGAATTAATGGAAATGACAAGGCAGGTGAGAGAGTTCACCCCTGCGTGATGCCGATGAACAAACGTCGACTTCCGCCGGCCCGTCTGCGGGTCGCAACGACCTGAGATGACCCCCACAGCACGGGACAACGGCAGTCGACTTTCAGCCATGAAGAACGATGAGGATGAGAACAAGCATCATGACATCACTCCCGCGAATCGGAAGGTCCGAGAGGATTCCTTTATCACATTCTTCTTGCCTTTCAGTGCACACTTTGGCCTCGCATGTCCGCACAAAATAAATTATGTCAACAACAATTAAAATACATTTGAACTCGGTTGGCATGTACCATTTTGGTCGCCAGCAACCATGACGGGGCCGCCTGGGCGGATTACTTAGACGCTCACTCAGCAGCCGTGGGCTGTCGGAACAGCGCGCGGGCGGAACAGCGGCGGAGGGCGAGGGGTCCTCGGATGCTTCGACCCCGAACCCGGCCGGGACACAGACGAGTGCGGACGTTATCACTCGATTCGGTTGCACATAGCTTTTTCACAGCGTTTTACTTTTTTTATGGGTTCCGCGCGTTCGTCACGTCCCGGATAAGTTTGGGGTACAAGGGATATGGGGGCGAGATGACAGCTGCTTTGTTCACACGGAATGACCCAGGGGTACATTGCCTCACATGCCCTGGTGCTCCGTTATCACTAGCACCATTCAATAATAACCACTTTGCTTGAGATCATATCACACTATGGCTGGCAGGATGCGAGACGAGAGCGGTCCTAGCTGAAGGCGCAGGCGGACATGGGCTCGGACGACGTCCACTGGTCGCCGAAGCCTCCGTACGCCGGCCGGACCATGTCCCTGCAGCCGCCGTCGGGACGGGGTCGCTCCGCCCGCTCGTCGAAGAGGACGCAGATGGAGCTGTTTTCGCCGATCCGGTAAGACACCTCTCGCGGGTCGACCCACATGGTCAGCTCGCTGGGGAAGAGTGACCGCAGGAAGACCCGGTCCAGACCGCAGCTGTCGCCTGCCGCCGCCACCAGCGGGTCCATCTGGCCGTTGATGCGGATACACCGGTAGCCGGAGTCCTTGAACGACTTCTCGGGGAACCAGTGGTTGTTGTAGTGGTTCCGCATGACGAGCGCCAGGGTGTCGCGGAACCGGAGGAGCTCGCGCTCGCCGAGGCTGCCGGGGGCTGTTCATGCGCAGCAGGTTGACGACGAGGTCGGACGCGGCCATCACCTCGGACTTCATGATGATCTCGACAGTTCACTGCAGACAGACAGACAAACTCAGCCACTTCTCTCAGGTGCGAGGCTCCGAGTGCCAGATCTTGATATGATCGCTTCTTTTGGTTTTGAGACTGGACTAGAGACAGGGTGGCACCTACAGGAACGGCCGCAGTGCGCTGTGCCTTTCACCCAGTGTATTCTTCACGCTCAGCCAAGTGGTTGTCTGACCAGCAAGCACACTGGTGCCACAGCCTTTGTCCAGAGGACGGTGGGGAACAGTCACACTCCCACCCAACCTTCTCACTCGCTAGTCTCTCTTGCACTGTCAAATCAGCTGAACTTTGCCAAGCCGTACAAATGCCACATTTGAAGCAAAATGCAATCGAAAAACGCCAAAAGATAGCAAACTACAACGGCTAAAAACTGTCTATCTCGGATTTGTAAAAGTTCCAGTTTTTAATCCCAAAAAAACTAAAAAACGTTTCTTTGGGGGAAATTATCACAAAATCAAAATTTTCCAAAATATTCAAAAAGCCGGAAGCTATATCAGAGAACCATGCCTATGCAACTACCATGCCAAATTTCAAACTGATATCTCTATTTTTGACTGACTTATGACATCTAAAGTATGGGAAACTTATGACGTCATATTTACAAATTGCGTTATTTGGCTTGTATTGGCCAGATACAGACAAATAAATGCCACCACTATATTTCTGAGACAAGACTGGTCTACCAACATGCATTTTTTGTTTAGATTTAACAATTACAAATTTTGACCTTCGGTTACCTGAACTTGACCTGAAATTGACATTTACTTCACGTAAATGAAGTCAGGTGGTAAAATGACTATCACTATCGAATTATACGTGGAAAATAACTCATAAAACATGTGTTGCATGACTTTCGTAGATATTTTGAGCTTAGTGACCTTCTGTGACCTGACCTTGACCTTGACCTTGGCTTACATTCTCACTTTAGGTCATGAAGGATATGTATCATACCTTTGACAGCACTTTGAGTGAAACTGGTCTTAATCGAAGGCTTTGGATGTATCGAATCGAAGGCTTGGAGGTATGGCCCATAAACTCAAATACGCCGATTTTGACTTTTGACCTGACCGTGACCTGACATTTGACCTCACTTTGACATTGTTGAGCATACTTTAGATTCGTCTCATTGAGAGCTTTCAACTTCCGCCTTGCGCGTCTCGCTGCGATCATTGGTTCAGAAGATAATCAGGGGCGTTTAACGCCCCCCCCTCAGTCAATGGCGTTCTGCTGAGACCCCAGTCAATGCCGGGTTAAGTAATTTCGACACAGGACTAGTGGGCCCCGTTTCATGTCTGCTGTTCCGGGCCACGATCGGGACATGAACGCTCGCCGCCGGAGGCAGGTACACTCTCTGACACGTAGTCTCTGATCGCGACGCCTCGTTAATATCCGCTCAGCCGCCCGGGCGGCGTGGCGGCCCCTTGTCAGAGACTGTACTTGGCGTCAGGCAGAGCGGGGCGGAGCCAGAACGCCAGCTGCTATTGTACGATTTCTCGTGAAATAGAAAGAGAAACTTACTTCTTTCTCAACATATATCCATCAGTTGTCGAAACCAAAGTCATATGCGTAGTTTTGAGCTCAAGATGGTGCACCGTATGGTTGAATTTCAAGACAACTTTCAAGGTGACCTATTATCCCTTTAATCAGCGGAACCGTAACTTCACATGGTCAATTTAGCGTGATTCAAAATGTTGACATCCTGGCTTTGTTTCCTGGACATTATACAGTGAAAAATGAAGTGTTCGTGATGCAAACGACCGT